>CM053599.1:74649577-74670654 GCA_028646575.1 Pseudocheirus occidentalis
AAGGAGTTTGCAGATCCTATACATGATTGTATGCCACCATGGCGGGGGTGGGGGATGGGGAGGAAGGGGAGAAAAATCTGAAACTCAAGTGACTCTGGAACTGAATCTTGTAACCTAAAATAAACAAACAAGTCAATAAAATTAAAAAAAAAATTAACTCTTTTCCCACCTGAGGACCCAAGAATGATTTCATAATTTAGTTGCAAACACTTCTTTCCTTTGGATTCCATTTATAACAAAAATATCAATGTAGATGACCAATTTCTTCCAGAGGAGTGTAAGTTCATTAGTCCTTAGAAAAGGATTGCACATTTAGAGTCAAACAGTTAACTTAATATTTTATAGACGATCTAAAATCCGTGTTCATCTTAGCAATTTCAGCTTTTCTTCTGGCCACCATTACTTACTTTATTACAAGTGGGATGACAAAGATCTATAAGATATTTTTGTATCTGTATTTTTTTAAATGAGTTTCTACAAACAAAAAATTGGTCAGCTAATGGCCAAATTTCATGAAACAAGCCTCTCTGTACTTGCATGGATGAGTTATGGGAGAATAATCTGTCCGCTGGATCACAGGAACAACTTCCTGAACTGGCACAATCTTTGAGAATGAGGGTAAGGACCTATATACCACAATAAGAGACCAGAAGACTACTTTTGTGCGGAATCTGTTAAGTTCAGGATAAATTACTCTTGCCCCCAAAAGGAAAGGCTATCCCAAAAGATAACTCTAATACTATCTCTAAAATGGTTTCGTTTTCCAGAAAGCATGGTTATATAAAAACTGACATTAAATAATTAAAACATAAACCGAAGGATTTCCAAACCACTTGATAATACTCATTTTGGCAGCCTAAATTTCATTACCCTGAACTGTATTGGTGGTAATCATACTGAGAGAAAGGAGAGAAAAATAAAGATAAATGAAATTTGTATCATTATTCCTTTTGTTAAAAGGTAGATTACTCAAATTACTAATACAAAAACGATTTAGTCTGTGTCCTTCACTTTAAACATTATATACCTAGAGGGAAGAGCTGCCTAAGATAAAATTTCTCCGTGAAATACCTAGGATACGACCAACTTTCCATGATTTACACAAAAAAATGTACTAAATTCGGACAAAACGAGTACATAAAGGAGCTTTAAAGTCCTTCCTTACTTCTTGTTCCAGAGAGACCTCTGTGCTTTAGAGAAAGAATTAAGTTTGATTAGAAAAAGAAAGTATTTCTTTTTAATTTTATATATTTTATTTTTCTCTCAATTACACATAAAAACAATTTTTAACATTTGTTTTTTAAAACTGTTTTCCAGATTTTCCTTCCCTCCTTCCCTATTCCCCTTATTGAGATGGCAAAGAATTTGATATAAGTTATACATGTTCAGTCATACAAAATATATTTCCCTATCAGTCATGTTGCGAAAGAAAAATACCCAAAAAAAGGTTAAAAAAAAAAAGCATGCTTCGATCTGCGTTCAGACCCTATCATTTCTTTTTATGGAGATAGTATTTGTCACATATGTTCTTCAGAATTGTCTTGGATCATTGTATTGCTGAGAACAGCTAAGTCATTCACAGACGATCATGTTAAAATACTGCTTTTACTGTGCACAATGTTCCCCTGGTTCAGCTTATTTCACTTTGCACCAGCTAAGGCAAATCTTTCCAGGTTTTCCTCAAGTTATTCTGCTTATCATTTCTTACAGTACAATAGTATCCCAACACAATCATATTCTACAACTTGTTCAACCATTCCTGAACTAATGAGCACTTTCCAGTTCTTTGCCACCACAAAAAGAGCTGTTATATTTTTGTACATACAGGTCCTTTTCCTTTTTTACCTCTTTGGGATACAGACCTAGCAATGGTGTTGTTGAGTCAAAAGGGTATACACAGTTTTATAGCTCTTTAGAGGTGTAGTTCCAAATTGGTCTTCTCAATGATTGAATCAAATCACCGCTCTACCAGTGTCTCAATTTTCCCACATCCTTTCCAGCAGTTAACATTTTCCTCTTCTGCTCTATCAACCAATCTAATAGGTGTTGGATGGTACCTCTGATTTGCTAAAATCTGTATGTCTCTAATCAGGTGAGTTAGAGCATTTTAAAAAATATGACTAGAGATAACTTTAGTTCATCTGAAAACTGCCTATTCATAGTCTTTGACCATTTGTGATTTGGGGATTGACTTGTATTCTTATAAATTTGACACAATTCTCTATATATTTAAGAAATAATGCCTTTATCAGAAAAATGCCATAAAATTTTTTTTATAGTTATGATCAGTGTATATTTTCCTCCATCCTACTTTTCCCCATTTATCTTTCTCTCTCTTTTCACCCCATCCATCCTCAAAAGTGTTCTGCTTCTGACTATGGCATCCCCCAAATCCATCTTTCTTTCTATCAACTCCCCCACTTCTTTCATTCCTTTCCCCTCCTATTCTGATAGGGTAAGATAGATTTCTATTCCTTAGTGAGTACTATACCTTTGAGCCAATTGTGATGAAAGTAAGATTCAAAAGTCTCCCCCCACCATGTGCCCCATTTCCCTCTCCACTGTAAAACCTCTTTTGTACCGTATGTAAAATATTTTATCCCATTCTACCTCAACCTTCTCCCAACGCATTCTTCTTTCTCAGTCCTCTACTTTGTTTTATTTTATTTTTTTGGATAACGATCCCATCACATTCAAATCATACCTGTGTTTTCTATGTATATTCCTCCTAACTGCCCTAACAATAATAAAGTTCTTAGGAGTTATAAATATCATCTTCCCATAGAGGAATGGAAACAGTTTGACCTTTCTGAAACTCTTATGATATCTCTTTCCTATTTGACTTCTTCTAACTTATGTCTTGTCTTTGAAAGCGAAATTTTCTACTCAGTTCTAATTTTTTCATCAAGAATGCCCAAAAGTCCTCTATTTTTTTAAATGTCAATTTTCCTCCTTAAAGGATTATATTATGCTGTTTTGCTAAGTAGGTTAGTCTTGATTGTAACCTAGTTCCTTTGCCTTCCAGGATATCCTATTCCAAGTACTCTGACCTTTTAATATAGAAGCTGCTAAATCTTGTATTATCCCAACTCTGTTTCCGTGATACTTGAATTGTTTCTTTCTGCCCGGTTGCAATGTTTTCTCTTGGACTTGTGAACTTTAGAATTTGGTTTATAATATTTCTGTCAGTTTTCACTTGGGAAACTCTTTCAGGAGATGATTAGTGGATTGTTTTCCATTTCTATCTATTTTATCCTCTACTTATAGGACTATCAGGACAGTTTCCTTCATAAATTTCTTGAAAGATGACATTTAGGTCCTTTTTTAAATTTTCCAGTTCTTTGCTACTACAAAAAATGAATTCTCCTAGATCTATTTCCTAAGTCAGTTGTCCTTACATTGAAATATTTCACATTTTCTTCTATTTTTTCATCCTCTTGACCGTGTTTGATTGTTTCTTTTTTTGGTTTTTTTTTTGGAGGGCAGTTGGGGTTAAGTGACTTGCCCAAGGTCACACGGCTATTTTTTTTGTGTGTGTTAAGTGTCTGAGGCCAGATTTGAACTCAGGTACTCCTGACTTCAGGGCCGGTCCTCTATTCACTGCGCCACCTAGCCGCCCCTGTTTGATTGTTTCTTGATGTCTAATGGAGTCATTAGCTTCTACTTGTTAACTCTAATTTTTGAAACTATTATTTTCTTCAGTTAGTTTCTGAATCTCTTTTTCCATTTGGCCAATTCTACTTTTTAAAGGAACTCTTGTTGGTAGATTTTGGTGCCTCTTTTACTATTTGGCCTATTCTGTTTTATAAGGTGTTATTTTCTTGAGTATGTCTGTGTGACTCCTTTACCAAGTTGTTTGCTTTTTTCACAATTTTCTTGAATCACTCTCATATCTTTCCCAAAATTTTCCTGTATCTCTCTCATATCATTTTAAAAATACTTTTTCAGTTCTTCTGTGAGTTCTTTTGAGAGCCTAGACCAATTTTGAACTTTCTTTAAGGCTTTAAAAATAGTGACTTTGTTGTCTTTTTCTGAGTTTCTGTTCTGATCTTCCCTGTCACCACAGTGACTTTCTATGGTAAGGTTCTTTGTTGTTGTTGGCTCATTTTCTCAGTCTATCCCTTGACTTTTAATTTTCTGTTAAAGTTGGCGTATAGGAGGCACTGTCCCAGATTTTTTGTGTAGCTGTTTTCAGAGCTAGTTCTGGGGAGAATCTCAAAGTTTTTAGGTTTTGGGTGGTAAGATCTAAGGAAGGGCATATTTGCTTCTCTCCTGGCCTGTGCTCTGGTCTGTGAGTGACCACAAGCACTGTGTTCCACCACAGAACTATGTCTAGGTACTCTGCTCCCCACACCCAGATCTGGTATATTAGTGTTCCTCCTCACACTAAGACTGTAATGCAGCACTTCAACCCAGATTCATGTACAGGAAATGCAACTGTTTTATACCCAGTGCCAGCAAAGAGACTGCTGTAAGATCCCCCTTTCTTCCTCTGGGCTCAGAGCTCCACAAACTGCTACTGCCAATTCAAATGCCTGCAAGGATTGCTGCTAGCTTGCATAGGGCAAGGCTGGCTGCTCCTTTTGTTTGGGAGTTGCCTGATCTGAACTTTGCTCCACACTCATCTTGGTGTAACATACATTTCCTGCCAACCTTCTAAGTTCTCTTGGGGTAGAAAACTGTTTCATCCCATCCTTTTGTTGTTTCTGAATTTGTTTTGAGGAGTGATTTTAAAGTTGTTTGGATGGGAATTTGGGAGAACTCAGGAAAGTACTGGCTGTTCTTTACCTCTTGATTCTACGTCCACACCGTGGGTTTTGAAAATTATTTGTCCCCCATCCCCTGTATAGGCAAACACTTCTGAAATATCCCGTTTGTGCCAAGCACTGTGGTAGGTGGAGATATCACTAAAAATATAATAGACTCCTTGCCCCGGAGTAATGGGAAACACCATGAGGAAGGCATCACTCAAGTAAAGTTGTGAAGGGATGGCTAAGCATGGAAGGACAGTGAAAAGATATTGAGGTAAGAGAATAAAGAGCTGTGTATGAGGAATAGCAAAGAGGTCAGCTGGGATAGAAATGTAAATTGGGGTCAGGTTATATAGGACTTTAAAAGACAAACACAGGAATTCATAATTGATTGTAGAAGTTATAGGGACACAATGGAATTTACTGAGTAAGGGAGTGACAGTACAAAAGACATGTATTGGAAAGTACTGAAATTTTTAGGAGTATTGTGGTCAGACACTAAATCTTAACTTCCCAAAGTAGGCAACACTGTTTCTTGTAGAACACTGGAACAATCCAGGTGGGTAGTGACCTGGGATGCAACTGGGGTGAGAAGGCTGGGAGTGGGGGTGGCACAGTGAAAAAAATAAAAGTTAACCAAACCTAACACCCACAGGGGTGCTGAATAAAATTTTTTTAAGGGGGCAATAGGTCAAATAAATTTGGGAACCTCCTCACTAAATGAAGCCTATGTGGTAGAAAGAGATTAAGAGACTGACCTACATAATGCAGCTAGAGACCCAGGAGTTATCCATACCTAATTACTTTACTGTTGGAGCTATCTGATAGTTTGAGACTTCCTGTCTGCTATGAAGCAGACAACCTCCCAACTGCAGGGAAACAGATATTAACTGGTTTCCACTGAATAGCTAATGGCAACAGTGGCTGAAGGTTCTTCCTATGAGAAATCTATGAAAATTATTATCCTAACATTAAAGATTCTACAGACAATTTCTAAAAAGGCAACAGTGGACTAAAATGAAAATGGAAATTCCAAATCTTTTGAAAATAAATTTCATAGCTTTTGGACAAAGCCTAAAGGATAAAAAAAAAGGTGGAGGAACCTTTAAGAATACAGAAATATGGGCCAATTTCCCTTAAAAGCACAAAAATAGGATTTGTCAGCCACTAAGAAGAATAAGAACCAAGAAAAAGCAAGACTATAAAGATAGGATTAAAATAGATTACTTGATTCTTTAAAAACTAAAATAAAGAGATATTTCAAAATGCAATTATCCTAAAAACCAGAAATGAAATATTAAGATGAATGGTAATCTTAACTATTAAAGAGCAGCTTCTGCAGCACTACTAATTTAACATGCACTATTAGCAACACCATCTTGACTATAGGTATGGGGTGGGGATGAAAACTAGGGAATGGAAAAAGAAACACACATATTATAACACCTGGAGCTGGCCTGACTATGACAGAGAGTCACATGCAAAAATGACATTAATATCCACTTATATTCTCTCTCTCCTCAAATTTTCCTATGGCACTTTGGTTCTGTTCTTTGTCCCCATGATTTCTGACCCAGAAATTATTTTTTATTGGACTTAACAAAATGAACATTTCAAAATAAAAACTACATAAGACTGTATGTGAAACTGAACTTCTATTACATAATTTGCTTTTTAAAAAGCACGAAAAAAATTAACAGCAATAAAACTCTTGTTTCCATCTGAATCTTCTTCTGAACTTTGTAACTTCTAAGTTGCTTCAGGGAAAAACAAAGAAAGTTGCAAAATAGATCACGAAGTCCATCAGAGAAACAATAAAGGTGAACCTTAAATTAGAATACTAACCATGGAGAACACAACTGAAATGAGAACAATAAAGTATAATTGTGAAGCAAATGGAGAGAGAAAAATCTTGGATTCTGGTGAATGGGTATGGCCAGTCCCTCTCTCCCGACCCCATTCCCAAAAGCATTCTTGTACAAGGAGACACTGTACCAGGTCAAAGGGAGGACCCAGACCCATACCAGTTACCAAGAATGAAAGAGACCAAAGGGCATCCTATACTCCCTAACTTAGAATGAGGAAAGCATCCCAGTCAGCTGACAGCTGAATTCAGCAACAGTAAATAGTACTCAAAATCAAAGGCAGATAGGCAACATGAAGAATTCAAATCTAGGGGAAAGAGATTGAAATAAGGCTATAATTTAGATCATCCTACTTTGGGGGTATTGAAAAACTACAGGTCCCCAACAAAAGCAGTTTCCAAGATTCCAGAGTAACAACGTATCACTCCATACTCCCAACAAACAGTTAACAAGACCAAACAAAACCTTCCCTCCAGAAGTTAACAAAACAAAAAAACCCAGCTCTAATATCAACTCCAAAGATGAAGAACAGGTTGGAAGAATGAGCCAACAACAACAACAACAACAACAACAACAACAACAACAACAACAACAACAACAAAAAGAATCCCAACATAAAAACCCCTTAAGGTGACAGGATACTTAGAAACACAAATCCTAAGAAGAATGACAGGCAGCTAGCTGGCAAGTGGATATAGTAACTAGGCTTGAAATCAGGAAGACTCATCTTTGTGAGTTCAAATCTGGCTTCAGACACTTGTCTGACCCTGGGCAAGTCACTTAAAACCTATTTGCCTCAGGTACACTGTAAAATGAAATGGAAAAAGAAAGGGCAAATCACTCCAATATCTTCACCAAGAAAACCACAAAAGGGGTCACAAAGAGTCAGACACAACAGAAACAGCACTACAAAAACAAAGATTTAGGAACTTTGATTGCTGTTAATGACCAACCACAATTCCTCAGGGCTAATGATAGCACATACAACCCATCTCTTGTCAGAGAAGTGCTGAATGAGAAATAATTTTTTCAAATATAGCCAATACAGGAATTCGTTTTCCTTATCTATAAATATCTAAAACAGAGGCTTTGTTTTTTCTTTAATTGCCAAATGAGGGGAAGAGAGGGGGAAAAGAGGCAGATTTTTGCTGACTGAAAAAAATAAGAAATAGATTTGAAAATTTAAAGACATCGAAACTCTGAAAACACAGAATCAGGTTACAGAAATTAATTTAAAGCCCAGAACCAAATTTAATCATGTCTATTTCTGCAGTCCATTCTGAAGATCATGGATAATGTAGAAAGCTGCTACAAAAAGAAAATAAAAGTTATCTCAAAATCAGTGACTAATTTAGTTTTGCTCAAATTTCCATAGCTGAGTGAAATTTTCATCCATCCATCCATCCATCCATCCAGAAACATTTATAAAGTATGTGCTATGTGCTAGCAAAGTTTTGGGGATACAAATATATCTAAGCCAAAAAAACGCCTTCCCCAGGGGAACTGCTGGTTCAGGAGTAATGACACCATGTGGCTTTCTCCTCCCTAATTTCCATTCAAGTATTATCTGCTTAAAATTATTATCAAAGATAGCCCCATAGCATAAGAGATGCTGTAAAAAGGTAGCATTCAAGTTGGAGGGAGGAAGGGTTAAAAGATTCTGCTTTGGTGAATTAAAACTATCAATGTGGAATGGAAACTACAGAGAGAAAAAGACAGTTGGGAAAAGATTCTTGTCATTCTTTACCTTCTCACCATATATGTAAAGACCAAAGAGGAAAAGAAAGCACAAAACAAAGTCAAATAGTCATACACAAATATCAACTTTCTGAATACTGATCAAACTTTTAAGCAACTTCTTAAAAATTTTGATGATATATAATTTCACCAGGTGTGAATGTTCCCACTAAATAAAATAAAACCAGTCTACACTTTTGTAGACGGTCTTCATGCATTGTTGCTTGCAATGAATCTCTCTGAATTTAGCTAAGCTGATCCCAAAACAAAAGATGTGTATAAGTGTATCAGATGTGTGTAAGTTCACTCTAATTAATGTATTCAGAGACTTACTAGCATGTCATCATCTGACAGAATTGACATTCAATACACCTCAATGCCAAAAATAAGTACCAGAAAAAAACTTATTAAATTTATACACTAGTGACTAAAAATTCCAAGAACGTAATAGTATGCCCTGATTATACATATATGAAAAGCTCATGCTTTTAAATGCAGAATAACCACTTGAAGTAAAGTGAAAATGGGTCTGAATTTCATCATAAAAGGAAATAAATCAAAACAAAAATTGTCAATGTTCACATTTCAAAATTAACAAAAACGTATCTCCATTTTCCCCCAGTTTTAAGCTACAACTAAATTAGCCTCTACATTACCATAATTTCAATATATATCATCAAGATATCAAGAAAACAAAGTTCCAAATTAGATTTAAACCAGTATGCTATGTAACAAGGCAATAATTTGCCATATTGCGTGTGAATGTAAGCTTGATACTTCCCTTTTTCTATACACTCCAAAACAAACCAATTTCTAAGTGGAAGGAGGTGCAGATTGTTTAGTGACCCAGTTCATTCCTACCAAGCAGATCCCCCAAGGAGAACCATCTGCTCTTGTCCTAATTTATTCCATTAGTCAGAGCCCAATACAAATCGCATTAACTATAACTGGTTAGCATTAGAGAATTTCGTCCGTATCTCATTCAGAAATAATCACATTACAATACTTCAGCCCTTACTAAAGAAAAAAAGGGGAACTCCAAATTCTACAATCATAAGTTGAGGGTAAAATGTGAAGAGCTTCATACAGAAGATGGTGTTTAAGATCCCCTCAAATAAAATCAGTCTACAAGATTTATTAAGCACTTAATATATCAAAAGAGAACAAATTCACAGATTTATGCCTTGGCTAATTAAAAGCAGTTAATGCTATGGTATTACCAAATTCTGTTTGTTTCAAAATTAATCTTAAGGAGCTGTTAACCAGTGCCACAGAAGTGTAAGTATTATGGTTTTCCCCAAATTTGCTATGAGGTCTGGGTTAAAGTAGTTAAAATCACTTATTTGATACCTCAATTTTCATATATCTATAAGGATATTGCTGGTAAAGTACAAATGCCAAGGAAAAGGACATGCAGAGTTAAAGATCCCATCAGATGAGAAGACACTCATGAAACACAAAATCAAGGAACTTGGGAAGGAGTAGGTCCAAATGACTTAGCATGTGACCAACAACATATAAGATCAGTTACTTCTCAAAGCTTCTTCAAAGCTCCAAACTCCCCCCAAAAGATTAAGTACCAAACATAGAGCATTTTCAGTTAAATCCATGTAAGAGAGATTCCTCTAAAAATAAAATGCTTTATAAATTAACACTACAGAACTCAGCACCAGTTCTAAGTTGCAGAATATAGACTAAGTCAAAACATACTGGAAAGCAGTAAAGAAACTTACTTAAAGTTTAATACTCTTTGAACCCAGAGATCTCATACACACCCTAAAAATGTCAATGATAAAAAGAAAGGCAGTACATATTCATAGCTGAAGTTTCTGTAGTACCAAAGAACTAAAAATAAGCTAAATGCCCCTATATTAGTGAAGGTCTGAACAAATAGGTGGGCCATGACAGAAATGGAATATTATTACACTGTAAGAAACAGTAACTATGATGATGAACCACAGGAACAGATATGTGAACTTTAGGGAAGCAAAGAGAACCAAACAAACAATACTGTAGAAATTGCATATAATGTAGATGGAAAAACAAAACAATCAAGAAATTATGATGACCAAACTTGGTCTCAAAAATGAGGTATGTAAAGGTACCTCCAACACCTTCCTGGAGAAGTGGGGAAATATAATAATGTACTACTACATATCATGTTGGATATGCTTGTTATATAGATTACTTTTACTGAGGTGGTTTTATTTTTGTTTTAACCTTTAAAATGAAAGAAATCTCTGGAAAGATGCAAAGGAGGGTATAATAGGAAGCATAGGTGATATAAAAACAAAAGCCATCAGGTAAAAACTTGTTTAAAGAAATAAAAATGGTGAAACAGAATGCATCCTAATAAGCTGCCTCAACTACTCCTAGGCATGAGTCTGTCAGTGCAGTTTGTTATTCGTTTTTATTCAGAGAAGGTAACCTTCAATTTTTTCTAGTCCTTAAAAAAGATTTTTACAACTTTTAATTAAATTGACTTTTCATAACTGGAAACAAAAAACTGGTCAGATTTAGCTTGATTTTAAGAAACCTCAAAAAAAAAATTTAAAACCCCTCATTAATAAGATATTATTGCCTGTGATATATTTCTAAACTTCATCAAATTAGCTGAAAAAAATAAATTCAGTCCAAACAATAATCTCTTCCATTCACATCAAACATCTAAATGCTGTAAAAATTTTAAATTTAGAATACTTTAGTTCATTACACCTCAATAAGAATATTTTCTGAAATAAAGCTGCAAGTCTTAATATACTATGGTTTCAAAATCATAATTTTAAAGTTAGTAGACATGAAGCATAGGGGTCATCTAATTCAACTTAATTCTACAGATGTGGAAGTAAAAGGCTAGAATAATATGCTGAATGTTATGGCAAAGCTGGGACAATGAACTCAAGAAAGGAAGTTAATAAAAAGCAAGGATTAAACAGAAATGAGTCAACCAACACTGATAGTACCAGAAGTATTAGTATTCTCTTTAGAGACTTATGTACCCCCATACTTTTTCTCAAAATAAAACAATATGTACTTTTTACTTCATATTGGGAATACAATACCACCACCTGCAACATTATTTTCTATTCCTAAGAACTAAAAAATATGTAACAGGAGAAGGAGGAAAAAAAACATATATTAAGGTAAAAGTAAAACCTGTTGATATCACTGCACTTTGTTTAGAAAGATAACAAAAAGTATCAAAATCAGTTTAACATGTATGCTGGTGGAATGTTTTGTTTTTTCTTAAAAACGTGGATAGAACTGATGACTCACCAAGTTTCTCTGGTTCATCAGGACCAGTCCCAGCAATACAGCTACTTTCTAGACCATATGTTGGATCTACTTTTCCAGAGGCTCTTGCTGCTTCCTGAACTTTCTTGACGTGAGCTTCAACTAATTCCAATGGTACTTCTTCCCGAACCCGAGAAAACTCCTCTATTGAAAAGAATTAGAAAACAAAGATGAGAGTTTTTCACAATAGAAAAATAGAAAAATAAATCCAGGAGTCAGAAGTGGGTTCTACTCCTACCTCTAAGACTAATTTTCTATGTTCTTATGGGAAAGTCACAACCTTTCTCAGCCTGTTTCTGCTATTTTAAGGGGTCTGGCAAGATGATCAAAAAGAGTTTTCCTGCTAAAAGAAACCTATGCTTGTTGATTGTTATGAGTTACCTTTCCAACACTTTATTTATTAATCTTACATTATTTTAAATCTTCCATAAATAATGTGCTTACTTCTACAATTTTATATAGGTGCTTTTTAGGAAGGAATGCCCCAAGTGTGAAGTTAAAAGGATCTAACTGCAGTAAAATATATATATATATATATATACTTCCTCTCTTCCACACTGCCTTCTGACCTACCTAGCCTCCTTTGATTACCAACTAAAGTCTACTTTTCCTGAAAGCCTTCTCTGTTCCCTAATTATGCACACTTTTTTTCTATTATTTCTTCTCTAACCTCAATATAGTTTGTTTTGTATTTATTTGTCTGCATGGTTGTCTTCCCCACTGAATCATAAGTTCCTTGAGGGTAGGGATTGTCCTTTGCCTCTTTTTGTAACCCCAGTGTTTAGCACAGTACTGTCACATAATAAGAGCTTAATAAATAATGCAACTGATTGACTGACTGTCACCATAGAGATAAATATTCTGTCAAGGGACAGTAAAAAATGAAAAAGTAAAGTCATTTGAAAGCAAAATATTGATTGACCAAAAGACAAGCAACTAGAACTAAGTTCAACAAACATTTAAGTGTTTTCTATGTTGAAAGCATGCTACCTCCCTGATTTCAGAAAAAAAATTGTAAAAAGTCATAAGAAATATGATGCTAAAAACAACTCAAACAAATAAAAAATTCCCAAAAAACCAATCACGTTATTACAAACTTAGAAAAATGTGATTTTCACCACATCATCAAATGTAATTCCGAAGGAACAAAATGGGGGAAATATAAAATTGTTCTAACACCGTACAAAGACATAGACAACATTTTTCAACAAAAACTAAAGATCAAAGTGACCCAGAGACAGCCCAAATTTTCTTTACAAAACAATAAAAGTATCTTCACTATATGTTTAACATATAAGAAAACTTTGAGAAATATTTCAAAATGAGAATTAAAGCACAAGTACATTTATTATTTAAACTTAAATTACTTTAAAAACCATTAATAGGATCCTGTATTTCCCCACCAATCTAGAGGGTGCATATACAGAAGCTATTGTTTGAAATAAATTCAACATCAGGCATTCTGCTCTAGTTTGAGGGGAGAAAAATCCTTATACTCAAGAGAAGTAGTTAAAACAAGCCTATACCTAATGCAGCTTTAGCTGCTGCAGATGCTACCCGTGGATCCACAACAGATGCCAAGAATGCAACTGTACTCATCACTGGGTTTCCTGACTGACTGAAAGGGACAGGTTGATAAGCCAGAGGTCCAAGTGAGGCATCTGAGTTCTCAAGATAAGGGTCTTCAATAGGAAGTCTCAGAAAGTGGAGAATGCACTCATCCTGAGTTCGACTCCCAACGTGTTCTGATACTTTATTCCAATCATCTTTGTACATCTCGAGGGCCTGAAATAAAAAAGAGCTCTGTTTATAATTTTATCAGCATTCAATCAACAATAAACTGTACTATACCAAATATATGACAAAAAGTAAAAATGTTCCTGATTTTTTTAACGTAAAATAATAATGATAAAGATAACAAACAAAAATATCTCCATATTGTGCCTTTTTCCCTATCCTAGATAACATGCTTTTCTTCTTTTGTTCCATTATACCTAATATTATACTACACACTGCTTATATTCAGTGCAAAAAGACTCATATTTTCTTACATCATCATTCTGGTAACTTAATTTTCATATCTTTAATTTGCTTATTTGAATTATTCATTCCCTAGCATTTCATATTATCTTTGCTACTGTCCCATAAATGCCATCTAATCTGTCAATAATTCGGGCACAAAGGTTGTTCAAAAAGAAGTGCTATATTCTGAAAACAGTGGGATGTTGTCTCTAATACGGAAGAAACAACCTTTCTGCTAATTCTTCTCAAAAAATAGGACCTTTCCATTAAAGTATAAGTTATAAAAACAGATGTGAACATTATTTTCCCAATCATCATAGATGATGTCAAGCTATTAGGGACTTAGGATATTAACAATCAAAAAGGAATTAATAGCAGCACCAAGCATTTACATGGCACATTAAAGTTTGCAAATTGCTTTAAATGTATTATATCATTTGATTTTCATAACCACCCTGTGGGGTATACATTCTCATAACTATATAGCTGAAAAAACAGGGAGAGAAAGGTTAAATGAACTGTCCAATATCACACTACTAGGTAGTGTAGTCAGGCAGAATTTAAATTGAGTTCTATCTAACTACAAGTACAGCGCTCGTGGCCTTCCAACTTTTTAGATTCAACTTTCTTCAAGGCTGAACTAAAACCCCACCTACCACAGGCTGGGCAGAATTATTTATCTGTAGTCTCACCCATTGTAATATAAGCTCTCAGAGGGCAAGGGCAGTGCCTTTTGCCTTTTTTTTGTTATTTCCAACACTTAGCCCAGTGGATGCTACGTAATAAGCACTCAAAAATAAATATTTTTCCCTTACCTCAGGCTTGCTCACTTGAGGAAAATTATTGAACCTATAAGAAACTCAGTTTCTCAATATGTAAAATGGGGGGGCGTTGGGGGAATGATATGTGCATAAGAAGTAGGAGAAGAAAAAGGTGAGGATTTAGATTAAATTATCTTTAAGGTCTCTTCCACCTAAAAAATTTCAAAATGTTAGGCCACAGAGTTGGGAAGAGTTGCCTATTTGTTAACAACAACCAGGGAAGATGGCAGAGTAAAACAGGAAACACAGAGTTCTCTGAAATTCTCCCACAAACAATAAAAATATTGCCTCAGAAGAAATTTTGAGTGGCAGTAGTAATTAAAAGTTGGGGTAAAGCAGCTGTCCTACTAAGACAATTCCTGAGGACCGTAGGGAAAAAAAGACCTAAGGGACAGAGGCCTGGCCTCACTGAAATTCAAACACCTCCAGGCAGACTCTGCAGCATCAACAAGCAACAAGTCCTGGTGGCAGCCTAGGCAGCAGAAATTTTCACCTTAACACTGGGGGTTTCGGGAAGTGAAGGGCTTGATGTAATAGCAATCAGTTTAGCAGATACTTAGCACTTAGTAACTTGGGCTAAATAGCACTTAGTAACTTAGGGCTAAGTATGGAAGGTGTGAGCCCTGGCCCCTGTTGAGAGGGCATGAACTCCTCTGTTGATGTCCAAGAGGAGTATTGACTAAGACAGGAGGCCAGTGTATGTATATAAGCAAGAATTCCAGAGACAGAGAGACAGAATTGGAATTTTCCTGTTGGAGGAAGGATTGTCTCAGCATCTGGAAGCTGGGCTGCTGGACTGAAGAAGTGAGTTGGAGTTTTCTTGAGAAAGAGAGAGAGAGTTTCTCCCCCAGCATCTGGAAGCTGACTGAGAAATGAGATGGAGTTTTCCTGAGACCAGAATCTGGTGAAGGCCACCTGGAAGGCCAATATTCCTTCTGGGTCCTAGTGCCAGCTGAACTGCTGGAGGACTGAAGAAGCATGACCAGGATAATGCTTTGTTTGTTCTTGGCCTGGTTGATCCTTGAACACCAGGCAAGATAAGTAGCAAAGGGCTTGAGATGTGCTGGACCCTGTGAACTTCAGTGTGTGCCAGGTATTGCCCTGAGGACTGGACAAGGACCTGAGAGCTGTCTACCTCTGAGGACTTGACGAAAACCTGGCAGCTATCTGCTTTTGAATCCCAGGTGACTGGTGGATTCAGGAGGGAGCTGGGACCATGGAAGGGGATCCAGGGAATCAGAGAGCCCACCCAGAGTCAAGATGAAGAAAAGGCCTCACCTTGGACAAAATTCAGGTTTGCTGGACACCAAGGGGTGGAGGGTTTGTGTGGTTTTCTAATGACTATATTTATGATTGATGATATTTAGTAACTGGGAATCTAGCTTAGTGACTACTAGATTAGTGACTAATTAAGCTAATGGTTGCCCCATGAGTGGAAGTTTACCTTAGGGAAACCAGATGATTATTCTTCTGTTCTTTGTTCTAAATATTGTGGCCAGTGTACTGAAAACTGCATGGCCATTCTAATGTTGAGCGGTTATGAACACTATATTGTGACTTTCTGTGATAAGATGTAATGTTGTAAATATTTTATTGTCAGATATTGTGAATGTTTGCCTTGATTTGTAATGGAATAAACAAAGTATTCACTATTACTGTGTAATCCAAACCTTAAAAGCTGTGCACAGTAGCATTCTTCTTGGAATGTGCTGGTGCATGGTGTTATACTTTGTCCTTGAACCAGAGCAGGGGAAGACTAATGGATACTAGGCACAGAGATGCTGAACAGACATGGCTGTCAGGCTGCAGCTGTGGGTGAGGAGGAGCAAGCATGATGGATGATTATGTGGGCACCTGCTCGCTGTGGACACTTGGAGGACAGCAGAGTCCCCAGGTTCAGTTTTGGTTTCAGAGCAAAGGGTTAAGCTGAAAGTTCCAACTACTAGAAGGAGGGACCACAGGGAGCAAGAGTATTTGCAGTGACAGTGTGGCTGGGAGACCTGTGTTTAGAGTTCAGGCTCCCAGACAAATCTAGAAAACAACACATGTAAAACCTGAAACCTAAGGCATCATCCCCTACACCTCTAGACCAGAAACTGACTGTAATAAGCCATTAAAACAATAACAACAAGTAACTAAAGGGAGAAGGAAGTCAATCATATATAGCTACTATAGGGAGAAGAGCTGAGTTCAAACCCGAAAGAAGATAGCAAAACTAAAACAAACAAAAAAAAAAAACAAAACCCAGTAACACTTCTACTTTAAAGAAAAATGTCAAGTAGTCACAAGTCCAAAAAGAGTTCTTAGAAGACTTAAAAAGAACTTTAAAAATCAAACAAGAAAGGCTGAAGAAAAAAAAAATCAGGAAAAAAAAATAAGAGCAATACAAGGAAATACAAGAAAGTCAACCAATTAGAAAAAGATCCAAAAACTTAAGAAAATAATTCCATGCCAAAGATAAAGGCATCTGGGTTCAGTATAAGTCTCAACCTACCTCGCCCAGAATAGCACATTTTGTGATGATGATAATGAATGGCAAGAAGCCTGATGTGGTCTCTTTGAATTCTTGGTTAAAACAAATGATAAAGATTTTGGGATTGTGGGGATAAAAGAAAAAAAAAAGGATTCCTTAAAAACTAGAATTTGGCAAGGGGAAACCAATAATATTATAAAACAAGAAATAATAAAATAAAATCAAAAGACTGAAAAATAGAATGAGAATATTTCATTGGAAAAATGTCATCTGAAGAAAAGATAGAGGAGAGAAAATAAAAGAATTGCTGAAATATCTGAATATTATGATTTTTAAAAGCATTTAAATATTAAAAGAAATTATTAAGGAAAACTGCTCTAAAGTACTAGAAGGAAAGAGTAAAACTGAAACAGAAAAAAAAATCAATTACCACCTGTAAGAGACCCTAAGATGAAAACTTACAGAAATATTATAGCCAAATTTCAAAGTTCCCATGTAAAGGAAAAAACAATTCAAATATTGCAGTTATAATCAGAATATACAATCTAGCAGGTTCTACATTAAAAGGGCTGTAGAACTTAGAACATCATATATCAAAGAGCAAAAGATCTGGGGTTGCAACCAAAAATAACAGCCAGCAAAACTGAATATACCCCTGAATGTTGAAAAAAAAAAAAAAAGACATTTCATGAACTGAAAAGTCTTTCAAGTATTTGTGACAAAAATACCAGAACTCAATGGATAATTTGACCTTTAAGATCAAGGAGAAAATGAGGGAATCATTAGGGCACAGCTGGGTGACCTAGTGAATAAAGCACCAGCCCTGGAGTCACAAGGACCTGAATTCAGATCAGACCTCAGACACTTAACACTTAATAGCCATGTGACCTTGGGTAAGTCACTTAACCCCAATACCTTCCCCCCCTCCAAAAAAGAGAAAACATTAAATACCAATTACAAAGTACTATTCCCATATGAGAAAATTGTCATCTATATTAAGACAGCTATCATTGGGGCAGCTAGGTGGCGTGGTGAATAGAACACCAGCCCTTAAGTCAAGGGGATCTGACTTCAAATGTGGCTTCAGACACTTAACACTTACTAGTCATGTGAACTTAGGCAAGTAGCTTAACCCCAACTACCCTACAAAAAGCAAAAACAAACAAACAAACAAAAGACATCTAAAATTACTTGGGTAGTCTGAAAGATCGTACATGGATAAAAGGTGGGAGGTTAAATTGAGTATAAACGGATGATTCTAAAAAAAAAACTGGGTAAGGAAAGGTAAAATGCAGTAAATGAAGCAAATAAAGTAAATGCAGTAAATGAAGCAAATGATGCAAAAATGGAAGAACTATTACAAAGGAAGCAAGTGGGGGTGGAGGGCTGGTAATGCTAGAATCTTACATTGTAACCGAGTTATTCAAGAGAATAACATATCTAGAAGGACATAAAAGACTTCCAAATTTATAAAGGAAAAGTAAGGTAAGGAAAGAGGAGAGACTTATGGAAGACAGTGAGAGAAGATAAGGTAGGGACTCTTAGAAGGGTAGGTAAAGGAAGAAGAGGGCAAGATAGTAGATAAAATCAAATTAGATGCATGAGGAAGGTAAATAGGTGAGAAGGATAATTACTAAGGAAAACAGGATTGAAGTAAATACACAACTAGTAATTATAACTTTGAATATGAAGGGGATGAACTCACCCATAAAACTGAAACAGAGCACAATGGATTAAAGAGCAGAATGGATTAAAAAGCAGAATCTGACAAATATGTTATTTATAAGAAACACAAGTAAAAATGAGAGAAACAGAATGAAAGGAAAAGGCAGCAGTAGAATTTATTATGCTTCAGCTAATGCAAAAAAAAAAACAGTAGCAATCACGATCTCAAAGGTAAAGGTGAAATAGACTTAATTAAAAGAGATAAACAACGAAACTATACTATGTGTCACCAATACTATTCAATATTGTTTTAGAAATGCTTGCAATAAGAAAAAGAAATCGAAGGAATCAGAACTGGAAATGAAGTAATAAATTTATCTTTTTTTTACAGACAACATGGTGATATATTTGGAAAATCCTAAAGATTGAACTAAAAAGTTAGTAAAAAATATTTTTTAGCAGAGTAGCAGGATACAAAATAACCCCACAAAAATTATTATAGACACACACACACACACACACAGCCACATCACAAAATTATGAACTTACAATGAGATCACGTACCTTTTATAGATATGATCAGGGGAAATTTACCAAAAGAAAGACAATGTCAATCGTGTAAAAGATAAAATTGAAAATTTCAGTGAAATAAAGTGAGAAACCACTTGCACAAAGTAAATAAAGCTAGGATAAGAACTGTTGACTATAGAAAAAAAAATGTATGCACCAAATTCAGGCTGACTGCTCACGTGAGATAGGACTCATCAACTCTCTTTCTTATATTCACATGGAAGATACCACATGTCTGCCTCTAGACCCTGAAGATCCATGGCAATACTGTCTCCTCTGATGATGCAACTTTAGAACTGTTGTGCCTTAAAAAGGCCTCTGTCCCACTGCTACTTCCTACAACCTCTGGATCTGTGGTAAAATAGCCACACATTCTACCATAATTGTAAAACAAACCTCATCTCTTTCTTTTCTAGTTATTTTACAATGTGATCATTTCTATTCAGGTAATACATCCACATTCTCATAACTGAATTTTCTTTTATGTGTCTTCACCCCCAATTAAGAGTATATGCTCTGTGAGAAAAAACTTGTTTCATTTTTTTCTATGTATAACGCCATCTAAGGTATAATATTCAAGAAATGCTTGGCAAATATTAAGCACAATGTCTCCATAGGAGGAAGATTTTTCCCAGTTTAGTTCCTTCCTCTAATAAGAAAAAGAGATAACAAAGAAAGTAAAAAGTGAAGGGAAGAAAACTATGGTGAAACCATAGGAGGATCTGATTGGTAGGAATTAAGTCATATTTCTATTCCTATATGATATTCTTCCACCAAGTTCTCCTTATTTTCTTCCTCAATTTTCAAAAAGATTAATCCAGAATAAAGTACTCATAGAACAATAAATAATAAACAGTGTTTCTAGAGTTCCTACTATGAGCCAAGAACCATGCTGAACACTTTCTAAACAAAAATATTCATATCAGTTCATATTATAGTGGCATGTAACAGCAAAATGGGGGTGTCCATCAGCTGGAGAATAACTAAACAAATTATGGTATATAAATGTAATGAAGCAGCACGATGCTATAAGATATGATGGGGACGATTTTATAGAAAACTGCTAGGACTGGTGTAAAATGATTAAAAGTAAAGTAAGCAGTAATTAGTGAATAATTTATAAAACAAAAGGAACACTACAAAGAAAAACTATTTTGAAAGGCCTAAGAACCCTCATCAATGCAATGACAACCATGATTCTAGAAGGCTGATGATAAAGCATACAACCTACCTCTTGTGACAAGTAGAGGAAGGATTCAGGATACAGAATGAGACATATTTTAAGACATGGCCAATATGATGAATTTCTCTTACTTGACTATTGCTATTTATTATGAAAGTTTTGTTTCTTTTTTCAATGGGAACCAAGAGGGGTGAGGGGAAAAAACACTTTTAATTGAAAAAAAATTTTTTTAAAATTAATTATGAATGCTTTACTCAAGAGGACCTAGAACCTATCCTAGAGTATACAATCTCGTAGCATACTAAGTTCAAATAATTTAGAAGAAAAGACAATCTGTGAAAGGCTCTTTAACTTCAAAATTCAGAATATATTTTTAGCTTAAAATTTTAATGTAACAACTGTCTTCCCCACATGTCTTCAACTTTACACAAAAAGTACTAATTCTCCTTCACTAGAATAACACGATTTTTTTTTAAATTTTAATTTATTTTCTTGGTTACATCATTCATTTCCACAAGGTTTTGAGTTACAGATTTTCTCCCCTTTTTGCCCCTACACCCCAGCCCAGAACATTGATCCCACTGTAAGACCCCTCCCACAATCTGTTCCCTTTTATGCCCTCCTCCAACACCCCTCTAGCTTTCTAGCAGGGCAGGGAGAATCTTGCAATTCCTCCCCTGTCACCCACTCCCACTG
>CM053599.1:74671154-74715475 GCA_028646575.1 Pseudocheirus occidentalis
TTGGAAGCATTTGGTGAGGGAGTTTTGACTGAGCTTCCTGGAGGGGGACAGCTCTGTCCCAAATCGCTGGGGCCCTCACAGCTGCCGGAGCTCTTAGTGGGGTGCTGCGGCCCCACCTCCCAGCCTTGGCTCACTGAAAGCGCACCCCAGGACCACCACTCAAGACCACGATGCAGATCCAGGCCGCTCAAAGCTAGAGCCCTTGGTCCTCATGGATCGTGTCAGCCCCCCCTGCTATCTGCAGGCCGAGGGCTCTGAAGCAGCCCAGTGGGGGCCGCTGCACCTCTCAGACGTTCCTGCTGCTACAGCCGCCTCCCGCTGCTTCCTTGCCATGGGAGCAGTTTGGCCAGATCCGCTCTTCTCCTCCCCAGTTAGCAAAATCCACTGACCTTTCTCTTAGCCTTTTTTTCTTCTGGCCTGATAGATGTGGTAACTGTGCCTCCAGTGCAGCGATCTGCTCTCCTACAGACACGGTTCCCCGCCCGATTCCCCAGGGCTTGACCCTGCCAGGGTGTCAGCTGTGGGTCCCAGACTGCTGCGAAGAGCCCCGCCTGCTGCCCTGCCTGTAGTAACAGATGTGCTTTCTGTCTTTTGGAGAGTTTTGGAGCTTGAAAATCTGTTTAGCGTCCCATTTTATGAGTTTTTTAGCGTGTTTGTGTGGGAGCTGTGGTGCTTTGCTGCTTCTATGCCGCCATCTTCGAATAACATGATTTTAAGAGTTGGAAGGGATCTAAAAAATCATTTTGGAACTCTTTTACATTAATAATCTACAGACTGTGTAGAAGAAATTAAAATGATTCCAAATTAACTTATTTCACTTTATATTTAATAAAACATTTTCCCAAGTCGCTTCATGCTTTAATGGAAATATCACAAAAATAAAGTAACTGAGCCTACTTAAATTTAGACTCTAGAGTATCAAAAGGTATTGGAAATCTCCTCCAAAATGAACAAGGACAAGTCGGAAGCATAGCTAAAATTTATTAGGGGTCAATGGACTTAAAGAAGGTACCCGAAAAATAACAAAACTATCTAACATTTCCAATACACCATTAAAATTACCAAGCACTTGTTATATTTTCTCATTTGATTCTTACATTAGTTCTGCATAGTAGGTGATAGTGTTATTCCTTTTTTCCAGATGAAAAAACTAAAAGGCTGAGGTTCATGATTTGCTTACATCACACAGCTGCTAAGATCTGAGGCAAGAATTCAAGTCTAGAAATGTATCCACTTCATCAACTAGCAAAATGAGGGAAAAGAACAGAAGCAATGGGATATCAATATAAGAAGAAATTTTATTAATTATTCAGTATTTCTTCAAGCAAAGAAATTATTATTCAGTTATTATACAGTATTTCTCCAGACAAAGGGGCCTCTGGGAAATAGAAATTATCTAGATCTGATTACATATACACAAAAACTACTACCAATTCACAGAAGACAATGATATGACTACAAATTATGTGACTAAAGAATATTCAGTTAAAAAAATACAAGATTGCAGTATCAAAGCTAAGAGTGACAAATACATTGATTTTACCAATATCTTTTCCCCATTTGTTCAATAAAGATAGGAGGTGGAAAGCAAAATTTTTTCCCCACTGATAATGAATTTTGTTTGATCTCTGTTGAAAACAGATTAATTTTCTTTCTACTATTAGTTGGAAAATTTGAGGAGGAATATAAAATATCCAATAAAATCACAAGTTAAGATTTTATAGTAATAGGATAAGAAGTATGAGGGCAAAAAGAAAGAATAAGAAAAGGTAAAATTATTTCAAACTAGTGACACAACCTGCACTCCAAGGCAACTAATCACTTGCTAATTCTCTGACCACATATTCACTAGTGAAATATTATTATTATCATTTATCTTATCTAAGTTAATTATTAAATGGGGAGAAGTGTCATAAAGAATATAAGAACTACCAAAAAATCATTCATTCTCTTCTTTACCCAAGGGGCATTTAATATCAAGCTGTTTAAGACAAGACAGAAAGAATTTGATTTCAGTTACAAATTATGACAACTTAGGAAAAAAGAGGCATGAGATTCCAATAGCTAAAGAACCAGATGAAATGAAAGATTTTATTTGCCTTGTGAGATAATAAGATTAATTCTAAAAAAAGTAAATGGGTCCCAAACATTGCTTTCTCTATTTTCATATAATCCATCATTTTTTTTCCAATTCTACTTATTAAAGCAATGAAATGTAACATTTAAACCAATGGCTTAAATATTCTTAAAAATTAGGAGAAATATAAGAGATGAATGAACAGTAATGAAATGGAAAGCAGTAATATATTTTTTTTTACTATCTCTGAAGAAATGAACACATGTAACAGCAAAGTAAGAAGATTAAGGCAGGTTTCAAAGAAAATATTGCAAAGTTAAGGAAAAGCAGTATTGTGGAAACAAATTAAATATGAAGGGAATAACATTATTTAGCAAAAACTTGCAAAGAGCTGAGAAAGAAGAATATATTGAGAGCAAAAATCAGCTTAAAGGCTGTTATTTCCTACAGAATGCTAACAGAAAGGAAAAGAGCCAGATGGTGTAATGGAATATAGCTAGATATTGTGCCAAAAGTGAGTAAGAGAAAAAGGTGAATGAACTTTGATAGAAATGCCCAATAATAAACTAAGAGAATAAAGATTAAGACTAATTTTTAAAATGATAGAAATTTACACACTAGGTTAAATTAAGTCCTAAGCACCACTGAATAACAGACTGAAGGATGTCAGAAGTGAAAAAATTCAGTTTATAATAAGCTTATAAATATTACTACATGATGTAAAAGATAAAAAGTGGCTGAGATGGGATTTGAAACCAGGTCTTCTGACTCCATCATCCTTTTCATTGTACTGTGCTACCTTCCAATGTGTTAAGAAGAACTAAAACATTAAAATTAAGTCCTAAAATCATTAACAGGTCACAAGTTCATCAGGACATCTATAAGAGGCACCTCATACTCCACCAATTGGCGAGGATTACAAAAGACAAAAGTATTGGTAAATGTTGGAAAGCCTGTGGGAACACAACTGTAGTAACACACTGTTGATAAACTGGAAGTTAGTTCAATTATTCTTGAAAAAAAGTTTTATCTCTGCTAGAAAACTGACTTAACTACATATACTCTTTGAACCAACAGTACTTCTTGCTGTTCAGTCACATCCAACTCTTTGTGACCCTGTGGAGCACACAGTCAAAGGAGCTTTCTTGGTAAAGATATTGGATTGGTTTGCCATTTCTTTCTATAGTGGATTACAGCAAGAAGAGGTTGAGAGATTTGTCCAGGATCACATAGTTACTGAGGCTGGATCTGAACTCAGGTTTTCCAAATTCCAAGCCCAGCACTCTATCCAGCAAGCCACCAAGCTGACTACCAGAAGGCATATACCCTGAGGTCAAAGGGAAAGAGAGATAAAAGTCCCATATATGGAAAATATACATGGCAGCATTTTTTGAAGGACCAAGGAACTAGAAAGACAAGCATGTCAACATCAATTAGCAAATGGGCGAACAAAATATGGCATATAAATATAAAAGAAAATTATTGAACACCGAGAAATGAATTAGAAATTAATGGAAATTCTTGATGCAAGCAAAGTAAGCAAAACAAGTGGCATAATTTATATAACTACAATAATGTAAAGGAAAATAACATTAAAAGATATAACACTAAAAGAACTGTCGTTAAGCACGTCTTCAAATAACTGTTGATAAAATCCTACCTTTTACTGGTGACAAGAATAAAGTTATTAGGACTACAGGTACAGAATGAAATATACGTTATCAAATGTGGGCAATGTTGATTTGTTTTTGTAACTATAAAGGATTCTAAATGTATTCAATGATATTGTCATATTCATAAAGAAAAATAAGGCCTGAGACACTTAACATTTACTAGCTGTGTAAGTCACTTAACCCCAATTACCCTGCCTTCCCCCTCCAAAAAAGAAAAAGAAAAAAAAAAAGAAATCAAAAATTTAGAATGCTGATCAAACACAACTCCTAAGGAATGAAGATGAAGCATACTACTCACATAATGCTAGAGGTAATGATCTTAAAATGCAGGACAAATCACACATTTCTGGACATGGTCAATAGTAAAATTTGTCTTTGCTAGACAATGTATATTTTGCTATGTGGGTTTTTTCTTTCTTTCACTGTTTTGAGCTGTTCAATGAGGGGAGAGTAGAAGGGAATGCTATTAATGGTTGCAAATATAATGAAAACAATAATAAAATTCTCTATGCTGATTCATCACCTGGCAAAGTAATCTCAACATGATGGACATCATTTATTACTGAAATGGGAAAAAAGGAGGGTTCTGATGTATGGGTCAAGGAGGGATAGTCACTGGGAAACAACAGCAACGTTTATAATGGAAACATTTTTTAATGATTTTATTTCTCTCTGTAGCAAACAAGCATCATAGTGGAGAGCACTGGGGCCTGGAGTTCAAATGGACCTGAGTTCAAATTCGAACTCAGACACATACTAGCTGTGTGAACCTCGGCAAGTTACTCAACCTATCTGTCACAGGTTTCTCAACTGTGAAATGGTGATAACAGTAGTAGCTACTTCCCAGGATTGGTGCGATGATGAAATGAGATACTATTGATACAGTGCTTACTTAGCACATAACCGGTGCTCAATAAATGCTTATTTCATTCTCCTTACCCAGCCCATTTCCCTCAAATTGTTATGACCCTTAAAGACAATGATGGTACTTAATATTTTGGGTAGTTAATTGTTCTATGAGCATTTGTTTTGTTTCCCCAAAATACCTTTAAAATCACCTATTATTCACTACCTAAAAGACAGTATGTTACCTGGTAGAAATACAAAGCTAGCTATATAACAAAGACCTAATGTTCAGTGAGTTTACAATAAAACAAGAAAGTTAAGACATATAATTATAAGCTCCCTAAGGGGAAAAAGCTGCACTTCCTTTATTTCAATGGAACACAAAAGGGGAAAATGTAAGAAATACAACAGAAGCACTGGAAACAATTGAGTAACCATAACTCAATGAACTACATATTAATGCACAACACTGCAAAAGCGCATTCACACTGGCACATCACTACTCTAAATGAGATGCAGGTCATGATATATCTAAATTTCTAATGTTAATCTGGGGGTTCGTTCAGTTAATGTGCTAATTTGGACCATAGCTCTCTTATGAAGGACAACAGCCGCAGACAGCCAAGATTTATCAGTAGATACACCACAGAAAAATTAGGTCAGTCTGAAACCCCTTCCTGAGCTGGCTATTGTTTTTGTCATTCAGTTGCACATCTGTATCTGACTCTTTATGATCCCATGGACCATAAAACAACAGGACCCATCTAAAGGATTTTCTTGATAAAGATACTGACGCAGTTTTAAATTTCCTTCTAGAGTGGACCACTAATTTTTTTAGACTCCTCTACTATGACCTTTCCATCTTATAAGTAAACCCCAGACGGTCCCCTAATGACTCATGATATTTTTTCATCTTTAACTCACTTTGACCTCTGCTTATATTTAAGGATTACAATGTAATCATTACTGCTGTATGTAGTACAATGATATGATTTGTGAATGTGTGTGTATAAAAACTGCAATATATGCTTTTTTTTTAAATCTGGGGGGAATGAAAAAAAAAATTGAAGGCAAATACTATAGACTACCTAGAGAAGTAACTATAAAATGTCAATGGATAGGGATAGAGACCAGAAGTAAGATTTCATTGGCATGTAAGACTCTCAGATGAAGAAACTTCTCTAACCAATATAAAGTGGCAACTTTTATAAAACTTAAAGACTCACAGTATAGCGAGTTTCCTTGAGCACTGAAAAGTTAAATGATACTACCTAGGGTTTCACATCCAACATATTTCAGAGGTTGGACTTAAACCTAGGTTCCCTTGTCTCTGAGGCTGTAACAGGATGCCTCTCTGATATGACAGCCAAAAAGAAAACTAAAATCCCAGGCTGCATTAATAGGGTTGGTGTCCAGAGTGAAAGAGTTAATAATTACACTACCTTCTGAACAGGCCAAACACATCTGGAGTACTACTGAGGAATACTATTACATTTTAGGAAATATGGAGTGGTATGCAAAAGGCAAACCAGACTGCTAGAGGCCTACAGGAGTTATAATACAGGGATTGGCTGAAAGAAATGAAGGTATGTATTAGCGTGAGAAACAAAAGATGTAAGATAAAGTTGCTGTTTGCCCCTCATGCTAAAGGAGGACAAAATGACATTAATTTTGGGATGAATGCATAATATGTACAGCTGTGGCTGATCATAGGAATATAAGCTTAAAAGGTTCAACCACAGGCTGGGTTCAAATAGTCCCTATAATCATTTTGGAGGAAGATGTCTCCAAATTTGCACATCTCACATTTATTTTGAGATACTACAATTCTATTTTGTTTACAGAACACAGCCGCTTCTTTGATTTAGATACACCATGCTAGACAATTCTTTGCCATGTCTCCCAACTGATACCAAAGTTCTTCAGAGAGATCTTGAGAATGTCCTTGTATTCCTTCTTCTGATCTCCATGTGATCGTTTGCCTTTTCCCAGTTCTCTGTAAAATAGTCTTTCAGGTAAATACACATTTAGCACTCAACCTGACCAGTATATCAGAGTTTTTCTCTCCGTAGTATATTTGAGTTTTGAATACTTGACAGTTCAGCTCAAGAAAGGAGTTCAGGTTCTAACTACAACAGTCGATCTTCAGAATCTTCCTACAGTAGTTCAGATTTCTGGCATGGTGCTGATAGACCGTGCAGGTTTCATAGGCATACAACAATGAGGTCAGCATAATAGCTTTGGAGACTTTAAGTTTCGTAGGAAGCCTAATAACCTCTCCCATACATTCAGTTGGAGCCTCCCAAACATTAAATTAGCTCTGTGTATGTGTACATCTCTGAAAAGTCTACTGCCCATGCAAGTGAACTTATCCATGGTATTAAAAACTTCTCCACGAGCTATAACCAATGGTCCCACATATGGATGGTTTGGTGCAGGCTAGTGGAGAACATCTATTATTCTTGATGTTAACAGGCTAGTGGAGAACATCTATTATTCTTGATGTTAACTTTTAAACCAAAATTAGTCCAGGGGGCAGAGAAATGACTCACACTTTGTTACATGTCATCCTAAGAAGATGCATTGAGTACACAATCATTTGCAAACAAAAAGTTGCATATCACCCACCAACTCTACCTCCTACTTTAGTCTTGGCTTATAACCTTTTCAAATTAAATAATTTGCTCCAAGTATGGTAGTTGACCTTGACGTTGTTTTTGTCTTCACTGAAGGTGTCTCAACATCACTCAAAACATCATACCAAAAAGCATGGAAGCAAGCAGGCTTCATTCCACTGGTGACTGGGAAGGAGAGCACAGCACATTATCCAAAACTTGTACAAGCATGCCATCATGTCTAATATTGATGGACTTCACCAGGCAACGAAATTTTAACGTTTCTGACAAATTTTCAATTTCCACAAGCCCTCATGACCAACAGTATCAAAGGCCTTGGTTATAGGTCAATAAATTTATATATAGACTTCTGCTCTGCTCCTAGCATTTCTATGGTAAAGTGATAGCTATATAGAAGCAAAAAAGGCTGACTCAGAGATACCTCCTTCTATAGTTCTTCAAGCAAAAGGTGTACAAGTACTGCTTATCAGAGACATTGTAAAATGTAGTCTTACAGTTTAGACCCTTTCAGTTCACAGGTTCTTTTACTATAGAATTCCAGGTCACAAGAGCAATAAGAAGGGAAACTAGACATTTTATCTAATCCTCAACTCTTAAACCTCTCCAAAACAAGAATCGTGCACCAAAGATAAAACAAATCCACGTGTTTCCATAGTCTAAGAAACCAGAATCCCAAATAAGATTTTTTAAAAACACCCTCAAAGCCAGGCACTGATGCTCAACGATCCTACACTCACCTAGTATCTCTCCTCCAACTCCAACACTATTTGGCAGCAAGATTATACTAGCAGGACTGACAAAGACTGACATCAAAACCCTGAACCCATTTACCCTTTCCTCTTGAAAGCCAGGGAGTCCCCAGCTCCAGGATAAGGAAGTGTGCTCAGGCCTTGACAACTAGTTTGGCCATAGCCCTTCAGGAGCAAAAGCCCTTTGGTGAGGCACTGCAAACCGAAAGCATCAATGTCAAAGAAAGCAGATTCTGCCACTGTAAGGGAAAATAGTCTCTGAACTGCTGGTGCCACATTAAGAACTAAGGAAAAGAGGGAGTGGGATAGATCACAAAGTACTCTGTATGTGAGAAGCTGTGCAAAATTCCACCAAAACTAAGAGAAAGAACAAAGCATCCAGCTGGGACTAGATCTGACCAGTTAGTTGGAGCAGAGTAGAAACTTAAGTTTGTGAACCATGAAGTATCCAGTAAGGTAAAAGACCAAGATGCTTTGAGATCTAGCTCCTAAGGAAATCAGAGAGAAGGGAGTCAAGAAGTGAGATAAAGGAAAAATATGAGGAAGACTTAAAGTGCCAAAGATTTCAAGGAGAACCAAAGACCTTGAACATAAACATATAAACCAAAAAGAAAACAGTAACAGAAGAAAATATGGCTTCTAGACCTAGTAAACATGTTTGGGTTTCTCAAAACAACATATTGCAAAACAAAAGAAAAATGATTCAACACTTGATCAGACAGGGGTCCCTGTGCAATTTGAGAACATGGAACCACATTTTGTTCCTGAGTGATTTAAAAAAGAAATGAGAATTATTAGAGCATAATTCATGTGTTTCACAGCAAAAATAATGAGCAAAATAGAAAAACTCAAATCTACAATGGCAAGCTTCATAAAAGAAAACAAAAATACACAGAAGCGAAGGACAACCTAGAAGAAGAGCAAAAATCAGTAACATCTAAAAATAATATATGCTCAATACATAAACAAAACATACAGATCTTAAAGACAGGATGAGTGGAGGTAAACTAAGGATATTAGGTCTCCAAAAATTCAATAGAATAAAAAACATTTAACACCATAATGAAGGATTTAATAGAAGAGAACTGTCCAGAACTTCTAAACAAATAAAATTACAATTTAAGAGAATACCAGATCACCTCCAGAAAAAAAAAAACAAAACCCTCAAGGCTGCAAACACCAAGACAGAATCAACAAGTTCTGAAAGCTGTCAGGATAAAGAACTTCAAACTTCAAATAAAAGGAAAGAACATTTGAATAATGCCACACTATTTAGCAAACAGTAGGGGATAAAAGGTAGTCATCTGAAGGGCAATACAACATAGGATGTGATCCAGGGTGACCTGCTCTACAAATAAGACCATAATCATATGGGACAAAAGATAGACATTAAAAAAAAATTTTAAGTTTGAAATATTTTTAGAAGGAAAACCAAAACTGAAGAGATTAGGCACCTCAACAGAAATGCAGGAATGAATAAATGTAAACAGCAACAACAAAAGAGGAATTAGTAAGAGTTTTCTTTCTAAATGTATACAACGAAAAAGGTGAAGTAGGAAATCTGATCTAGTTAACAGTGAAAAGACAAACAAGGAATATTATGGAGAGAATCTGGCTATATCTTGCCTACTAGTGAATGCTTCTTTTCTGGAATTACATCACAACAGAGGAAGGTAAATAAAAGTAGGGATGTGGAATATTAAATTAAGCAATGAGGGGAAGGCAACCTCTCTGGTCTTAAAAAGAAAAGAGTCAACAGAGGAATGGTGAGGAAAGGGAAAAGGGGGAAAGAAAGAAGTGTTCTTTTCAAAGTGGGAGGGGATTCCACTGAGAAATGTTCCTATGAATGAAGAGATGAGTATCAAAGTGTGATGAGAATGACCTTACAGAGATTTGGAGGATCTGGTGCTTTTAAGATCTACTTGGTTTGTTTTTGTTTTTGTTTGGGGGGAGAGGGGAAAGCCTTAACAAGGAATTGAAATCTCTGGAGTCAACTGTCATCTGAAGGAGTGGGAGAGCTTGGACAGAGATTTCCAAGCAAATGTAGAAAAAAGGTCAGAGAAAAAAATGAGAGGCACGATCCATACAAGTTTGTGGAGTGGATACTATCCTAACAGGATAGCATGGCATAATCAACCAGATGACTACAGACATTAGGGCTACCAATCATCTATCATAGCCTCTGCTATACTCTAATACTGTGGAAATGTGGCACATGAAGCAAGAATCACTAACATTATTTCAAGGTGGTATTTCCTTCACATTCTCCAATGTCTTCTATCAGCTAGGATAACAGAGCATCAGAGATGATATGTAGTCCTCACAAGTTTTGGAATCTTCCAACAGCAGTAACCAAAGTCCTTCTCCCTTAATTTGCAGAGGGTGTCCAAGGTAGAGACATTTACAGCAGTATAATGTATAGTATACAATGTCTCACACTACCATCTGACACAGAGAAAGATAAGATTAAAGTTTTAATTTTATTTGCTGTATAGTATTTATGGTAGATTTCATGTGGCATGAAAAGTAAACATGGTCTGAAATAATTTTTTAAACTGAGATGCTAGTAAAAAAGGTCACAGAATTCTAGGGAATTACTAGGAAGAAAAAATGTTTTGCATGTTATTAATTTTATTTTGTGTCCTGCATTTTGTGGGCTATTTAATGGTTACTATGATGGGAAATGGCAAACATTATCAGAATCAGTGGTTTTTAAAACAAAGAATAGTTTGCAGAAAAGTCTATTTTCAGGAATCAAAAATGAAAGATTATAGTTTTTGGTGGTACTGCGAATCTGACCACCCCCCTAATTTCCCATAGGTTCATTAAATCAACATTCATGTTTTTTTTTTACTTTCATGTCATTTTCTAGGAATGTTATCTCTGCAAAAATTGAGGAAATGACTATGATTCTCTCAACAACCTTAGGAGGCAGGTGCATTTTACAGTTGAGGAAACAGAGGTAGACGTTAAAGGACTTGACCAGGGTCTCACTGTTAATAAGTGACTCAGTCCAAATTTAAACTAAGATTTGCTTGTCTTCAGATCCAGCACTCAGTCCATACACTGTGCCAGTAGTACTATTTATTAGGACACTGCTCCTAAAAGACAGCCAAAAACAGTGAAAGGGAGCCAACGATAGATTTCAAAAGGAAGCACTGTATGTGCCTTTCAGAGGATGAGCATCACCCAATTCCCTCCATCCCACAAATCTAGGAAGTAGCCTTGACATAGATTGCTGTTCACTGCACACTCCTCCAAGCAACATGGAATGGAACTGGAGTCACCAATGATGATACAATGCACAGTATGAGCATAAGTAATAAAGAGGGGCATATTTTTTAGGCCCTGGATGAGAAAAGGTTCCTCTGACACTTTCAAGGTATGCCAGGACACACACCTCTGCAAACCACTGCCCCAACCCATTACCCAGAGGCCGAGTGGTGTCCCAAAAGGTATCCTCAGGAGAGCAAAGCAAAGTGAACTGTTTATGTGCCTTGTTGAGGTCTGAGACAGACACAGGCTTCCCTGTGATGAAGGGGCACTGACTTTCCCAGTTATCTTCCAAGATGCCCTCCAGAGCTCCAACAATGCCATGAGAGCTACTGATATACATAAAAAACCCCAGTGTCTTCCAATCTGCCCACTACTGCAGCCTTTGGACTCCAGGGCCTTTCCACTCACCCTAAAGCTGAACTTTGAGATGTACAGCTTTCCCCAATTTGAGCATGAGCTCCCATGAAAGGGAGGACAAATATGTTTTTTTCCATTTGTATCCTTAACTCCAAGCACAATGCTAACACATAGCATGTACTCAGCAAGTGATTATCCATTCATTCGGTGAATCATTCACTAAAGACAGGATGCAAGAATGTATGACACTGCGGCGGCCAGGTGGCCCAGTGAACAGAGCGCCAGCCCTAGAGTCAGGAGGACCTGAGTTCAAATGCTGCCTCAGACACTTAACATACCCCCCCCCACCAAAAAAAAAAAAACTAGCCATGTGACCTTGGGCAAGTCACTTAACCCCAACTGCCCTCCAAAAAGCAAAAAAAAAAAAAAAAAAAGTATGACATTTTCATAGCTTTGCATATAAAACAAAATAGCATACAACAAACAGAAAAATTTCCAAATGCTTAGAAGACAAATGCTTGCCCAAAATTTCTGCTATGGAGAAAGAATTTGTTTGAAATGTAAGGTCAAACTAACTCATAACCACCTTATCATAATGAAGTATTATACTTAAAATCAGGAAGAATTTGTTATTTTCTCAGTATTTTCTATAAAAACAGAAAATAATTTCAAAGACAACACAAATATACAATGAGATCATTTCAGATATATTCTAGAGCTAAAGTCATGTATTTTGAGATTTGGAATACCAATTATGTGTATTTCATTAAAGTTTCTTCTTTAGAAATCATAATATATTCCAAGTGAAAAACTATCAATTCTAAATGGCTTTAAATAAGTACAAAAAATATAAATATATAAAGACATATCAACACATAACCAAGGACATAAAAGATATATCATTATGTTAGGAAGTATAATTTATTATTGGTGATGACTCATTCTATTATTCTTCCCGCTACTACATATTCCTTTTCTTACTACTAAGCAAAATCTAAAGAAAAAGATGTTGGTGGTAAATAATTACATTGTGAAACCTTTTATTTTCTTTGTTTGGGCAAAGGTTAACACCTGTCAGCGAAAAGACTTGTCTAAAAAGGAAATTAACTATTTCCCAGATTTCAGGAGCAGGTGAGGAAATATGATCATTGTAAAGCCTAGAGTATTAGACTGTTGTGCTTTTCTTTCTACAGGCATAGGCAAAACAAAAACAATAGCTCTGTCGTTCCTATCTCATAATCTCCATTTAGTGTAATTCCACTCTCCATCTGCATCAAGAAAAACAAAGTTGTTAATTATGCTAACCAAATGAACAATGAACTATAAAATTATCTTCTACAAAGATAAAAGCTATCTACCACAAAGGCTGAACTCACACTAGTAGTCCATTAGTGCCTAAATAATTCCAACACAATCACGTGAAGCTACTCTACCAGTCCACATGATAGGCATTCTAAACTTTACCATCAGGGCACCTAACAGTTACTATTTTACAATGGATGTTTCTGAAGAAATTAAGAGTGCTCATGCAAAGAATGAGAAGTACTCAAATTTTTCAGAAATGTCCATAAAAGAAGGGTTATTTTTCCATATAGAAATCATAACCAGTCTTCTTTTAGGTGAGGGAGGCTGGTGTAATAGGAAAAATAGTGGCTCTAAGTTAAAAAAAAAATCAAGGTTTCAAATCCAGGAAAATCATAATCACCCCACTCTCAAATATAATACGGATTAAAATACTTGGACAACACACTTAACAAAGATAAAGATTTCTTTACAAAGAAATGTGAGGTATAAATAGTAAATTACTATGTAAATATGAGCTTTTATTCTTAGAGTTTAAGAAATAAACAAACACATAAATATGACATTTAGAAATAACTGACAGATAAGCAACAGTTTCTCCATCCCTCAAATGGAGGCATTTATGAACAAGCAAAAAAGCAGGGCAAGAAATGAGGAAGAAAAGGGAAGAGAAGAGGAAAGCAAAGAAGGGAAAAGGAAAAAAGATCCAAAATGAAAGACATGGATGTATTAGAAAAACTGAGTGATACTAGCTGCTAGAATCTAAGGACAAATGCTCCTTTTTCAGAAGAGATAGACACTTGAAGAATGTGATGTTCTTTTTTCTTTATAGCAGTGAAAGTAACCAGTAGAACTGTTACACCTTAAGAAGGAATTTGACTGCTCATACCAAAGATATCTATGCAATTCATATATTGCGTATTTAACTGCTTTTTGAAGGTAAACCCAATTATACATACAGTTCTTTATTGATCATACACTGCAAAAATCTCCAGAGGTTTGCAAAAAGCCAAAATGTAGGTTTAGATCAATTGCAGATTGCTCTAGTAAGGGAGAAAAATGGTGTGACCATTCTTCAATTTTATTGTTACTGCCATGCTAAAATAAGGGAACTATTTTAGTAAGTGAAAAGTGGAAGCATCTGAGCTGTATTATCTGTCTGGTCTAGACTTAAGTTAAATTCTAAAGGTCAATAACATATTCATCACAACGCAGAATGAAAAAATTTACATTAACAGAAAAAAAAAACCCTCAAAATTTTAGGTCAATATTATAAAAGTTCACCTCATACATTTAACAAAACAGGTACTAGGATTATCATTCAAACCAAAGAGACTTCTCAGTTTTTCTCAGAAAAGTACTCACCTCTAAAAGCAACAGTGTCTCCTGTTCAGTCCACTCTCTTCCAGCACTGGCTCCTTTACTCTTTATTAGGGGAAAGAGGGAAAAAAAGAAAAAAAAAAGTCAAATCACACCTGAACTTTTTTTAAAGTACCTATAGGTAGTCCCTGAAGAAACAAGACTCCAAAAAAGACACTACTATTTTAAGCAAACAGCACACTATATTTTGGCTCTAAATTTAAACATTTCAGCTAAAGAATTTCAGAAGAAAATGCAGAGAAAAAAGTCATGAATACATGATTAACTAACAGTCAGTGAATCTTAGTGATACAGAAGGATAAAAAAAAAAAACCTTTAAACAAATAAGCAACAGAGAAGCAGACTCCAAAAGATTAAGTACAAAAATTACAAGTAACAAATAAATGAAACGTGATAGGAACCTGTCAGATCTTCTGAAATCTTAATCCATTACATATAATAATAGTCACTCTTATTTCTACCTTTGAGAAGATATGCTTACCAATTTCAGATTAAGTCTCACATGTAAGATAAAATACTATGCCTTTGGTATCTCAAAGTAATAATATTTTGAAATCTTATCATTAAAAGTCTTTAACCATATTGTCCAACTTTTTAATAAATACACGTAAAATATCCCTAATTATTGGTTACTGAATTAGAATACCTCAAAGAAAGGGAACTAAATCATTCAGAAGCCTGACATTACTATTCAGAAATGATACAACTGTAAGAAAATACTTAAGAAAAATACTTAAAGAAGCCTGTTTTGCTGTCTTTATCATTTTTGCAAACCTCTATTTATGATACTTGTTTCTTCCTTACTGTATTAAGCCTAGAGTTCATAAATCCTATAAATATAGGATTTATCCTTCCCAACACTATTCTTACAGGATTTCTATAAAATTTTTGGTATTTGAAGGAAATCATGTGTCTCTATTTATATCTTTAATATATGTTCCCAAGGTCCCTTATTGTAATTAAGTCTACTGGTCAATTTTTATACTCCCAGGCATACGAAAACAAGTTCAGCCTTTTCTTTTCCATCAAAATCATTTCTTATTCCATTTGAGCAATTTTTGCTGTCATACCTATCTTTTCCCTAAACCTTATGAAAATGGCATAGAAACTATCCAATACTCCTCTCTTTGGCTTTTAATATTCTCAAAGAAGATATGTGCACTCTCACAAAAAATTCATTTGTTCCTTGACACCAACCATGACATTCTTTTTGTCAAAATTAGGTCCAGAAGAGCAGCTTCTGTAGCTTCTGGTTTGAAAAATGAAAATGTCAGCAACTTAAGTCTTCCTGAATGTTGTTTCAGGCACATTAATTTCTCACATTAGTAAACACTATATGCATATATGGATATGTGATGAACTGTGGAAACTAAAAAAATAAGCAACTTCTTAATTTTTAACTAAAATACATCTTTCTAGCTATATAACATACTATAATATGGGAAACAGAAATGGCACAAAGAAAGACAAGATAATAAAATTTTAAGAAACTACCTGTGGTAGTTTGAAAAGGTGGTATTTAAATTTAAACTCTTACTTTTGCTAAGGTTTTCTTGGAGTAAATGTCTGTGCGGAGACCAAAGTTCTGTAAGTCAGTAGGCTTCTCCTTATTTTTCTCAGGAAAATTTAGCATCTGCTGAGCAGCAGGGACCTAACAAACAAAATAAATGCAAAGTGATCATACCAAATATCCGATAGTGAAAGCATAAACATGATAAAAGTACTGTCTAATTTAAATAATTAAACTATTCCAAAAATCAGACATTCTTTTTTTCCAAATTCCTACCAACAAAAAACAACAGGTTTTTAATGTAAATAACATTCTTATTCCTCAAGGCAAATGTGTAAGAAAAATATACAAAGTTTAATCTACCCCAAAACAGAGTGTAAGGCACTTTAAGGAATGGCAATACTAATGCTCTATACCAGTGGTTCTTAACCTTCCTAATACTACGACCCTTTAACACACCTATGTGGGTGTATTGGCATATGGGCAGACCCACTTGGAGCTGGATAGAAAAGCAGTGTTTCGGTTCCTAAGACCATCAGAAATATGTGTTTTCTGATGATCTTAGGAGACCCCCAAAGGGGTCGCAACCCACAGGTTGAGAACTGCTGCTCTATACTAAGATTCCAACGACTCTATCAAATTGTAAAGTTTGAAGACTATTTATTTCACAATAGCTGCGGTGAATCTATAATTTTGTATCAAGAGTAGGAAAGACATCAAAAAGAAGTTTAGTGTTTTATAAAGCACTACCTTTCAATGATTTTTAATAGTAGGAGTAAAAGTGAATAAAATATTAACATATGCTAAAAAAGCAGGAGTTGAAACTGGGAAGAAGGGGTTTTTTCCCCCCAATATCTACATATTATACAAAAATGCAGCCTATCAACTTAGACACTGAATGCTCTTCTATTACACACACGATGAACAATCCTAGTTAGAAAAAATTGTTCTCAAGCTTTCATCATAAATCTCTAAAGAATCTGTACCTGAGGTGTTCTGAGATGAAGAGGCACTAGTCCAGAGGGGGTATCAGCTAGCACATTAAAGTGAGGAGTTGGAGGAGGTCCCATTGCCATTGGTCGACTTTCTGGATCAACTTGGTAATTAACAAGCCCCCACTGTTCTAAAAAAGCATGAACCCTGAAAAATAGCAATGAGAATTAGAAATCTTAATAGTTTATATTTCAAAAATAAACATGGCAGGTTACTTCCACTCAAGATTCGAAAGTATCTTCGAGATAATTCATATTCCACTCAAGATACGAAAGTATCTTATGGCTTGGTCCCAATAAAAAAAGACGGGCAAAACCACAAAGAAAATCTAAGTCATATACCAAGTAATAGACATAAGGAATAAAGAAAACCCAATTTAATAAAAAAGAATGTATCTAGGATGAGATACTATAAAAAGCTTAAGTATACTTAGGTTAGAGACAGATGTTTTACCTCATAACAGCACAGACATCTCCCGTCAAATTCCGCCTGCAAGCAGTGCTGGTCAAATACTCTTGAGGATTTAAGCGGTATGTGTCAATCATGAAATTACGGTATGCCAAGTATCTAAAGAGAGATGTAGCAAAATTCATATTCATGAATTCTTGTGGGAGGGTAAAAAAAAAAAAGACTCAAAGATCTCCAAATAAATATAGAGAGATTTTTGTCACAAGCTTATCTATCAAGTGTAGCTCCTTAATAAGGATATTTGTTGGTAAAATTTTTCCTGCTTAGTAACAGCCACTTTTACTGTTCATAAAATATCAATCACTTCATAACAATTAACAGATAGAAAAGAGCCTTTGTTAGCAGTTACTAGGAGAAAAATTACTATGAAATACCAAGGAAGTTGAACAAAAGAAATGTTCTGAACCCAAAGTAAATTTTCTTGATGAAGAATTGGCTCAATACAAAATAAAAGAATCAAGAGTAAAATGTATTTTGTTCCTGATTGCCCATAGAGAACACACATAACTTAGGGGTGATTGAAGTTTTCTTATACAATTTCTATGTCACCCTAATAGTTGTAAGCAAAGTTTAAACCCTGTAGCTGAGAAGCCAATAGCATTAAAAGTAGAATTACCTGCAAGTTAACTGCAAAATGACTATTTAAGAGTGAAGTCAGAGCCTACTAAACCCAGCAATTATAAATATATTAATTTGTATTACTATAAGGCACTCAAATTTGGTTCTAAGCCATGTGTTTCTCTAATGTGTAGCTATAGAAAAACATGCACAGCAATGTACAGCCAAAATAGTGCTAAATAATACTAATATGCTCTTCTTTTCCTCCTCATGTGAAATTCGAGAATTTATATTCTGTCTAGTTTTGTAGTAATATGACAAAGGTGACAAGTATTTGAATGCAGGAGGAAAAAATATAATGCTATCAAGTCTTTGTTTCTAGTTCCAAGAGCACTTTCTTCTATATAAATATGCCTCATTAAACAGAGAAGTTAACTGTTTATTCCAGCTGCATAGCAATCCCTAGCTTCAGTTCTTAATTCTGTTGCCATTCTCCATATTATTATCTATTAACATCTGATTGAGGTATATTCATATGGAGGGCAAATATATTCTACTATCAATAAGCCATACTTAAGATTAGTAAACAGTCTTTTAAAACAACCAAGGGCATTTAAAATTCAAATCAAGTAAAAGCAAATTAGAGAGAATAACAAAACACATCTTGCATTTAACCTATAGGTCAAAAGCTACACATTCCATCAAAGAGGCAAAAAATGGTGAAAAGAAAAAAACCAGCTCCCCTAGACCTTTGTGAAAGTCTCAGGAGAAGAATTTACAGAGAACTTCCTTCTATAACCCTTCTTTGCTTTTCATACCTACTGAAAACAATATAAAAAATGTTTTGACTAAGCTTTGGATAAAAGATAAAACTTCTTGGCTAGGAACACAAAAACCAATTACCCACATGAGCTTGTTAGAAAAAAACACAAATACTATACTAATTTTTACATAAAATACTAAGTTTTTGGTTCCACTTGAATGTCTCCAAACAATATATTTAGAGTTTAAAATTTCACTCACATTTCTGGAGTTTTAGACTTGTTTTTCCCATTGAAAAACTCAGGAAGAGCACGACGTTCTATCACATGAATACTGAAAGAAAACAAAATATACCATCAAGACGATTCAATGAAAATAGACATACAAATGTCTCTTGACAGAGTTCATGAGTTTTAACTAGTCTTTGCTAAATCTGTCTAAATCAGTTAATAGTTTAAATAAAGCTAATGAAAGCTCTGAGTGTTCACAGAATTCATGAATGAACCTAAATTGCAAAAAACTATTAATGTTGGATGAAATTATCTGAGCTCTTCTAACCTAGATTTTACGGACAGTTTATTTTCTAGTTCTTTATCATATGACTAAATTCTTTCAGCTCAAAATTAGCCACAGAAAGCTAAGAGCTTCCATTACAAAGTTTCTAAAAAGTTCTTAAGTTTCCTTTCATTATTCTAGTTACACATAATTCCTTACTATTCAGGAATGGGAATGGTAAAAAGGGAGAATGGTACACTTGGCTTGTTGTCTCCGGACACTGGATCTACCAGTTTCACTCAGGACATTGATACAATAGTCGTGGGCAAAATATTCTAACTTTTCTTCTGACCTATGTTAGTACACCTCTCCTTAGGCAGAGAAGTGGCCCTCTACTCCATGGGATTTATCCTATTAGTGCTGAACTTAGTGTGGAGATCTCAAAAGCTTTACCTCTACTGACACTCAGATATACCCAATTCAAGACAACATCGGATAGCCTCTCCATTATAAGAAGATTACACACAGGCCCCACTTTGCAAGCTCTTTTATAATAAAATACAACTGTTTCACTCATTCTAAATTTACTTTTCAAAACAACTTATTTTTAATAGCTCAATTTAAAAAAAACACCAAGATAACATAACAAAATTTTAGGTTACTTATTCTAATGTCTGACTGAGGAGGGAATAATAAGTTAATCTGAGGACAAAGAATCACAGCTTATCTACTCCAACCACCTATTCTAATGTACAAATCCCTTCTACAATAGCCTACACAAGTGGTAATCAGTCCTATTTTAGTACTTACAACTAACTTGCTACTTTCCAGGATACATTTTTGGATAGATCTTGTTATACTTTTTTATACTTTTTTTTCTTTTCTTAAATCAATCCAAAACATATATACAACATTCTAACTCTTACCCAACAACTCCAGTCCTGAAGTACTATATAATAAATGTATGGTTATTGTTTTCAACCTATTTCAATCTTCAAAAGAAGTCCTTTCTTCCATAGGTTTCCTTCAAATATTTAAAGAAAACTAGTATGTTTCTTAAGTCCTCACTATCCAAGCAAAGGTATTCTCCCAACAGCCGGATTCTCCCAACTCCTTGGATTCTGCAATATAGGCCACTCTCTTAAATTCATTCTTGCTTCTATGTTCTTCTTCCCATCTTTCATATGTATTATTTTTAAAAGTCTGCTTAAGAGAGTTATCTCTATCTATATAGATATTTTGATCTTTATGTTTTCTTTAGTCTTTCCTCTTTCTCGTTGAGATCATTTGTACCTGTGTTCTCAGAATGCTATTCTTGAAAACCTCTTTATCTTAAATGCTGGAGAGGATATGGAAAAATTGGAACACTAATGCATTGTTGGTGGAGCTGCGAACTTATCCAGCCATTCTGGAGAGCAATCTGTAACTATGCCCAAAGGGCTATAAATAAGTGCATACTCTTTGACCCAGCAATACTACTTTTAGGGTTATCTTTCCTTTTTTTTTTTTTTTTTTTTTTTTGCTTTTTGGAGGGCAATTGGGGTTAAGTGACTTGCCCAAAGTCACACAGCTAGCAAGTGTGTCAAGAATCTGAGGTCAATTTGAACTCAGGTCCTCCTGACTCCAGGGCCAGTCCCCTATTCACTGTACCACCTAGCTGCCCTATCTAGGGTTATATCCCAAAGAGATCAGAAGTGGGAAGAGGACCCGTATGTACAAAAATATCTATAGCAGCTCTTTTTGTGGTGGCAAAAAATTGGAAAACAAGGGGATGCCCATCAATTGAGGAATGGTTGAACAAGTTGTAGTACATGAATGTAATGGCTATAAAAAATGAGAAGCAGATGGACTTCCTAATAACCTGGAGAGACTTATATAAACGGATGCTGAGCGAGAAGAGCAGAACCAGGAGAAATTTGTACATAAATCACAGACACAACGTTTGTGTGATGACTAAATCTGGTAGAATTGGCTCCTCTCAGCAATGCAAGGTTATAAGACAATATACATTACCTCAAAGTAATAACTGATTTTGTAATGATTAATGGGGGTAGGAGGGGGGGCAGAAAAGCTCTTTATCTTTCAAAAGCTGTCTTTTCTCTTAAAAGTCTTGTCTTTCTCTTTTTTTATAATGTGACTTTTATATTATATTATATAATGTAATAATTAATTATTAAAATTTAATAAACCCTTACATTACATGTAGCAGACTCACTATATAGCACCATAGGAAAAGAAATGAAACTTGAGAAAATTAACTAAAATGCTAAAATTTAGTTATAATGCATTGGATTTTTAGTATTTCAGTAGTATAGGATTTCACTGTCTGGTTATTTTCAACAAGTGCAGATCATAATTCACTGAGTTAATTAAAAGGAGCTTGTATAACTGAAAAATTCACTGCCTTGTAGTCAACTAATGATGAGTCTCACTGAATTAGACTATTAACCCACTCCCATTCACACGTCAATTACTAGTTCTGTCTTCTTGTCCATCTTTCTATTTTTATCATTGTTTCCCAGGAGTATGACCAGATAGAAGAGATGGAGGATTCTCTTCTACAGATCACACAGAGGGGCAGGACATATTTGTGATGGGAAACAGTCCACACATCTGTTTAAGATCTCTTTGGGCTTAAAGTAAAACATCAGAAAAGTTTTTGACTTGCTGACAGTTTGCTCTCTCTGAACTAGAAGAACAAGAGCTACTATTAAAAACCTGGTTCTTACAAAAGAGAGAAATTATTTGTTGAAATGAAAATTGGATGGGGGTGGAGAAACCATAAGAGATACTGAGTATATCATCCTCAGAGCTCCTAAGAAGTCTTTACATTCTATGGAGGTAAATGCTGATATATAACACAGACTTTATATCAGGGTGGGTGTTTTTTTTTTTTTAAAGATCAGAAAAAGAAAGATGAGACTTTTAAGAGGAAAGACAGCTTTTGAAAGATAAAGAGCTTTTCCCCATTAATCAGTCAGGTTGTAAAGAAAGATTGTAACTGATGGAATGATCAGTGGAAAAGAGGAAACAAAACAAGAAAAAGAAACAAAGCAAGTAGCTTGTTTCAATCTGCACTGAGACTCCGCATCTCCTTCTCTGAATGTGAATATCTCCTTCAATCACGAGTCTTTTGGAGTTGTCCTATAACCTTGTATTGTTCTAATCATGCCTCTATTACTGCTCAAAATATTGTACAAAATATTTTTTCAAAACTGCCTTCAGAACCAATTTATGAAAAATGTAAAGAACACACTAGGTTCTCTTCACTTCACAGTCAGACATTTGAATGTGACGTTGAAGAGAAAGGAATAAAAGAGAAAAACACTTATCCAACATGGCTTTATTCATTTGATTTATAAAGGATTTAAGTTATTAAACAAAACAAAAACCAAATTTTTTAAATGGATGAAAATGTGTCACCAAAGAATACATTCACATCACTAGCATCTTAATTCAGGTCCTTAATTCAGTCCAACAGACTCCAAGAAATCATTCTACCTCCACTCTCTGCTTCTCATTTGTTCTTCAAATTTCAGGAAAATCAATTTTCTACTCAATCTGTTCCAGAATTTTCAGGAAGTTTTATAGCTCACAGAGAAATGTTCAACATCCACAGCCATAAATATAATGGCAGAATCATTTGGCCAAACTACAGAATCACTCAATGTGATTTCCTTTTGGAGAAAATAGGCAGTTTCAACAAAAAATTAAGAATTTTTTCTATCAGGTTTTTAGGATAAATAAGCATGACTATGTTAAAAGCTTTTTCCATATTGGTTAATAGAATCACATTTGGATATTTTTGTTTTTAATATGATTACTTTGTTTTCCTAATGAACCACCATTTTTGAATCCCTGATACAAATCAAACATGATGATATTAAGTGATGTCTAGAGTTAAATGACTTAATCTTAAATATGGATTTTATTGAAAATATTTAAACTGATATTCATAAGTGGTACTGGTTTATATACTTTTCTTTGGTTTATCCTTCTCTCTAGGTATCTAGACCTGATTTTTGTCTCATAGAAGTTCAGGGGGATATCTTTCTTGAAGGATTTTGTGAGAACAATTTGTGTACTCGAGATATTGGAGGAAAAGTCCAATAAAACTTTCCCATAAATATGTCTGGACAAGAAAGTTAAGTATACTCAGTTTTATTAGGGTACTTTTCAGTGGTAACAAAAACTGGAAGCAAAGTAGCTACCCACTAACTAGGGAATTTCTAAATAAATTGTGGTACACAAATATAATGAAATATTAATGAACTGCATAAAAAACATCGACACAAGGAATTCGGAGAATTGTGGAAAAACTCTAATGAACTGATGGAAAAGTGAAAAAAGCAGATCCTGAAAAACAACAGGACTATAGTAAGGTAAATAAAAAATACAATCTGATATTATTCCCTGCTGTTAATAACAACATTTCTAAGATTTAACTTGAGTTTACCTGTACATATTTGATCTGAATACAGTTACCTATATGTCCTTCCTCTCCATTAAAAAGTGTTAAGAATGCCATGAAGACTTTGCTTTTACCTTTCTTTGCATACCTTGAGCTTAGCAGTGTCTGGAATGTAAGCGAGAACTTAATAAATACTTTTACTGACAATGAGAAATTATATATACTGCAAAGTTATATGGAACTGGACCCAAAGAAGAGATATGGGAAGACATTTTCACCCTCAGGTCTCTGCAGAGGTAGGAAATTATAGTTGAGGAACACTGAATTTAACATAAAACTTTTTCTGATATATTTTATACTTGTACAGAATTTTGCTTTTCATCTCTTTAAAAAATTATTTTAGTGAATTGGCTAGAACGGATGAGGAGAAGATTATGTGCAATACAAACGATGGGAAACAAGATGTCAATAAAATAATCTTTGAAATATCATGTCCTCAAAATGCAAAATGGATAATTTTGATTACAATAAACTGAAAAGTTTCTGTACAAATAAAGCCAATGTAACCAAGATTAAGAGGGAAGTGGAAAAGTAGGAAAGAATTTTTACAACCAGTGTCTCTGATAAAGGCCTTATTTCTAAAATATACAGAAAACTGAGTTAAATCCATAAGAATACAAGTCATTCCCCAATTGATAAATGGTCAAAGGATATGAACAGGCAGTTTTCAGAGGAAGAAATTAAAGACATCTATAAGTGTATGAAAAAATGCTCTAAATCACTACTGATTAGAGAAAAAACAAAAATCAAAACAACTCTGAGGTACCACATCTCACTGCTCAAGTCAGCTAAGATGACAAAACAGGAAAATGATAAATGTTGGAGAGGATATGGAAAAATTGGAATACTAAAGCATTGTTGGAGTTGTGAATTCTTTTTCTAGTACTTCTTACCAAAAAGAAGATTCCTTCCCACAATACATTCTTGGGTTTATTAAAAAAAAAATTGTTGCTAATTACAATCCCGGTTTCTTGCCTATCCAATCTGTCTGACTGATCTAGTTTTGGGGGGTTTTTATGCAATATCAAATAGTTTGATGACAATAATTTTCTAACAGTCAGAGAACTACTAATGCTAAAGCCTCCATGGTAATTTTTTATTCTAGACCTTTGGTTCTCCCCAGTGAATTTTATCTAGTTTTATAGTGCATGTCTATAGTAATCAGAATACTAAAGAAGGATACTTATAAACTAATTTAGGCAGTATTATCATTATTACATTACCATAGGCCAATAATGAGCAGAAAATCTCTCAATGATTAAGGAATAGTTCTTTTGTTTCTTAAATATACTTTATATTTACATAAATCTTGAAGTATGTCGTGACAGAACAAATCTCAGATGCTTTATGTACTTTGTAATAATAAATTTTTTTAAAAAATGTAATCGGGGGCTGCTAGGTGGTACAGTGAATATAGCTCTGGAGTCAAGAGGACCTGAGTTCTAATCCAGCCTCAGACACTCAACACTTACTAGCCATGTGACTTTGGGCAAGTCACTTAACCACAATTGCCCTGCCTTTCCCCTCCAAAAATTAAAAAAAAAAAAAAAAGTAATCACATGACTTTCCCAGCTATAGCTGGGGTAAATTCTTAAATTACATAACAGAAAGAAATCATGAAAGAAAATAGACAATGATGGCCACATAAAAGTCAATAGTGTTCATAGAAATAAAACCAATGAAGAACTGTAAATTAATAAGAATAGGAAATATTTACAGAAAGTTTCATCACTAAATGTATGGTGTCTAAAATGTACTGAACTGACAAAAATATGACATTATTTAATAGTAGTACTCAAATGTGAAACATTTTCTAAAAACTCATAAATGGTAAATAATATTTTAAAAATTCAATCAACTTTGAAGCTTCAGCTCATAATAGGTAAATAGCAACAATGACAAAATATGGGAACAATCAAGACTGGATGGTTATATGCGAAGTCAGGTACACTAACATGTTTTTGGTAGAACTATGAAATGTTCAACTATTGTATATAACAAACTGGAATTATACAAAAAAATGATTAAACAGTTCAAATACCGTGGCCTAATGTTTTAAAATTGGGCATTTATATAAAGAAGTAAAAGAGATATAAAAGATCACTTTACAGTAAAAAATTCATAAAATCAAAGTGGTTAATAGCAAAGAACTGGGGAAAAAAGTACCCATCAATGGGAAATGATTAAACAAATCATGATATATGAATGCAAGAGAGTTATTTCTAGTAAGGAATTATAAATGAGAAATTAAAATTTTTTATGTACAAATGTAGAGTAAAATCAACAGAAATAAAAAGAATCCACATGTAAATAATGTAAATAAACAGGAAGTGGAATTATAAGTGAAAAAAAAACAACAAAATAATGCAAGAAGAGGTGACATAGTACACCTAACTGCTTTCAATCAAAAAGGTAACAACAAAATGTAGAAGATAACATACACAGTCAAGTGAAGACACTACTAAAGGTTTTACCTTTATTTTACTTTGCCACAAGAGAGGGAATCAATCTGAAGCGTAGAAAACTGTTGAAATGACTTTATAAAGGGAAGTATGAAAATCTACTTTTAAAAGGAATTAGAAATACAATGATTTTCAAAGTTAAGCATCACTTTTAAATCACTACATTGTCAAAATTCAGCCCTTCAGCTAACATAAGACTAAAGTACAAAATGTGATAAAAATCAAATAACTACCATTTATTATGTGTCATGTATGCCATTAAATTCCTACAAAAAATGTACTTATACCAGAGAATTGAGGTGTATACTTACCAGTTATAATCAAACCATGAAGCATAGCTCGGGATGATAATATGATTTGTCTGCTCTGTTACATTATCTTCACCTGGATCAATTGATCGACTCTGATCACCTTTGCTGGGATCCTCATCTTCCTATTTAAAAGGAAAAACCAGGATTCAAAGATATAATATATAAGTAGGTATATAAAGAAAAAGTTTTAAACGTATAGCAAAAAACCAATCTGACAATGGAATTTCCTCCACACTTTAGTGCTGACAAATAAAGGAAATTTTTAGATCTAAATGAAAAAATTCATACTCTCCTATTAGAGAGCAAGATTTGTACTTGAAAATCTGCTTAGCAACACTTGTTACTTTAATAATTTCAAAAGAAATGTTTCTGAAAATGATGCACTAATATAGTAAATGGATTGTTAATTTAAATGACCAACTCATGGATAAAGACAAAAATAAAAGGAACTTTTGAAAAAATCTACTATGTTGCCATTGAAAGAATGCAAACATAACATTAACAAAGTAAATGATGTACTATGTTTCTAATGATATTTAGCAATTGTTACATTATTACTATACTGAAAAGCACATATGGGTGTAGATCTGAAAACCATATACTGTTTTTCCCTTGAGCTTCGATAATTTTCTCCTCCAAATAAATTGTTATTATTTTATCTGGTTCTGTAAAGTAAATCCTTACTGGTTTTAATGGAATGTCAATAAATCAGAAAATTTAAGGAGCTTTATCACTTTCATTATTTATAATGGCATGATCCAACCACGTGCAATAAATATTGCCCTTTCCTTTATTTTAGTCATGTTATATAACTATATTTAATAAATCTTATGTGTTTTGGTAGCCTACCAGCTATTTTATACTCAATTTTTTTGGAGATTTCTCTATCATGTACTCTTGGATTTCTAGTAATACAAAGAAATACTGGTTTATTTTGTATTATTCTCATAAGTCAATAATCACCTCTATTATGGTGACTTAGTGGAAATATGTTATCTCCTGATGAGAAAATAATTTGGTCTCTGTTTTGCTTTTTTTTTTTCTTTGCTCTTACAGTAACTAGCTATTCTAGAACTAGGCCAAGTAACAGTGGGAAAAGGACCCGACTTTGCTGTCCTTTACTATTTATGAGGAAATACCAAAATTTACAGAAGGCAAACAATAAATTTTGGATTTGGATGCGAGGGCAAAAAGTTTGCAAAAAGCTTATTAGGCTTCTAGCATAAATTATTAAATAAATAAGCTGTTTCTGCTACTGCTAATATTATGAAGCATTTTTTAAATAAGAGTAACTATGCTATTTTCCTCTAGCATACAAATAACTTGGCCATAGTAAATAAATTTTAAGATATATTGCTATAATCTCTTTGCTAGCGATTTTAAAAGACTACATCAATATTTACTGATGATGCCAATCTCTATTTCTATCTAATTTATCCTTGTTAGGATGAACTGTTAGAACTAATGAAAAAACGGTTCCAGTAATTATTTTACAGTTTGTTATTACTATCAATTCATCACATCTATTTCTAATTTTGGTACTTTAATTCTCCTTTAATTTTGACTGTGTTTAAAGTTTCATTTTTAAAAATTAACAGTTCTTACTGTTTCTAATCTTCTGAATTCCATTTGACATATTTCTTCTTTAATTTTCAAGAGTTTTTCTGTGCTTATTTTGGGTTTGCCCTTGTTTCTAATTTTGTAAACTTTGTTACCAGTTCATTGTTCCTCTCTATTTTTGCTGATTTTTAAAAAGAATTTCTTATTTGAAATGAGTTTTTCATTATTTAGAATGTCATCAGTCTCTACTACTAACAGAAAAATCCTATCCCAAGAGAAAAGTTAAAGAAATTCATCTTCCTTATCTGGGAAAGATGAGGGAATAAAGAGGTAGAATATTAGGTGTGCCATCAGATATATCTGCTGCGTTGGTTAGTTACTTCCTGTTACAAAAAAAAGTTTTCAGGGTTTGGGAGTGTGGGGGGAAGGAGGTCACACCTGCAGGCATCTTATCAGATAAAGAATAGATGTCTCAAAAGATGCTGATATATGGATCAAGGTGAGAGGATAAAAAGTTAGATTTTACTCTCAAATATCACTGAGTAGGAAGAGAAAAATGAAAATTGAGATTAATGCAGAAACAGCCAATCATATGAATAATAAGTTAGCTTGCAAAGACATAAGGGAAATAATTGTGGTACACTTTAAAAAGTAATCTGATTCATAAACTAGCTTTATTAAACATGATTAAGACCTGGAAATTTTACTTGATTCTTAAAATTACTTTAAGGTCAGTCTGTTCATTTGTCTTCCCATGAATGAATTATCTCAGAAGTTACACCAACAACAAAATTTCAATTCTCTAAAATCAGTAACTAAAGGGGAGGTTTAATTAATAATAACATAACAACTCAAACTTACATATGCTTACTATGTTGCAGGAACTACACTAAACTCTTTACAATTATCTCATTTGATCTTCACAAAAACCTGGGGAGGTATGTGCTATTATTATCCCCAGTTTAGAGATAATGAACCTGAGATTACAGGGGTTGACTTGCCCATCTTGATATTGCTAGTAAGTTATGGAGGCCATATTTAAGCTCAGGTCTTGCTGACTCTAGGCCTGGCACTCTCTCCAAAGGGACATAAAAGTAATAAGTATTTATTCTGATTTTTAAGTACAATTCATGAATAGGTCCTGTCAAAATAATGAATGAGAAAACAATATAGAGAGGACCAACTCTTCTAGCAAGAACAACCATCAAAAACAAACTTCCATTTTGTTTATTTGCCTTGTTTATTAAGTGAAAGATTCCAGTGAACTCTGGAATCATAGACTCTAACAGTTACTGTATTTTCTTTTGTAATATACAACATAAAGAAAATAATCAGAAAACTGACAGTGAAAGAAGGAAGATAATCCAAGGCAAAAAGAAAAATTCAAATGAACAGTATAGCCATTTCTTTAAAAAAGTATTGAAACATTTTTATAAAACATTTAAGAAAAGTAGTATTTTCTATTTTGTTCATGAAATTAATACTTAAACAGAACTTGTACTGTTGAAAATAAAAATAACAAATCTTATTTCCTATGTAAAATAAATGTTTAAAGCAGAGTTTTATAACCTGGCATCCACAAAATCCTAATGGTCTCTATGAATAGATTTCAGGAAGCCAAAGAATGTGGATGGAATGGAGGTGACACCTTTATTTTCACTAAATTCCAACTGAAATTTAATGGCAATTACTTACGAATGTAAACAAGAAGCATTACCCTAAGAAGGATTTCAAAGGTTTCACAAGATTCCCAAAGTGTCTATGAAACCAAAAAAGGTTAAAAAACCTAGTGTAAAGCATATTGGAGAAAAAGAATATAGCAACTAAGAAATGACATACTAATATTCTGAGCAAAGGATAGAATTCATTAGAATTCAAAGCAAAATGACATTCAGTATGTGTGTCAAATTTCTACTGTAATATCTATGTTAACAGTCTAATTTTTAGCACATTGTTTTTTGAAATAGAGAAACAATCTAAAAACTTCACTTTGGGACCTTTTTCATACACTGAAGTAAAGAACTTCATATTCTCACCAAGAATGGAAGGCCTCTTCAAGAAAAGAACAGGGATAAAATATACTGTGAAAGGCCTTCTTAATGCACTGGAAGAATATTTTTTTTCCTTGAATGTTTTGGCAAAATAAGTTAATGTTACCTTTCCTCCTGTTGTCACTGTTTCTTCATCCTGTTCATCTGTAAAACCAAATCATGTAGTCAAGTAGGTATTATGAATGCTATATGTCTCTCTTCTAAGTTTTAATTTATGAGTACATTTAAATGGATATTATTTTAACAATGAAAGCTTTTTTATTTAATAGTTGATAAAGAAAAAAAGAATTTTAATATCCATATTAAACCATTTAATCAAACTTGCAGGAAGAAATGGAAGCAGAAAATTTAAACAAAAACAAAGGCAGAGAATATTAAAATAGTTGAACAAAAAGTAATTTATACTCAATTAGTGGTCCAACTGGTGCCTTAGCTAAAGACTGCTAATAGTAATACATGAAGAAACTTGTTCAATATTGCTGTCTCCTAGGTTTTAGTGAAGCTCAATGAAACTTTGGATTCTTCTTGAAATGGGAAAAGAGATGAAAGAATTCATATCAAACAGAATGAATGAAGTCTCTATAAGAGAGCTAATAAGGCCTTCTAGGAATGGGCTAAAAAAGACCCAAAATCTGGGTTTCTATACCTTCAAAGCAGTTAAATAATTTAAGGTAAACATACAAATGTTTCTGCAAGAAAGCAACAAAACTTTGCCACAAAAAAGCAAGGGGAAACTTACTTAAGATAAAAAAATAGAAATTCTAAAGAAGTTTCTATACAATACTGGGCATAATGGTATATTAAAATAATATTAGACATATCTACCTAAAACAAAAAACAATGGAGATACACTAGAAGCTCTCCCAATTAAGAAAAGAAACAGGAATAAAGCAAAGGTATCTGCTTAATGCGAGAGACAGTAAAGAGTTAAGTTTCAACAGAACTGCTAGAAATTACTGAAGACTGATAAGGGAAGTCAGCAGACAGAATATGGGCCCCACCAATCTGAAGGCAGATGACGACCTTGAAAGACTCTCAGACTAGAATATGGATTGTTCCAGCTTAAACCAGGAGGGGTCAAAGGCTTAAACTGGTACAGGGTAGGGGTCAATGGCTGGGTAGCCTAAAATTACTATTGTGCATGCTTAATAAAGCTCATGCGTATAATGAGACACACCCCACATTGAATTAGAGTATCATGAATAGAACATGGACTGCATGATAATGCATGATGAAAAGAAGGAGTCAGGATTGTATATATCATGCAATGGGCATATAAGAAAGATTGTAACCCAGAAGAGAAAGGAACAATCTGTCCTCTGATAGGAGATATCTGCTTCTAACAGTATAAAGCTGTTCTTGCTTTTGTACTCAATACACCCTCTTCCCAAAGAAGGGCAGAGCCCATTTCTGCCCAGAGCTATTCAATTCCTCTGAACTGCTCCTCAATAAACTTCTGCTGATATCCAAATTTCAGTATCAATTGTATTTCTAACATTACATAACCCACTATTATTTGATAGACTTATACAAACACAATAGCAAACTGCAATGCTGTTGTCATTATTGTTCTAGCAATAAAACAAAGGAAAGAAATGATAAGAATAGAACTGGCAAGGAATACAAAAATATTCATATCTGCTATGATCGTTTACTTAGAAAAGTCCTAGGGTTTCAGCAAAGAAACAGAGAAAATTAATAGTTTCAGTAACGTTACGGGGCAAAGCATAACCTCTGACCAAGCAATACTATTACTATTATCCCAAAAAGGTTTAAAAAAAAAAAAAAGGAAAAAGACCGGTATGCACACAAATATATTTACATCAGCTCTTTTTATGGTGACAAAGAACTGGAAATTGAGGGGATGGCCATGAATTGATGAATGGTTGAATAAGTTATGGCATATTATTGTGTTGGGATACTTTTATGTGATGAGAAATGATAAAGCAGGATACCTTCAAAAAAACCTAGCAAAATTTGCATGACCTCAGGCAGAGAACTGAATAGAATCAGAAAAACACTACACAGTAACAGCAATATTGTATGATGATCTGTGAATGATTTAGCTACTTTCAGCAGTACAATGCAAGATAATCCTGAAGGATTATGAAAAATGCTATCTACCCACTGAAAAACAATTGAAGCCAAGCACACTTTTTAAAAGCTTTTTTTTCTTGTTTTGTTTTTTTTTTTGCAGGGTGGGGCAATCAGCAGAGGGGGCTAATCTAGAAATATATTTTGCATGACTTCACATATATAATCTGTATCAAAATGCTTCCCTTCTCAAGGAGAGGAGAGGGGGAAGAAAGAGGGAATTTGGAACTCAAAATTCAAAAAAATAGATGTTACAAATTGTTTCTACATATAATTGGAAAAAATAAAATATAAAACTTTTCACAGAAAAAAAGAATGTTATAAGCTACAAAATAAACTAATAAAAATTAACAGCACTTCATGAATTTTCTCATTATAATTAATGGAATTTTTGTGAGATGTTAGTGAATATGGAAAGGTAGGTGATTTCCTGATACATTGCTGAAGACATTTACACATACCAACTATCAAAAAAAAATTTTTTAACAGTAAGAAACAAATTTGAGGTGGGGGAGGAAAGGAGAAAGAGGAATAGGTAAGGAAGAGTAGGGGAAGGAGAGAAATAGAAAGAAAGGGAGGGAAGGAGGAAGGGAGGGAAAAAAAGGATGGAAAAAATTAATATGTAAGTTTGCCATTAATGCATACCTTTGTTATTAACACCTATCTTTTTCTAATTCATTCAACCAGGAAATCTCTCCAAGGTAAGAAAGTATATGGTAAAGAAGGCATCTTTTATATGTGGCTTACTACTTTTCACTAAAATTTTATCTTAAGCTACAATAAGTAAACCAAAGGAACAAAGCTCATCACACTTTCGATAAAAATTTGATTTAGATCTTAATGAAGAACCCCATTGTAATGGAAGCTACTGCATATGAGAAAAATCTGAGAGTTAAAGGCATATTAGCTATCTATAAAATGGGAAAGGCTATCATGTCTAGAAGGAATTAACTTGGTGAGTGTGGCAAAAGATGGCCAAATTACAAATGAAGAATGGAACCAAAACTGAAGCTTCCTTATCAATGTCAAGGGCTCAACAACAGAGTGGCAGCATTTTACAAATTAGTGCAATTCACAGATTTCCACAAAGCGTGACCCTCCTTGAAAGAGATAATCACTCAGAACTGAAATACATTCAGCCTGTGATTTACTGAAGAGATGAATCTGCTATTTCAAAAATCTCCAAATTTAGATCTTATACTTTTCAAATTTGATTTCTAACAATGAGTTTTAATTATTATATTTTTACCAAAAGCCATTAAACAATTTAAAGTCAATTATCTGAGGAACAGCACTTTACTTGACTTTGAAGCCAAAGAAATATATGAATAAGAGCTAGCATTTAAATAGTGCTTTAAAATTTACAAAGCACTTCTCAGACATACTCTTCTGATCCTCACAACAACCCTGTGAGGTAGAAGGTACTGCTATTCCTTTTTAATAATTGAAGAAACAGAGTCTGGAAAGACTTTAAGTGACTTGCCAAGGGTCACACAAGTTCATAAGCATCTGAGGCAGAATTTGAAATCAGCAGAATTTGGCTACTCTAGCCCCAGCATTCCATCCTCTGCACTTAGATGCCTATGTACCAAAAGGGCATATTAAAATACATTCCAGAGAGGTTACAGGAGAACATAATGTAAACAAGTTTGTAAGTTGCCCTCTGTGTATTTACCAAGATCTGCTACTGTTCCTCCTTTAACTGGTGTATTTTCACTATCTTTCTTTGGGTTCACTGTAAGACAAAAGCAAACATTACAATGACAAATTACCATGTATCTACTCAAATACACAAAGGCTGTCCTATACTTCTCAAGGACAATGACTATTTCTTTCCTTTATCTTTGATCCCCAGCCCCAAAATAGGGGCAAATAGGAACTTAGTGAGTAACTGTCTCATTTTTCTTGGTATCTTTAATAATGTTAACTTATCAATTTACTGGAAAATAATCATAATAAATCCTTTGTTATCCTTCTACTTTCAACAGATATAGTACAAATAATATATAAATATAAATTGAAGTTCAAAGAAAAAATACCATTTTTAGGAAGTACCACTTCTTCTATGTTAGGTACAGGTGTTGGGTCTTCCATATCCTTAGTGAGATCTTCTTGTTCATCCTCTTCTTTCTGACCTCGCCTCTTCCCATAAAGACTAGTTTGTCTAAAACAGATTAGATGCAAACACGACTAAATACATTTCCCATTATACTAAATGGCTTTCAGTGCTATATCTAACAATTAAGAAATATCAATATTCATATAAAAATATTTCTTAATGATCAGTCCATGAAGCGGCAAACCTAGAGAAGAACATCCAAGACGTTACTGGTGCAAGTGCCTGGATTTCCAGATATTGTACCTAAAAAAGGTCTATAACAGTACAAAATGAACACTGTATCTTCTCTGACCTGAATCCACATTGACACACAAATACATATGTAATAAGACTGTTCCTAAAGATATGTTGACTTTTCTCCCCCTTCACTGAAATGCTGAGGCACTATGGATGTGGAATGTTGTATACGCTGTCAGCACAGTCTGAACACTGGAACGTTTTAATAAATAGTTGTTTTCTTTTTTAAAATGTTGCAAGAGATAACTTGCTAGGCAGGGCAAAAGGAGATATACTTGGAAATGAATGTGATGTAGGAAAAAAAATTCATTTTTAAAAAGGAATAAAATAAAAATTGGTTTACTACATTTTACTACTTATCCATATCATTACAAGTAATAAAAACTGCATGGCAGAACATTTAGTACTATATATACTCTGATAGCAGATGCCAATTCTAATTGCTCAATAAATATTCTTAGGAATAAAGCACCTAGTATTTCATATAGTAGTTGTTCAGTTATTTCTAATTTCAAGTCCTTCAATCACATCAAAATGATAAATGCCAAATGAGTGGGACAGAAAATACATGATATGAAGGTCAAGGAACAGGAAGATCACCTTGGGCTGTGGCGGTCAAGGAAGGCCTCATGAAGAAGGCAGGATTTGACCAGTGCCTATGAGAAACAGGGTGGTGGGTTAGCAAGAGTACTGGAATATACATCAGCAGACCTGGACTCTGGATTTCTTTCTGCCACAAACTAGCTAGGTGACCCTGGACAATTCACTTATCTCAGGAGTTCTGTCTCCTGGAGCTATCAAATGAGGAATTAGACTACATCATCTTTAAGGAATCTTTTCCAGCTGTAAAATTATGAATTCTTTTTGAAAAGTGTGATGAAGGCAAAGCCCCCTGGGGCTGTTTTGGGGACACTAACAGGATAGTTTGGTTACAGAGGAAAGCCTGCATATGTGAATTACCAAACAAAAAGACAAACATAAGGTCCTGATCACTTAGTCATTATTAGCCTTTTACAAAAGGAACCAAATTTTCATGTATTCTGTTCTTGCTGAAGATAAACAACAACAAAAATTGCAAAGATAGAGCATGTGATAAATATTTTGCATTAATTAACACTTTTAAATAACAGTACAAAGGACATAGTTTATAATCACAGGCTTTCTTCAAATGATAGAATCTACTGTAGTCAATCACAAATAGTCATATTCTATATGTATAAACTCAGATTAAAAGGTATGGATATTTATACTTTTTCCAAGCTGTTTAAATGAACACACCAAAAGATTTCCAAGCCCAAAATACCAACTAAATTCGATACTCTAGCAAAAATTCTAAAAAACCTAAAGACATTTGACAATCCTTTCAAGTTTCTTGTAATGTAATTTTACCTGTCTACCAATTCTTACCCTTTCTTTCCAGTCTTTTTTCTTGATTCGGCAGGAGTAGGAGGTGGAGGAGAAGGTGAATGCTTTCTCTTTCTTGTACTTGCTGCTGCTTTTCTATCTCTTCTCTCAGGACTACGAACTGGCTAAAAGAAATAAAAAGAAGAAAATTCAATCAATAGCAGTAGCATTTTGGGGAAAGGGTGATGAATGCTAGGGAGAGAAAGCCTATTCACATCTGAATTTCTGCTACTTTAAATGGCCCTGCATATATTCTAGGACAACTGTAGCACCACTGTTATATGATGTCAGCATCCAAATACCACTGATTATAATGAAGATGTACTGTGAAATACAACAAACTTCAAAGGAAAAAAAGACCTACAAAGTTGAAGTTATAGGGTTACTCTAATGGGGTAAGGAATTAGAGAATATGGGAGGGAATGGAGTCAAATACTGAATAAACAGCTCTTAACAGAAAATGAAGGGAAACAATTTGAGTTTTTTAAAGTAAATAAAGTACACCAAACTTTTCATAGAAGAATAGAAAAGTGATGAAAATATGGAAAATATTCACCACCTTTTGAGATAATAGCATGGTTCTGGATTAGAAATGTCCAAAGAATTTTCTAAAAAAACATAAAAGAGCATTCATTCATGGAGTATGAAAGGGACACATGAAACAGGTTTTTATGTCATTTATGAAACAGTATAAATTTATGTCATTAATTCAATCCTGTTTTCCCCACATTCTCACATATTTCAGTTATCAGGTTCTTTTAAAAAATGGATATATTATTATTAGTTGCTTTACATGACTTTATAAAAAACAGAATATCAAGAGTCATGAATAGAATGCCTGTTAATTGCAGGACAGCTATTATTAAATGCAGAAATGTACCAGTGAAGATTCTACAACACTAAAACCAACCTTAAGACTGCTAGACCTGGTTTATTCTTATCTATGCTATACTATTAGTATGCCAACTTTTTCACACAGATTTTCTGAGGGGCAGAACATTTGAATTACATTACACCAAAGGTATCAACACATTTAACTTAAAAATTCAAATGTCAACAAATAGATTTATCAGAGATAAGGCCACATTATGCAGATTATCCTAAATATCAACAAAAAAGAAAGCAAGGAAATCTTTGGAAGGTACCTCTTCGTTCTTTGTTGAGATGCGCTGACGAAAACTAACTGGTTTCTTGTTCTCATCTACCTCATAATCTTCCTCATTCATCCATTCATTAAAAATATCAGTGTCTAAAATCCATTTTGCATGGACCTAAAAAGAAAAAAAATCCCACAATTGGCAACTACACAAATAATAAACAGGTCTAGCTTATTCTTGCACTGTACTGGCAAACCCAAAATAGGCAGAGATCTCAATAATTAATTCAGTGTGCTATATTGGAAAAACCTTAGAAGACTAGGAATCAAAAGGCCTGGTGTTGAGCCCTAGATTTTTTTACTATGTAGATACAATTTTTAAGTCATATAACTTGAGAAACTCCTTCCTCTTTTGAGTATAATAAGAAAGTTTTTACAGAGTTTTAATAAGAGAAAAATGTCCAGGAAAAACATTAAATCTGGTAAACAGAGATCATCATGTACAAACAAAGGAGAGAAATAATAACTGACAAAAAATAACTGAAAATGAGGGGAAAAAAATAACATATTGAATGTGTATTTAGCAATAAACTACAAATAACAAAATACGCTTCAAATTCTAATCCCTTGTACAAAATAAGCAAAGAACCAATAGAGAGAGGGTGAAAAAGAACCAACCTATATTAAGAAAATATATCAGGGGCGGCTAGGTGGTGCATTGAGTAGAGCACTGGCCCTGGAGTCAGGAGTACCTGAGTTCAAATCCGGCCTCAGACACTTAACACAAAAGCTAGCCGTGTGACCTTGGGCAAGTCACTTAACCCCAACTGCCCTCCAAAAAAGCAAAAAAAAAAATATATATATATATATATATATATCCCAGTGTGAAAATCAATGACAAAGAAAGAACAAGAGATAGAGCTTTTTCTGTTCCCACTCAACATGTAGGGAATACTTTTTTAAATTTTACATGCTATTTACTTTTTAAGTTCAATTTAATTTTATTTTCAGTTGTAAATTCTCTTCCTTTGACCTTCCAACCCACTGAAAAGGCAAGAAAAACAAAGCTCATGCACAATAAATTCCTCTATTAGCTATACCCAGGAAAGTAAAAATAAAGGAAGAAAATATGCTTCAATCTGTTATGTGTCCATCAGCTAACTGGAGGTAGACTGCACATTTCATCATGAGTCCTTATTAGTTAGTAACTCTTTCAAAGTTATCTTTACAATATTGGTATTACTGTATAAATAGTTCTGCTCATTTCACTTAATACAAAAGAAAAAGATAAAATGCATATCATTCAGCACAAAACTGTCAAACCAGATAGAGAAATAGGTGACAAATTATTGGCACTGACAAGAAAAATGGCACACAGGCAAGATATTGTTATGCTGGAGGAAATTAATCACCCAATTAAATGCTAGAGATATTTTTCAACAAATTCAGAGCATATGATAAATTGCTTATTTAATTTTCTAATAATTAGAAAATAATTCTTTCAGAAAAGAGAAAAAACAATGAAACTGTTATACTAGACCTAATACAGGTCCTAACAAGGGAAGAATTTGTGTAAATGGAAACCAGGGGATTCTAACACAAAATTACCACTTATTTTAGAGCTTGACATAGATGACAAGAGGGAATGCAGAGGAGAATCAGATAATCCAGACATAAAAAAGCATATTTTTAAAAGTTCAAGGAGATGATAAGAGAGATCTAAGAGTCTAACAGTCTAAAGTGAAGTCTATTTAAGAAATGACATGAAAATGAAATCTTGACCATATTATATAGGAAATCATTTAGATTCCTTTGAAACAGCATCTAACAAAGCAAAGAGATTACACAGACAAGCCTCTAAGGAACTCCAGGTCTATAAGAGAGTAGATTATACAGGAATGTACAAAATATAAAAAGGCTTTTAAACAAACTAAAACAATTCATCCAGCATAAGGAAGGAAACAGTGGACAAGGAAAAAACCCTTAAGTCAAATAACTCTTAAAAGAATATCAGATCAGATCAGATAAGACAACTAACACATATAAAAAAACAAAAGGCTTTCCCCAAAAGATAGTTTATCAAAACATATTTAAAAGTTCTTTGAAAATATATTAAACATAGATTTAAAAGTTCTTAACCTTTTATGACATATAACAACCATATGAAAGGATAATAGACATCACTAATAACGAGAAATACCAATCAAAACAATGACACTTTACATTATAAATCTGGCAAAATAGTAACAATATAAAAGGGGAGAGAACAATCAATTTTAAAGGGGTTATGGACAGGCACGCTAATGAATTACCGGAGTAGCTGGGTAAAAAAACCATTCTAAGAAGTATCTTGGAATTATGTATGTAAAGGAACTAATGTCTATATCCTCTTACTCACAGATTCTGTTCTTAGGCATTTAATCAAGAAATTCAATGAATAAGAGAGAAGCCTTACATAAATTGAAATATTTAAAGCAGCATATTATGTGGCTGCCAACAATGAACTAGAAAGTAAGTTGATGCCTATCAGTTGGGAAATGGATTAAAAAATATGACATATAAATGAAATGTAATAATATAGTATTGTAGAACAGAATGAGTAAGATTTAACTCCTATAGAAGATGGGATTTTAGTGTGGAACTTAAGGGAAGCCAGTAGATGGAGATAAGGAGGTAGGGTATTCCAGCATGGGTGACGGCCAGAGAAAACGGAGTCTTTTGTTCACGGAATAACAAGGAAGACAATGTCACTACATCAAAGCGTACATGCCAGGAAATTAGGTGTAAGAAAACTGAAAAGGGTGGTGGGGGAAGAAGGGAGAGAATGGGTCACCTAGGTTATAAAGGGTTTTGAGCACAATACATAGGATCTAATATTTGATCCTGGAGACAATAAATAGTCAATGGAATGTACTGATTATCATATGTCCATATTAGAAATAAGGAAACTGAAGCAGGCATAGTATAAGTGACTTACTGAAAGTAACAATTAGTAAATACTCAAGGCTCAATGTGAATTCAGGACTTAATTCAAGATGAAGCATGTATCCAAATATACAGCTAGCTTTAATAATTTCATAATTACTTAAATTTAGTGAATTTACTTTGTGTTTATTTGTAATATTGAGTTTATTTGGAAAATTTATTTTGTCCACATTAAACTTTTGGTACTTTGACTAGTACAGCCATAAATTTCTCCATTAATTTAGGTAATTATCATTTTGACTATAATGGAGTAACATTACAAAACAAAATCTCTCCAAATGTTATTTTGAGTTGTTCTTTAGGTATATTATACCTGTATTATTATACCAGGTTAACATACAAATGTTTTATGAATTTTGTAATTAACTTGCATGAAATTTTACTCCTGCTTCTTCCTAGAATTTTTCAGTAATTCATGGAAAGGCCAAAGGTCACTCAAGACTTACTTTATATTTCATTTTACTAATGCTATAGATGTAACTGATTTTTTTTTTTTGGTCTCTGGAAGTATCTGAGGAAGCCATACACCATCTAAAGATAGAAATAATAGCCAGTATTTATGTACTTTGAGATATGCAAAGCCTGTTATATTTCAGGCTTATTTGATTCTCATAACCACACTGTAAGGTGTTATTGTTATTCTCAGTGTATAAAATGTGTCACACAGATGGCAAATGTCTGAGTAAGGATTTATATTCAGGTCTAATTCCACGGCCAGCAATACATCCACTGTGCCACCTATATTCCTAGATATTTCTGTCTATATGACCATTTCTTAGACTTAATCAAAAGATAGTGGAAAAATGGGTACTTTAGCTTTCAGGGTGGGGGTGGGAGGGTGCCAATTCCAGAATGTCCCCATTTAAAATAATGAAGATCTTTGGGGTTTTGATACACTATTTGACATAGTAAGGCAAAAACCTTTTTTTCTTAAGATTGTTAGGATTTTAAAAAAATTATCTTTTATTATCAGTGGATTTTTCTGTATTGATGACTGTTAAGTAATTTCTTTTTTTGTTATTTATGTTTTATCATACTTAATAGTTTTTATGATAGCCATCCTTACACCCCTGATACCAAACCTGGTCTTACTCAATTATTTTTCAAATATATTCCTGCAGTCTCTTTGCTAATACCTACACAGCATTTTCTGCAACAGTAATTATTTATATATTTATAGTCTGAATTTTTCTGTATTCATTTTATTAAATTTCATGGGCAATTATTTAGCATACACTATCTCTTCAGCTGTATCAATACAAACGTAAACATTCACCTGAGGACTACTTCAGTTAAACAAAAAAGACTCTGAGATACAGTACAATATATAATAATATCTATTATAGCTATGATCAGCTCTACAATATTAGTCTCTCAACTTTCTAAATATTTTGCTCATTCTTTACTGTTTTCTTAATGTGCTCTGTAAGAGAAATATTTAATGTTTATGCCCTTCCTACATTTGCTTATTAGTTACAAATAACTATCTAATTATTTATGGAGGAAATGCAAAATATACATCCTCCCATGCTACACTTTTCTGTTTTAATAACGATTTTAAAATAGCTTTGACTAGTTTTATAACTCTTTTGAATAGCCTGACTGAAAGCATAGTTAATGTATTGGTAATGCTATGCCTTCTGCCCTTGCATTTTGACTTTTATTATGGTTTCTCCTAAAATTCTAGACTTCTCTTTCCAAATTATTTTGTTATTGTCTCCTAAATTTCTATTTAAGTACCTGCTAGTAATCTGATTAGTAAAATGTGCTAATGCACAAATTTATTTACATAGTACTTTTTAATATATTAGTACAACCAAGAATATAGGATTCCACCTCTTAATTATTTACATCTTTATTTCTGCAATGTCTTTTGTAGTTCTATTTATATAAAATTGAGTCTTGATAGGTCAACTTTGAGTTGTTTTTATTAATTTCTGATTTTCAAACATCTTAATGCTTATTACTGGTATTGGTTAAAATTGTCTAGCAATGCCAATGATTTCAGAGTGTTTATTTTGCATACCATGACTTTACTGAGGTTACTGCCTCAGTACTTTGGCTGACTGACTAGGATATTCTAAGTTGTTCTCATAACATCTGAAAACTATGGACAACTATCACCTCTGACAACTTTTATAACTTTGTGTTCTTTCTTCCCCCTATAAACAGAATTCTGGAATGATGCTAAACAGTATTAGCCATAGGAATATTCTTGTTCTAAGTTTTAAATAACTAAGAAAGGTTTTAAAGTTTTTCCACTGAAAATTGACAGCTATTCCATGTCTATCCTTTTTAGTGATTCTAACAAGACTGCTGCATTTTTGTCAAAGTTCTTTCCTACAAACAGTAAAATCACAAGGTTTTCAATATTTTTCTTATATGAGAACTGAATAGGAACAATCTGGAATAGTACATAGGTAGCTTGCCTTGATATCAACCTACGTTAGCCACACAATGGCTTTGTGACCTTGGGCAAGTAACTCAACCTCTCACTATCTTAGGCACTTCTCTAAATCAGTAAGTTGCAAAACAGTGCCAGGCACACAGTAAGTGCTTAATGGATGCCAAGTTGTTATCAATCTATATCAAAGGAAAGTTTCCTCACTGGTAGTTCCCTTCATTGATGAAAGCAAAGGCTTAGAATGACCTTTCTTTTAAAAAAAAAAAAAAGTAAAAGGTTAATGTGCCAATTATTTTCTTAATGTTGAATCAACTGTAAATTTCTGTCACAAACCCAATTTCATCATCTTGCTATTTTATGAATATACTTCTATATTCACCCTTTAGGGATTTTAAAATTTGTGAACCAATGTTCCTAAGAGAAATGTGTATATAATTCTTTTAAGCATATTAGTTGAGTGCCTTTAACTTTGAGAATATTTTTTGTAGTATAGATATTAATTACTCATTAATGACTTCCTAGGATTGCTTGTGAATTCTTCAGGCCTGAGGAATCTTTTGCTCTAGAAGATGATTCTTGACTTGCTTTATTTCTTTTCTTGAGATTGAGCTGTATTAGGCTTCAATTTCCCGTTTTGCTGATTTGAAGATTTTGTATTTCTGGAGCTACCCATCCATTCTTTTGAAAGCTCAGGTTTGCTAGCATATGACTGCCCGTAGTAGATCTTGATTATTCTTTCTTGCTTCTTATTAATTCACCTTGTTCGTTTATTTTGGAAATTTAAATTTCCTTCCTTTTTCTCTTGATGAAGTTCCCTAATGTTTTTGTCAATATTCTCCAATGTTTTCAAAAAACCATGGTTTTCGTTCTTTAATATTATGAGTTTATTCTAAACTGTCAAGTTTGTCTCTATTTTTCAGGATTTTTTTCTCTAGTACATGTTTTAGGGTTATAAATTCTTTAATTTTCTAGTCTTCTCACTGCATACTCAGTTAAATTATCTTGTCTTTTTCTATTTCATTATTCTAAGTTTTCAGGGTTGAAAATTTCCCTAAGATTTGCTTTAAGGGCATTCCATCAGAGCTGGTATACAGTTTCATTAATTATTTTCTTGAATACCCTTAATATCATTTATTCTTTGATCTACTCATTATTTAAGATTTCATTAGTCTCATTTTCCAATATGTCCTTTGTTAATTACCAATATTACTGCATTGCAACCTCTAAAAGATGTATATATCATTTGTCATTTTATATTTGGTTATGAATCTTTTAACCTCTAGCACATGATCAATCTCTAATTTCTTTAAAGTTACTGAAGGATACTGAGAAACCTGTATATGTTGATTTTTCCATTCAAAAGTTAACAGCATTCAATCCAATCTTATTTTTCCAATAGTAGCCTCACTTTTCTATTTTTCATCTTGTTTACAGTGGAATTGATTGAGCTCTGATATAAAAATGCTAAAGTTTCTTACTAATATTTGTATTACTATCGAAGTCTTCTAGAATACCTCATCTTCCCAGTGATGCTACATGACTGCAATGCACTGAAAAATAGAATCTCAGAAGAATCAAAATCGCAGATAATTAAAAAGTGAATGGATGAATACGAAGGGATGATACTTTAAAAGGCAAATTCAGAGGTGGGAGAGGACCAGAATTAGAGGAGACAGAGAGAGACAAAATGGGGCTAATCATACCGTGTGGAAGAGGCAAGGGATAACTGTTACAACTTTACTTTCATTTACTCTCATTGAATCTGGCTTAGGAAAGAAATGGCATAAACTCTAAACTGGGCATCATGCCACACAAGAGAGTAGGGGGCATGGGGATGAAAGGCGGGATGATGGAGAGGAGGGCAGGGTCTGGGGGAGGAATGCTGGATGCTCACACTTCAATCAAGGAACAGGGTAGACAACAGAACAAGGAGGGGAGGGATAGGAAGGAGGGACATATGATCACTGTCACAATATGTCCACTATGAAGATGTCCTGTATAATCACACCTACACAGCCTGTATTGAATTGGTTGTCCTTCCAGTG
>CM053599.1:74715575-74729188 GCA_028646575.1 Pseudocheirus occidentalis
TTTGTAAGTCAAAAATCTCATTAAAATGAATGATGTAAACAAGAAAACAAATAAAATTTATTACAACTGAAAAAAAAAGTGAATGGAAAGATGCATCACAGATGTAAGGAGGCTATACCATACTATTAATGATATTCAATAGGTTGTATTAAAAATCCATCACCAAGAACCTACATGACCAGAGAAGATATGGATTGTATCATGAATTAAATCTAATGGAAAGATAAACCAACTGTACCACAAGCATCTATGACACATTAAAAACCAATTAAAAACTTCTGACAGAGTGGAATTATAGAAGATTCACAGAAAGTCATGAACAAGAAAACTGTACAAGATGAAAAGTTATGGGTATGCTTTAATATAGATTGTAAAAGCAATCCATTACAAGAATGAAGCAGTAAAATTTGTAAAATTAGAAAGGAACAGGTAAATGAATTAGTTGTATGCTGAAAAGGCTTCACCAAGGGAATCTCAGGCACTAAGTTCTCCCTCTTTACCTCAAAGAAAAAGTTAACTCAATTCTTTTCAGAACCTCTCTGGAATCAAACCAAAAAATATAATGAAGCTGTAACATTGACAAGAGACAGAGAGCATTAAATGTCCATTCTTTTGCAAACTCCCCAGAGAAACTGTTAGGAAGAACGCTTAAGTAACAATATAGAATATTTTATTAGTATGAGACCCACTCACTTTCCATGGTTTTTCTGGAATGGGAGGATCTTCAATTTCAGCATCGACATCACTAGCATGGACCCAAGTATCGTAGCTAAAGGAAAATTAAAGAGACAAATATTATTCCATAGGTCCATTCATTTAAAAAGTAACAATATTCTTATTAACGAAATGGAAAATCATACCACCAGAAAAATTGTACCACCAATGTAATCTTACTAGATCAGATGTGTTCAATGCTATTAGTGGAATTTTTTTTTAAAGAATTAAATGTGCTGGGGCAGCTAGGTGGTGCAGTGAGTAGAGCACCGGCCCTGGAGTCAGGAGGACCTGAGTTCAAATCTGGCCTCAGACACTTAACACAAAAACCAGCTGTGTGACCTTGGGCAAGTCACTTAACCCCAATTGCCCTCCCAAAAAAAAAAAAAAAGAATTAAATGTGGAATGAAAACTATAATTTGGCCTTTTTACCAAAACTTCCAAAACCATTTTTGAGTAAAAATTATTTGAGATTTAATATATTCACATGTATAATGTTGCTCTCTATACCTTTAACGTTAAGATTAAATGGTTCCTTCCCAAGGAGGAAGTAGTTAACAATGATCAACTAAGAAGAAAAATATAGAATTCACAAAAGAGTAAAGGAAATGGAATGTATTTTCTAATTTGACTCTGAAGAGGAGATTAGTATTGAAAACTGAGTCTTATGGCAGATAAACCTGAGGAAATAAGCTTAATTAAAAAAGACCAAGGAGCAGTTTTCATTGGCAAAAGTCAGGAGCAAACAAAAAGGACTGCGGGACGGGGTGTATTAGGGCACCTTAAATATAACACTATTACAAAATTTTAAAAATGAAAGGTGATTTCCAAGACTGAGAAGATGAAAAGGATTTAGGAGAGATAAATAACTAGAAAGAATAGAAGATATAAAAAAAAAGTCAGAAGATAAAAAGTTTTCTGACAAGAAAAATGAAACCACTATCAAAACGTCAGCAAAGGGGAAAAATAAGTAGAAGGACAAAGGTAAGGTGAAAAATATTCAATAAACTTTCATAAAAAAGAGCTACACAGTACATATAAGGTGAAGTGCCAAATAAAAAACTGTCTAGAAATTCTGAAGAAAAAGTAGGATTCCATGTTTCAACAAATAATAATGGACATGCCTAGGAGATTTGAAGAAAATCATTACTGGCCCCCCAAAACTAACTTATGTAGCAATGACCAGTTTGACATCCTTCATTTGTAAGCTTAAAATAGCCTACTAGGGAAATGTGATATATCTGTGTACCTGAAATGGAGAAAAGGGTCAGGTAAAGGATCCAAGAGTCAAAATACAGGCAACAAGTAAATTTAGTGTGTGGAAAATGGTAGAAGTGGAAAGATAGGAAGTTACTGTCTGACTGAAGAGTTTCGGAATTTAGGAATTTAAAGTGGTACAATTCCATGAGACAGTGCTGACTATGGCAAAAGGTAGAAAAAGGTATGACAAAAGCTGAGACAGGAAACTGTGTGATCATACATAAAAGAGGTCACAGATATGCAAAATCTTTAGCCCTCCAAGAAAATGGCAAAAATGGGGCAGAGGGAAACATCATGAGACAAAATACTTAAGTCACTAAAAGAGATGGGAGTGAGCTGAAGGTTGGTAGAAGATAGAATTCCAAAAATGATAGAATGAATGAATAACGCATATGTTAACATCTCCTGATCCTGTGTCAGGGAGAATAACAGTGGCCTCCAAATAGAGAGAGATATAGCATTATTAATCAGCATTTCAAAAGGTATAGAAGAATGGGCTCTGAGAAAAAGGAGACTTTTGTGGTGGCAATGAACTGGAAAATAAGTGGATGCCCATCAATTGAGCAATGGGTGAACAAGTTACGGTATATGATTGCAGTGTATTATTCTGATGGAATACTATTGTGCTAGTAAGAGATGCCAAGCAGAATGTTTCAGAAAAAACCTGGGAACACTTATAGGAACTGATGTAAAGGGAAATGAGAAGAATGAGGAGAACACTGTACAAAGTAACATCAATATTGTAATAATGATCAACTGTGAATGACTTAGCTACTCTGATAAAAACAATGATCTAAGATGATTCCAAAGAACCCATAAAGAAAAATTGAAAGGGGGAAAAAAATCTACCTCCAGACGGAGATCTGACAAACTCTGGGTACGGAGAGAAGCAATCTGTTTTCATTTTCATTTCCTGTTTTTTATTTTTTGAACACTGCTAATTTGGAATTATGGTTTGCATAATTTCACATATATAACTGATATATTGTTTACCTTCTCAATCGGGGGAGGGGAGCAGGCAGGAAGAAGGGTAAAAATGAGCAACTCAATTTTTTTAAAATGAATGTTAAAAATAAATTTTAAAAAGAAAACTAAGATGGCTTGGAATGTGGCTAAGAAGAAACTTAACTCATCAGAATGGAGCAAAGGATTCAGCAGGAGCTAGGCTGAGTTCAAGTTCTACAGAACAAACCCTTTTATTAAGGGGATTTGTTCTGTGAAGTTTGGATTCAGTCAAAGGACTACACTTGAGGACCTACAGAGCCATATGTGGGCCCCAGGTTCCCCACCCCTGGGTAGGTTCTTAATGTCAAAATTATCTTTGAATCTTCACTATACTTCAAGCCACATATCCAATCAATTGCCAAAGTATAATTTCTATCTCCACAAAATATCTTTAATTCATTCCATTTTCTCTATTCACACAACTATCACCTTATTTTAGGTTCTCATCATTTCTCACCTGGACTACTATAACAGTGATACACCACCAGTATTACTATATCAAATACTATTGTAAGTTACTAGTAAGTACTATCTTTTTATATGGATATAGACACATAATAGTAAGTAAAAGTTAAGAAATACTATAATAGTTTCCTAATAGTTCTCTGCCTCAAGGCTCTCCCCTCTCCAATCAATTCTCCACATACCTAAAAACCTGTTTTTCCTAAAGTATGTGTTTAACCAAGTCTCTCCTCTACTCAAGAAACTCCAATGTTTCCCTACTGCCAACAGGATCAGATACTGTATATGCTACTCTTTAGCTTCTAAAAACTTCTTGCAACTGGTCTCAATCAACGTTCAGAGCCTTATATATACATTACTTCCTTTCTCACAATCTATGATCCAGCCAAAATAGCCTTCTTACTCTTTTCTGTCTCCTGACTTCTATGGTAGTTGTCCTCAGTTCTGGAAAGTCAATGCCCCTGAACTTCATAAAACTTCCTCCACACTCTAAGTAACTCTTTTAATAAGAAGCCTTTCTTAACCCCCCTCAAATGTTAGTACCCTCTTGACCTAAAAATATACCTGTATAAATTTTTCCTCTGTAAAAATATACTCTGTATATTTAGGTTTGTTTCTAAATGGTTCCTGGTAATATCCTAACATTTGAAACTTTAGACATGGTTGCCAATTCAAATACATATCAAAATTCTGGAGACATAATAGCTTTTTCAGAAAAGACTATAATTTTCTTTCACACAACTATGACAGTTCTAATTTCTTCTTAAACCAAACCTTTTCACTTTTTCTTTTTTAGTTAAAGAATCTTATTAGAAAATCAGTATAAGTGCTACCAGCAGCAAGCCAGCACTTGGCTGAGATGGTAGCACAATCAGTCAATACAAATATAAATTTTAGTTTACTATGGAAGTTTTTGATAAACAAAACTGCTGATGTATTAACTCTCAAAGTGAAATATGGCAACTAAAGCTGACAACAGTAAAAAAAAAAAAAGACACCAAAGTCACATTTCAGATGTAAAATCCTGTCAATCGAAGAGCTTACAGAAGACGGTATCTCATAAGTATCTGCCTAAAAATAAGAAATGCTATCCATTTTCAGACATCAATTACCTTACAGGTCAGAGATGCACGAAGTTTTCATTTTTTTAAAACAAGTTTTTAATTCTAATACAGATGTTAACTTAATTTCTCATAACAGTAAGCTTATGAGAGAGCAATATTGGGTAAAAGAAAGCAAATGCATATCCAAAACAATCTTTTAGCCTTTAAACAGTGTAACCATTAAAAAATAACCTTAGTGTACTGTAGATTGAAAAATTATATATTTTTTTCATTTCTTTACAGGAGAAATGGAATATGTGTGTGGGGAGGGGGAAGACGGGCCTAAAAAGTGGCATAATTCTACATAATGAGAAGAAAGAGTACCTATTTCAGGGTACATATGACTGAAATATCATTCATATCTACATCATAATGTAGGAATTCATTAAACTAAATAAAAACTATAAAACAAGAGTTACTGTCAAGAGACAAAGACTCAAATCACATAAAATCATAGAGCTGGAAATCTTAAAAGATCTTCTAAAGCAGCTACAATTATATTATTGATAAAGACATTGAGACCCAGAAAATTAAGTAACTTGTCCAAGATCACAGAACTAATGATAAAGTCAGGCATAAACAGAAAAATTTTACTTCATAACCCAAGAATATTTCTAAGACATAATCCAAGACTATGCCACCCTCTAATAATGTCATCTATACAAGACAAAGCAAGCCAATTTCTACAATTTAAAAGAATTGTAGAAAAAAAAATTGTAGAATTAAATTAAAATTCTACAATTTTAAAGAAAACGTTCATTTATACAGTGAAAAGTCACTGGAGGAATGGTTAAATAAAATGTGGTACATGAATGTAATTAATATACTGAAATAATGAACACTGACAAATACATGGAAGCACAAATAAAGACATAAAAAGTGATACAAAATGAAGTAAGCAGAACCATCAAAATATATGTAATGACTACAACCACTGAAGTCTAAAACATAACAAACTCAAAACTGTATCCTATGAAATTATAATCAAGCTTGACTACCCGGAGGAAATAGAAAGAAACAACATTGCATCCAGCACCAGACTTCAGTTAGCTTGGTTTAGTTTTGCATATGTTTTTTCCTATTTCTTTCTTATTATCATAAGTGACATTTCTTGGGGGGAGACAAAATGGTCAACACAGAAGAAGTGAAAACAAAAGATATTTTTAAAGAAATTACAACTAGGCAAATGACTAATGTGTTCTTACAATCCGACCCAGAGATCCAACTACAAGTCATATACTTAAAAGAAGTCAAAGGCAGGTACAAAGGTATAATATGTAACATAATATTCAGAGTGGCATTTTTGTTGTATCAAAGAACTGGAAAGTGGGCACCAATAATTAGGAAAGACAAATTAAATGTGCTATAAAATATAACGAACCATTACTGTGCAGAAAGAAATGACAAATAAGAAATATTCTAAGATTTGTATGAACATACAGTGAAATAAACAATCAACAAGCACTTATTAAATTCCTGTCACGTGCAAGGCACTGGAACCAGTGAAGAACCAAACTAACATTCTAAACAATAACTACACAAATATCAATGACAAAAATCACTAAAAAGAAAATACACCATGACAATGAAATATCACAAATGGTCATGAAATCAATAATGAAACCTATCTCCCTCCTCACAACAAACTAGGGAACAACTAGAGCAGAGTGTATCACATTCTAAGAGATCCCAATACTTAACACAGCCTAAAGGAAACCTAGGAAAGAAAGGTTCTACATGTTTAAAATAATCCTGTTTTGCATTTACTAACCATTTACTATGTGGTACCACAAAACTGGAAAATGGAAGCACATTAATTAGAAAAGGTTAATAAGGCAAAGTATACAAAGAATCACACAACCTTATTAAACTATAAGAAAGAAATTATGAGGAATTCAGAGAATCGTGGAAAAACTTGTATAAACTAATGCAGAGGGAAAGAGAACCAGTAGAAAAATAGATGCTACAATAATGCAAATCAGAACACTAAAAAGAAAATGAATACTGAATAATAACCAATTTTGGCCATAGAGAAGAAATGAAGAAGCCCTTTCCCTCCTTTCAATAGAAAGGTATGGGGGAGAGAAAGGGGAACTATAGGTGTGGAATAATGTATATATGTGGTCATTACATTCATTAGTTTTGATTGTTTTTCTTTGTTACCAGAAAATTTGAGACAGGGAACAGGAGTATCACCTATTAACAAAATATAACAGATGTAAAATCAGAATCACCAGTTTCTAAATAAGAATACAGCCCTTAATTTACATTACCTGTCTGGGTAAAATCCCCAGTGCACTAGCACCTGCTTGTCTTTTTTCATCACAGGTCTCAACCAGTCTTCTGAAATAGACAGAAAAACAAAAATTAAAATTTTAAATTAAAATAGAAAATAACTGTTAATAGCCTTCACTAGACTTTAACAAGAGTTGTGATTTTATCATTTCTATTTACAGGGAGACCTGTACATTGTTACTGCGCTGACAAAATTACATTTTTTCTTTTGAAGTTTTTTTGTTAACAATTGTTTGCCACTAGATGGAGATGGTGGATCGTGTTATGTGTTAAAATACTTCAGACTCTTCTAACTTTACTGATTTCCCATAAAGCTAGAATACGGCTTTGTCAAATTACAAGACTGTTTTGAGTGACTGTGTCTTCAAGCTGATTTGGACAGTCTTGTATTTAGATGCTCTTTGTTGAATATTTTCTACCTACTGACCTATTATTTACTTTATACTCAGAGAAACTACTGGGAGAGAGCATTAATATAAACTAGAGAAAAACAAAACAGAATAACAAAATATAACCTTGTAAAAGAAAAAAGAAAGGTGAGAGAACAGCTAATATGGAATTTTAAAAGTGTTAGCAAACATCTCTCTGTTAAAATTCATCTCTGCAGTACCTATTCCCTCCTCTGCCCATTTTAGTTTCTCTTTCAGGATAAAACTCAATCTTTACTACACTGGTAGCCCTACGGGGGAAAAAATCCATACACATAAAAGAGTTTTCATTGACTTCTTTTATGGAAATGCCAGCAGCCAAAAGAACTAAATGCATATACCTAACACTAGTCTGATTTCATGACCTCCTTAGGCTGCATAGGAAAGTATAATAGCCAATAATTTAAAAACAATACCAACGTTATCTGATAACTGAATCTGAGCTGTATTAGAGTCAAGTGATATCCATTACATTAAGTTGTAGGGTTTTTTGCTTTTCTTGGAGGAGGGAAGGCAGGGCAATGGGAGTTAAGTGATTTGTCCAAGATCACATGGCTATTAAGTGTGAGAGGCCTATTTTGAACTCAGGTCCTCCTGATTCTAGGACCAGTGCTCTATTCACTGCGCCACCTAGCTGCTTCTCCATTTCATTATTTTAAGGACTGATTATAATTTTAAGTTATATTTTATCAGATTGGTCCATCTGGGTTTTTCTTTCCTTCATTTAGTGCAGTTTTTGTGAATACAGAAAAGGAAATGTGCCAATAGGCAGAAAACTTTCCCCCCTCCCCCCAAAAAAGTCTAAATTAAATACAAGACTTTCACAATCAGCTTAAAAGACAGTCATTAAAATTAATCTTATAATCGAGCAATAAAAGCTTAACACACGTTATTAACCATAATCTACATCTGGTAGCAAACTGTTAACAAAAAACCTACTGAAAGAGGTGGGGAAAAAAAATCAATTTTTGTCAATAACAACAAAAAAGGCAGATGTCTCCCAAAGCAGGGATCTGATGAGAATGCCTATAAAAACACCAAGATTATTATAAGGAAAGTAAATCTTTCCATAACTGACTGTGATGCTACCCAGTCTTTTATATCTTAGTAACAAGAAATTTTAATTAACATTCTAAGTTGTATGTTTTCATACATACAAAACTACTATAATTACTCTTAGGTGACTCAAATACAAAAGAGAATAGAATTTATTTTACCTAAATATTCCACTCCTCTTTCTATTTATTGTTCCCCTTTCTTCTAAAACTATAAAACAGTAATCTTTAACAATTTAAAATGAAATGACAACAGGGTACTATTTCAATATTCCCAATTATTTTTTATAAGCATTACTGGTTTTTTGTCACCTCATAATATGATTCTGGACATAGTTTTCAACAAATATTTCTCATTCTTGAAATCATATTCCTAAATGACATCATACCAACAGTAATGTTTCCCTAAACTTGTTTACCAAACTGGTAATTCTTTTAATTCATTTTAAAAGGTAAGTACTTTTTAAAAGGTATTTGTCCAATACTAAAGAATAGAACTATAGTGAATAGTTACAGAATTCTTCATTAGACATTACTCTTTGTGCTTACAATCCTGTACAAGTGCATAAAGTATATCACATTGTAAAACCACAAGGTTACTCCCTTCATTTGTCAGGTAGATAAATACAGACTCAAAATGTTGCATACATAAGATGTTCTGATTGGGTTTTGATGAAGTTCGTTATTTATAAATCTGCGGCATAGGAAAAGCTCTTGGGTATGAAGGATATATCTGGAAACAAATACAATGTAAAAACAAAAAGACAAAAAGCATAACTGAAACTGAAAAAGGCTAGATGATAGCAAAATGGAAAACTAGAACGCAGGGTGGCTAACTTTCATTTCAGAGTCTTTTCAAATATTTGACTGTCTTGCTTCTAGAAGTATTTCAGAATGAGACCAACACCAATAAATATAATTCTTACTCCTCACAATGGGGATTTTTATATAGGGAGTTTCCTTTATGCAAGATAAATATGAACTCCTTACTTGTCATTCAGGAAAAGCTCCAACCTAACTGTCTAGTCCATTCTTCAACTGATGCACTTTATATTCTAAGCCAATGTGAATTAGTCCCATTATGTCCCTGTGCCTAAAATAAGGCTCCCTATAAAGCTCTGCCTACAGTCACCACTTCTTTCAACAGGCTTTCCCTAATACCAGTCAGATGTGGTCCTGCCATCTCCAATTCCATCATACATATTGGCTATTATTATGTTTTTCATTGCCATTCGACCTTTCTTAGATATGTAATTAAAGTACAAGCTAGAATACGAGATACATGTCCATGTCTATACTTCAAGAAACTAATTCCTTGAGGACAGAGATTGTGTTGTTTCATCTTTGATTTTCCAACACCACATAGAGTCTGGCCCTAGTAGCTACTTAATGTGTAAACCAGAGAGAAAAAAGCAGGAGGATCACAAAAAACATTACCACAAGGTAAGAAGTATTGTCAAAACCATTGAATGATAGCTACGTAAGTAGCTAGAGTGAGAAACAATAGCTAAGATACAGAAAAGAGAAAGGGTATTATACTTTCAAGAACCTAACTTTCCCATAATATTTCTAAGCAGACTTTCCATCTTCAGTGAGCTTCAGATCAACCAACAAATTTTTATCTAAGAAAAATTACCTAATTGCCTAAATATTTAAATACTTGATTACAACACACCCAATCTCCCAACAGATAAAAAAGTGCCACTCTATAACCGGAAAAAAATTCTAAACCTCTAATACTTATAAATCCTTGAAAGATATCAGTTCTTTAAAAACACTCCATTATATGGCTTGTTTTTATCTTTTAAAATCCTGCAATATGTTTGTGGTGGCCAAGAACTGGAAATTGAAGAGATGCCCATCAGTTGGGGAATGGCTAAACAAGTTGTGGTATATAAACGTAACTGAATGGTATTCTACTATAAGAAATGATGAACAGGCAGACTTCGGAGAAACCTGGAAAGACTTCTATGAACTGATGCTGAGTGAGAGGAGCAGAACCAGGAGACCACTGCACACAGTAAGAGACACAACCTACAAGGACTGATTTTGACAGACCTCGTCCTTCTCAGCAATGCAAGGATCTAAAACAATTCCAAAGAACACATGATGGAAAATGCCAGGCACATCCAGAGAAAGAACTATGGAGATGGAATGCAGAATGAAGCTGACTGTTTTCGTTTTTGTTTTGTCTTTTTTACTTTCTCATGGCTTTTCCCATTTATTATAATTCTTCTATACAACATAACTAATGTGCAAATGTGTTTAATAGGAATGTATGTGTAGAGACATACATAAAGGATTTGTAACAGGTCTGCAATTTTTTTGAGGTATGAGTATCACTTTATACTTAGTTTCTGTCTTCAGGATAATCTATACTAATCAGTTGAGGCAAGACTTTCCAAAGAACAAAAAAATCATTAAAAAAAAATATTCAGCATGATATGTGGTTTTGATATCTTTTCTGTATGAATTATCATAATAGTACCCAAACATTGACTTACCATCCTCCAGCGAGGTAGGATTAGGATAAATATGATGAGAGGCTTTTGATTTTTCATCAGTGAATGTTCCCTGTAAAACAAGTATACAAAAACAATGATAATAAGATGTCTGGAAAATAATTTACTTTCATCAGATACTAAATAACAACAGTAATGGTAATAAAGAGGAGAAAAGTAAGTATACTAAATATGTGGTAATGATACTTTTTTTTACTCAGAAAAGGAAAATTTAACTTTATGTTTTAGAAATATCGCTGGCTGATGTTTACCAAAATGGCAAATAGGTAAGTCAAAATAAAAAATAACAGACAATTTGGGCATTTAAAATTTTAAATAGAAACTAAAGGAAATCTTAAATTAAAAAAAAAAAAAAACAACTACAGGTACAAAGGGAAGTCACAGGATTCAGGGAGAAAAAGGGAGTAAGTTTTTCCAAGGTAAAGGGGTAAAGATGTCTGGCCTTCACAAACATTACAGTGAAAATAATATTATAACGCACATTTCCTAGTATAATGGAGAAAACAATTTACTTGTTATTAGAGGGCCTGGACTAATTATTAGATATGTGATCTAACTTAATCTCTCTGCTTCTGTGCCTGCATCTAGAAGATAACAAAATTAACCTCTCATGCTTCTTCCAGGTCTACTCCCTTGGCCAAGAACTGAAGGAAAGGGAGCACCCATGACTGATGAATGGTCAAGCAACAGTACTCATGAATTGTAAGGAATATACTCTCATGCCATAATGAAGGTCCAATATGAAGAAAAATGTATAAAGTCTGTATAGACTAACATACTAAGAAGCAAACCTAACCAAAAGAACAATTTACGGGGCGGCTAGATGGCACAGTGAATAGAACACCAGCCCTGGAGTCAGAAGGACCTGAGTTCAAATCCGGCCTCAGACACTTAACTAAAAAACTAGCCGTGTGACCTTGGACAAGTCACTTAACCCCAATTGTCGTGTCCCCCCCCCCCCAAGAACAAAAGTCATTTACAGGACAATTAAAATAATAAAAAACAGGATTCTTAACCCAGGGTCTCTGGATGGATTTCTGGGGAGTTCCTGAACTTGCTCTTTTTCACATTTTAATGACCATTTCTAAATAACTGGTTTCCTTTATAATCCTATGTATTTTACATAACATATTTAAAAACTATTATTCTATAAGAGAGGGCAGACTAGGGAAAGGGGCATTCAGTATGCTTGTCATTTTGGGGTAGGGGTTATGGGAAAGAGGAGGAGAAAATTCAGTAACTCAAAATCTTGTGGAAATGAACCCTGAAAACTAAAAATAAATAAATAAATGTTTAAAAAATTAAAAAAAAAAAACAACCCTACACCATTATTCCAAGGTGAGATCTACAGACTGTCAAAGTGGCCGATGAGACAAAAAAAAGTTAAACCTTTATAGAAACAATATCTACAGGGGAAGACTTCTAAACTGTTTGATGCAACGATCAATTTAGGAGGTCAAAGGACTAGAAGGGAATGGACAGAAAGTATGCAGTAAAGCATTTATTTTCAAATATGGTCAATGTATTGATTTGTTTTGCTTTTTATTGTACTGTGTTACAAAGAAGGGGTTCTCAGTGAGAAAGGGGGAACAAAGCCATTGGGAAGAGACAGTAATGTTTAAAAAAAAATTAAGACATCAATAAACATTCAAAGAGAAATCAATTCTATAATTTTCCACCTAAGTAATGTTATATATTCTAAAGTCAACACAAGCTTTCACTATTTCATCACTGTAGTGTATACACACACACACACACACACACACACACACTCTTTTTTTTTTCCTGCAAGATAGTAAACAGGAAATAAATAATATGCAGAAGAACTATACTGTAAAAATCTTCCCCAAAAAAGGGCTAAAGGAAAACATTATGGAAAAAAGGATAAATAATCTCAAGGTTCATGAAATTCTTGCATTAACTTATTAACAAAATGTAAACAAACCAATTTATATTAAGTAAGCCTTTTAAAACATGCAGCAATAAGGCATCCAAAACAAGTAGAGGTAAAAAAAAAATAACACCAATGCTATTATGAATAAGATAAAAGAAAATAATTTTTTAAATTCAAAAACAATGATATAACAACTTTATTTCACATATTCAATACCAGAACTCTTAATGTTCACCAAGTATTCAAACATGATTTTCCATTTATTTCATGAAATACACAAACAATGAAAAGAGAAACAATTTTATTTTATTTATTTATTTGTTGCTCTTCGGAAGGGGGAAGGCAGGGCAATCGGAGTTAAGTGACTTGCCTAAGGTCAAACGCATAGTAAGTGTTAAGTGTCTGTGGCTGGGTTTGAACTCAGGTCCTCCTGACTCTAGGGCCAGCACTCTATTCGCTACATCACGTAGCTGCCCCAAGATAAGTAATTTTAGCCAGCATGGGATGATTTAGGGCTCTTAGTGTAGTTAAGTTACCAATTTAAGTACAATCTTGAGTAAAGAAACAACCAAGTATAGAAGGTTGTGTTTTAAATCTCTATAGAAAGGATAAAACTTACTTTTCAACTTTAAAACACTCATGTTATTTTTACATAAAATATAATTCAAATTGAAAGCTTAAATTTTAATTTAAACAGCATTCTCTCTTTCAGGATAACAGCAGTACTTTCAGAAAACCAGTACTTTAACAAAACTGAAACCGGTTTTAAGAAACAAGAGCTACAGGAATATAATGACCCAAGACAACCCTGAAGGACTTACGATAAAAAATACTGCCCATTCATGGAGATGAGAGGGGGGATGATGGAGGGGAGG
>CM053599.1:74729288-74755354 GCA_028646575.1 Pseudocheirus occidentalis
TCCAGTGGGGGTGGGTGACAAGGGAAGAATCGAAAGAATATAGAATTTAAAGTTTTGCAATACCTGCAACTAGAAATTAAGATATACAGGGACTGGGGTAGGGAGACCCTCCCTGCCCTACCAGAAAGGAAGACAGCAGAGCAGGGGAGGGCCTTTACAGTGGGATTGCTGTTTTAGGGTTGGGACAGGGGAAAGATGGGGAGAAAATTTGTAATCCAAAAATGTAATGAAAATGAATGATGTAAACAAGAAAACAAATAAAAAATGTTAAAAAAAAAAATACTGCCCATTTCCAAAGAAAGTACTGGAGTCTAAATGCAGATCAAAGCATACTTTTTCTTTCTTTTCCTTGAAAGGTTTTTTTTTTTTGCCTGTTTTCTTTCACAACATGACTAACCTGGAAAAAAAGTTTTGCATGCTCCACATGTAACAATCTATATTAAAACTGCCTGCATTCCCAATAAGAGGAGGGAAGGAGAAAGAAAATTTGGAGGTCAGATCCTACAGATACCTTGGTGATACTTAGCTTCACGATAAAGAAACCCCAAAATAACCGAAAGGTACCAGCACTGATAACCTTGGTGAATATTAAATACTAAAAATATGATATGAATGGAGAAAACTGCTGGTAAGAGACCCTGAGCACCAATTAACCTTTTAACACCTACACAAACAAGATCATGAAGTGACTTGTGATAATTGTCTTATACTATGCAAAAGTTCTGGGCAATCTTCTACCTGATGTCGTTTGACAATGTCCTTTAGTTTGTTAGCCAACTTCAGTTCAATGTCTGGAATGAGGTAGATGTTAGGTCTGCTCAGACAGTTGTTCTAAAATAGAAAAAAAAATGGACATTTTTGGTTTAATGATACAAAGCAATCTAGCTACGTACTGTCCCTCAAATTCCAAAATTAACCCAAGGAACACAGATTATGACATTCAGATAAAATAGTGGTTTAACTAATACTTCTCTCCTGAATCTTAAGTTTATTCCAATGTTCGTGAGTACAGAGTAAGTGTATTCAGATAAAAAAAAATTTTATTTGGGTGGGAAAAAAAAGGTTATCCTAATCTCATTATGTAGTCACAGACTTAGTGGAAAAGCCACCACATGGAAGTGTTGTTCCAAGTCTCTCATTTCATTTCTAATTGCAGGAACAAATACTTTAAGAAGTTTAAGAATTACATTAGGTCTCCTCAAACCAAAAACAACAACAAAACAACCTGACTCCTCTTTATGAAGGGAAGAGAGAAATAGACTAAGACAAGACAGTACAGTACACTGAAACCCAGCTGGAACCTCTAAATTCCTTTGGTTTTGGGGACAACTTCCAAAACTATTCTACAACATATACTCTTAGAGAATGACCTGGAACACTGAGAAGATGAAGTGACTTCCCTTGGTCACAAAACCAATTTATGTAGATTAGAACCCAGTTCTTCCAAAATCCAAGTCTGGCTCTCTACACTCTGATAATGCATCTTCATCTTCAATATGCTGATTAAAATCTGACATTAAACTAAATAAAGTTATTTATTTGTTAAACAACTGTACTGTCTTACAACAAACCTAAAAATGCTGAGATTACTGGACACAGCATTAGGGAGAACAATGTTAAAGCAAAATATTATGTAATCAAGGGCACAGTGTATATGTATACATAAAACTCAAACACAGAAAAGTCACGTATAGCCACTGAATTATGGATTTTATAATCATCCCACAATAATTTAACAACTGTACTCTCTCTTTGAACTTTCATAATACCAAACATTTTACAAAAACATCAACAAGGTAAATTTAAAAACTACTTCTAAGTTTCTTCCAAGAAAACCTAAATCTTGGAATTCTAACAATAATTATACTTGGGAAACTTTTAGGTTTTAATCTAACTTGAAGAGTTGATGAGTATCTTGCCTGAACTAGTGTTTTTTCAATGTTCATGAACATCTCCACATTACGATCCATTCGGGAAGGGTTCTGCAAGTCAAACCTTCTCCTAAAAGTGAAGAAAATAATCAGAAGAAAGTTATTTATTTCCAACAGCAATAGTTTTTTTTGTTCAATTTTGTCAAGAAAGCTTCACTGATCTAAAAAGTAATGACATTTAAAAATACACATCGAAGAAAGTCAGCATGAATCATGTACTCACCAATGAAAATTTCATCAATCCCTGTACATTCCACCAGTATGTGTATGTTTTTACTTTTTACCAAATTTTCACATTTCAAGGAAGAGGGCATACTGAATTAATGCTGAATTATAAAACCAATAAAACTAAATGCTAATTAACTACATGAAATAATTCAGTTTTCTTTTGTTTCAAACTACTTTGTAAATCTGAAAGCCTTTAAAAAATTCACAGCAACATCTTCAAATAAAAATCTACTAATAAAACCTAAAACTTTTTTTGCCTTATTGATGGGAATTTAAAATTATCTGAGGAAGGAAAAGCACAGCAAGAGGTATATTTTCATAGAGAGGAACTGCATTTCAGTATAGGAGTAAGCTTTAAAGTCAGCATGAAAAAGGAAAATGCAAAAGCCCTGAAATCTAGAGCACACCATCTTTAAAAGACTGACGGCCAGCAAGAGAAGGTCTCTTTAAAAGAAAATAGTGTTTATCAGATAGCAAATCCATATGAGAGGGAGACAGCAAATAGATCAGTTTTGGAAAACCAATTTGTGATTGAAAGGAAGGTAAAAAAAATTAACAGTGGTATTTTAAAGTAACAAAGAAACACTAGAAACAAGAACACTACTAAAAAGATGACCAGGGCCTAAAGTTTTTCGATTCACTTCAAAAATATTAGCAAAGGCTAGGTGGCACAGTGAACAGAATGCTGACCCTGGAGTCAGAAGGACCTGAGCTCAAATCTGATCACAGACACTTAACACCTACTATTTGTGTGACCTTGGCCAAGTCGCTTAACCCCAATTGCCTGGCCTTCCCCGCTCCAAAAAAGGGGGGAAAAAAAAACAAACACCAAAAATATTAGTAAAAACAGCTATTTACATGTAATAGTGTTCTGCTTATGAAGTTAGTAAGTATGGTCCCTTTCCATAAAAAAGAGAAGATGAAATCGTGTATACAAATATCTATCATATAAATCATTAAGTACCATTTCATTGATTCAAAATAGTAGAAAGTAATAAGTTTTCATAGGCCAAAATGAAGGGCTAGGCATTCCAGGTAGGAAAAAAATACAATGAGTTAAGGCCTCCAGAAGGTAGAGCTCAGTGTGCGTGCGTGCGTGCGTGTGTGTGTGTGTGTGTGTGTGTGTGTGTGTGTGTGTGTTTAGGCAACACAGAATTCTAAAGATTTTCTAAACTACAGGATTTATGTTGGGAAGTTAAAGGGAGTATCATTCATCAAGCATTTGGTAAGAGCCTACAAAGTATAAGATTCTGAAGATACAGAACAAAAAGCAATTAAAACCTTGCCATATAGAATATAATATATACATAGATAAGTATAGGCAAAATAGAATTTCTGTGCCATTCTCTTCTCCTAGAGCAGTGGTTCTCAACCTTCTTAATGCCAAGACCCTTCAATACTCATATGTGGGTGTATCTGCATGTGGGCAGACCAATAGAGGAGCAGTGTCCCGGTTCCTAAGACCATGGAAATATGTGTTTTCTGATGGTCTTAGGTGACGACCCCTGTGAAGGGGTCATGACCCACAGTTGAGAGCCGCTGTCCTAGAGGATACTTTAGAGCAGCAACTTCCACAGCTTATGCTGCAAAGGACTACAAAGGCTAAATTCCAGGATCATGATGCCAGAAGATACTTCTAGTTGAATAAACAGGTGACTCCTCAAATCTCACCACATAGTTAGATTTGCCCTCTTCATGCCTACCATAGTGATTGACAGCACATATGCCCTTGCTACTGTCTCTTGCCAGAAACCTGAAATTTGTGATCTCTCCATTCAAGGCCAGTGAGCTGAATATGTACAACTCTAAATGCTTCTGCCTGAGGACAGTCACCACAGAGGGGATTAGGATACCCAGGTCTCTCTCTAGTTGTGGATGTCTAGACAAAGCAAACTAGGTGAAAAGAGTTTAAGCCTAGGTATATTGGATATGTGACAACCAGTCTTCATTCTTTCACAAAGAAAAAGGAAAAAAGAAAAATATTTCAAGTAGGAAAATTTGAAACTCAAGGGATTGTGGAACTGAATCTTGTAAACTAAAAGTAAATAAACAAATCAATTTTAAAAAAACAAAAGATTTCAAGTAGTTCATAAATAAGCAACATAATCTTCCCCTTTTGGTTGAGTCATACCTTCCATCCTCATCCCATCCTAAAAATCTCCAGGTCATGGGTTTAGTCTATCTGGAAAGGACTGTTAAATGGGAAGATAAGGGTAAAACAGTAAGGGTGGGTTTAGATTGAAACTGATTTTAAAAGTCAAGTTATAAAGTTTAGGTAAAAAGGAAAAGAGATATAGGTAAAAGAAATAATTTTTTTTAAAAAAATAGGTAAAATAAAACAAGAAAAAACACAGGGATTTACAAGAGATTTTGGTATACAGGAAGGAAAATTGGTATACAGGAAGGTAACATCAAATTCCATTATCATGGAAAGAAAGAAAAAATGTTTTTTCATCAGAGAAATTGAGATAAATTTCCAAGAAAAAAAGTTTTTTCTTAATATGAAAACTAAAAATAAATTTAAAAAATTGTAACAAGCAGTTACAATGACCATAATCAGGTGACATAACTGGGAATAAATTCCATGCAAACGTAAATATAAAAAAACAAAGAAAGGAACACAGTTATACTGAGAAATGCTTTTATGAATCAATTTAGTCAGCGTTAGTATGAACCTACAAAAGATGAGTTCTCCTACAATGCTGGGTAGAAAAAAACTGGCCCAGGGATGTCTACCTGCTTTTGTCCAGCCTTTGTAAATTTTCTGGCCAGAAAACAACATATTAACTATATCCACAAAAATAACCAGATTTTTTGGTAAGATATTAATTGGCAAAAAACAAGAATAAGTGACAGCAAATTCATTAAAAAAAAAAACCCTACAAAATACATAAAGTAGCTGAGTTAATTAATCTACTGAGACATATTAAGGATTTACAAATTAACTACAAAATACTTTGCAGGAACAAAAGGAATTATTAAAGTGCTATTCACTGTTAAGAGTTAGTTTGGTTGGGCCTAAAACTGAGAATACTATTAAATTGATTTTTACAGATTTAGTACTATGCCAAATAGACTATTATGGATCTATATGTTTTATAGAAACAAAATAACGAAAAAAAATCTTGCATCAGGTTGTTGGCAGTGTTATAGAAGGGTAAGTATAGGAGAGATTATGAAGATATAATTACTGGGGAGGTAAGAGAGAGGAATTAAGGATGACATGTAGGCTACAAGATAGGGTGACTGCCCTCCGTATTAGCAAGAAAGATAAGAAGTATTCCATCATTAGGCCCCTGAAACATGTTTCACTATATTTAACCAAACTTCTGCTGTCTTCTGCAGTCTTTTCAGTACTATTACTGTATTAAGTTTTAACCATCTCCTGTTTTATTTCCTTCACTTAAGAATAGTTTACAAAAAAAAAATCTCAAGTTCACTGAATTTCTCATCTTTATCCTTTCATAAAGCATAATAATATTTAAATATTCTTCAAACAATGGGCATACACTTCATTTCCAGTTTTTTGCTACTAAAGAGATATGGATAGTTTGTTATGTATGATATGATATTTTTCTTTAACCAAGACATCCAGTCTCCCAGCCCCTCAAACATACCTTTGATCTCATTCCTTACTATCTTCCCCAACCCCCTCTACTATGCACACTCTACTATTTCTTATTTAACTACCAGACCCTAATCTGTTGCCTCTGTCGATCACTATCTCCTGTAATCTTTCTTCTCTAGATGTTTTCATGATACTGCTCTCTCCACTCATTCTCCTTTATTAGAGTCTTCATCCAGAAAATTCTCTCTCTAGTGTATCCTCCAAGGCTCTGTCCCGGGTCCTCTTCTCTTTTCTCTCTACATTCTCACTTAATGTTGTCATCAGCTCCCATGACTTCAACTATCAAAACAATGCAGAGGAATTCTCAGAACTCTATATTCAGCCCCAAAGTATGTCCTGAGCTTTTAGCCACTCAACAACCAGTTTTACATATCTCAAACTGGATGTCCCATAGGCATCTCAAACTCATCCTATTCACAATGGAGAATGTCCCCTAAACCTTCCTCTCTTCAAATTCCCCATTACTGTCAAGAATAGTATCATTCTCCTAGGCCCTCAATCTTGGTGTTTCCTTCTTGTCTCCTCTCATTTATCACACACATCCAATTTGTTGTCACATCTTGTTTCTACCTTTACAACATCTCTAGTAAAGACCCTATTCTCTCTATTCACCCAGCTATCAGTTCAGAACCTCACTATTTCTTGCATATGCTAAAATAATAATAATTCTTTTAATAGACCTCCCCCTCCAGGATGAAAGGAATTTTCTAAGGTGAGAGCAACAAACTACAGTCCAAAAGCCAAGCATGTCATGCCCTTCAGCCTGCTGTGAACTAAAAGTAGCTTTATTCATTTTCTAATAAATATACTATTGCTCATAAATCTCCATTCTGCTACCATACTCATTTATAACAATAAACTTTATAATATTTTAAAATTTTATTTCTGCAATTATTCCAATTACAGACTAAATTATCAGAAGATATCATTAAGACTTCCAAAAGTTGTTGCCCATCAACAATGATCATTTTATTTGTTAAGTTAGAAAATAAAAGATCCACTAAATACAAGAATTTTTTTCAATTTTATAATGATAAACAATTATTTAGTATAAATACATCTATGTCTCATAACTAAATCACTCAGTTGAAATAAACACCTTTCTGAAGTTAAGTATAAAATAAATTTCACATCTCAGGATAGACTTCACACTATGTCCACATTATGTCCTATTTCCTATGAAAACTATCACACTAAATCAGATCAGACATATTCTTATAAAATGTCAATGTTATATCAAATTATAGAAATAAAGATGAAAGCTTACCATCCCTGTTCGTTTTTATACTTGTAAGCAGCTCCAAGAATGTGACACAAGGTACCCCCAGCTTTGAAATCCATGAAGCACTTTGCCTGGAAACAACACATACAATGAGTTATACAAGAGAAAAATATTATGGTACTTCACTTCTAAATGAACAAAACCCATTACAGAGAACTTCCATTGAAGAATTCATGACTGAAATTATTTATCTGTTTAGAAATATAGCAAATATTCTTAAAAAGAAATCCTATCTTTTAAGAAAAACTAAGAAATCACAATGTATATTTACCAAAGATAAAAAGAACTCTCTGACCTTGCTATCAGCCAATAAATATTTATTAAGTACCAGCTATGTGCACTGTAGAAAGATGCTAGGAATACCAAGACAAAAATTGAACAATCTTTGCCCACAAGGAGCTTTTTATTTTCTTTGTTTTCTTTGGGGAGAAGGAAATACTTAAATAATTATATATACGACATATATAAAATTAATCCAGGTAACTTTGGGGGAATGAGCACAACAGTAACCCAAGAGATTCCCTTCTGTCAACAGGCAATCACAACATAAGGAGACTTACGTGAAAATCAAATTTATTACAAGAGAAGTGAATATGCATGTGGAAATAAAAGTGTTCACAGTCCTTAGGGAAGTTTGCATATTTATGACAGCACAACAAAATGAGGAGAAAACACGAAGGGACATGGCACCAGAAGGGAGAGGTGGGAAAAAGGACAAAACACCTCCCAAAAGGGAGGAACAAGGCAATGACAAAAGTCACATCCTTTTCCCTTGGGAATCAGAAGATCTTACCTCCCCCTCCTCCCCCATAGGTCAAATATAATCACATGGAGCCTATGGTGGGAAGAGCTGGCTGAACAGGTAGAGTAGAGCCCAGAGGAAATTGGGAGCCAGAACAGTTAGTTAAGAAGAGAGAGGATACAAGCAAGAAGACAGATAGGCTTGTGTTTGTGGAAAGGCTTTAGGATGGTGTTGTCCTCTACAATGCTTTTGTGTATTGATTTCATTGTTGATATGATGAATCTGGTTTTCTGATATTGGGATTTGGCTTTCTGGTGTCTGAATAAATGTTTTGCTTATGTCTTCTATATGGAGAGTCTGTTATATTTTGCAATTCACAACTGTCAGAATATTCACAGTCACAGTCAGTACTGTGAATACTGCATAGGTGCTATATTTGGTGACAAGGATGGGACTATCAGACCTCTATCTGGAGGCAGAAGGACTTTAGGGGAAGAAATGGGTATCCTAAAATGGGAAGATTTACCTTACTCCTCCCTACCAAGGGAAAAGAGTTAAAATGACCAGATCTTCTGAAAACTGGGAACCAAGGCTACAGAAGGGAAAGTCTAGAGATTTAGAAAGATGTTTCTAAGGAATATCAACAGAACCAGGAAAAGAACTGACAGGAGTGTGTAGAAGAAGCTGGGTTTTACTACTAACAGGTTACCATATTAACTGTAAAAGCTACAAACTACTGTAGGAGAAAACTCAGATGGAAAGGAAGTTAGCTGATTTGCATAACAAAACTCTTGCGCCACAGCATTCAAGCTCTCCTTCAGAAGAGTGAGCTGGAGGGTTTCAGGTAGCAGAAGAGAGGGCTGTTGTGGGTATGGCTCAAAAAAAGAAGAAAAAACTAACAAAAGGAATGTGCATGCATCTCTAGCACAGGCTAAGCCTAGCAGCCCCAACAAAGATGACTACCAGAAGAATATGTATGTGGGAGGAAAATGAAACAATGTTAGATGAGACTTCTCAGATAGAAGTTCTCCTCATACCAAGAAGAAAGCAGGAAAATCAGGGAGGAAAAACAGTATTCGGGGAGATAATTGAGGATTTCACTCAGCAGATCACTGATAAATTAAGTCAATTCACCCAAAGGATGGGAGAATGGTTATCATCTTAGATGGTGAAAATTAGTGATGAAAGCATCAGAGAAGTATTGATAGATAATGTAGATTGATTGAAATTTATAGATTTTTAGTCAGAATCCTACAGCAAGCTTTTAGGAATCATCATATGCTAGGAGGTAACAACACAACCAATCTGCTGATTTTAGCAGCAGATGGATAAAATAGACTCTACTAACTGGGGAGTTAGGGCATCCTCTTGTGGAGGTGCTACATAAGATTTCACAGGTAAGTGACTTAGGAGAATGGGGAAAAGATAAATTTCCTCAAGAGAGAAGAGTAAATAATCAGCAGATTCAAAGTCTGAATAGACTGACAAGAAAAGAATTGTTTACTGCTCTACTGAGAACAGGGAAAGATTTTGGAAGAATAGAAGGCATTCCAACTAATAAGCTATATAAAATTTACTGAGAAAAAGGGCTTAATATTAGGAGGAATAGTCAAGTAAGACCTGCCCCTGCAGATCCTCCTGAATTATTGCATCCAAGTTCGTCACACCTTCAGGGAGAATAGGAAAATGACCAAGGGCCAGCTCAAATTAAAGAAATACACAGATGGGATTATAGACCACAATATCAATTTGAGCATATACTGGAAAAAAGGATCAAAGAGGTCTCCCTTATATATGGGAACCCTGATAAATTCTAACATGGAACTATTATTACATTCACAGGACTGGGAGGGGACACATTATCAGCCAGACAAGTTAAAATAATTATGAAAATTGGACAATTACTTAAGAATATACCATGGTAATTGTACTAATTCCTAAATACATCATTGGAATAGATATATTGAGAGGTATTACTTTACACTGACCTGAGGGGGAGATACCAATCTGCAGTAAAGAAAACAGGAATTAATACAGTTTTAGTAGGAAAAATAAAAATGGACCCAGTCACTTTACCTGAATCTTCTGAAGTAATTACTCTAAAGCCGTATCATGTGCAAAGTGGGCAAGATGAAATTAGTAATACTATAAAAGAATATGCTGAGGTAGAAATGTTAATCTGTACAATCCCTCGATGGAATAACCCTGCCTAGTCAGTACAAAAGTCAGATGGGACATGGAGCATGACAGTGGAGACAATTGAATAAAATTATTCCCTCCCTTGTATGTTGCTGTTCCAGATAGCATGACCTTAATAGAAAGAATCCAGACATATGATAGGACTCAGTATACAGTTACTGATTTAGCCAATGCTCTTTATTATCCCGGTAGATTCTAAACAAGAGGACCAGTTTATTTCCATTTGGCCAGGCAGACAATATACTTTTATCTGCTTGCCACAAGGATATCTGCATAGCTCCACTATTTGTCATAGGATTGTGGCTAAATATTTGGATGCATTAGAACTATCTGGTGTACAGTTTATCTACTACATAAATTGACATACTGACACAGGGGAAAAAACGTAAAAGAAATGGAGTTGAATTTGATGCTTTTAATTGAGCATATGAAAAGGAAAGGGTGGGAAACTCACTCTGCAAAGATTCAAGGGCCAGCCCAAACCATAAAATTTTTGAGTATACAATGGAATAAGGGGCTGCAAGAGACTCTCCTCTAAGCCTGATGAAATATTCAGAGTTTTCCTATGCCTAACAACAAGAAAAAGGTCCAAAAGTTTATAAGATCAGATATTGGAGGCATCATATTATACATTTGGGACAGATTTTGAAACCCTTATATAAAGTTAACAGGAAGAAATATGAATTTGAATGGGGATCTGAGCAGAGTAAAGCTTTTGAAGGAGCCAAGATTGCTATGCAATTGCCCTAGATGTATGGCCTATGCAAAATGGCCCAATGGAATTACAAGTCACTGTACAGGATGAAAGTGCAAACTGGAGTTTAGGGCAAAAACAACAAAGTCAAAATGTACCCTTAGGATTTTGGTCTAGTAAACCCTCTTCATCTGGAGTTCAACATACCCCTTCTGAAAAGCAGATGTTAGCTTCATATCAGGCTTTTACAGAGACTGAACAATTGACTCTGGGTCATGAAGTAATTACTATTAAGGCAGGGAATCCCAATTACCTAGGTAATGAGTACCCCAGCTTCCAACAGAATCGGACATGCACAAGAGTCCAGCATAATTAAATGGAAATAGTACATTCAAAATTGATCTACAACAGGCAAAAGTGGAGTTTCTAATCTACATGAATCTATAGCAAACAGAGATACTGAGAGAAATGATACACCCCCTGAACCAAAGCAACGGTTGGTACAATCCATGGTAAAATGGAATGAGGAATATAATGGATTAACTGAAGAACAAAAGAAATATGCATGGTTTACTAATAGATCAGCAAAATATTTGGGCGAAAAAAGACATTGGAAAGCTATAGCTATAACCCATGTACTAGAAGGACTTTGGAAAGTACTGGGACAAGTGGAAGTAGCCAATATGCTGAACTTATGGCTTTACAACAAGCCATCAAAGCAGAACAAGGAAGACAGTGTCATATATTCACTTATTCACAGGTGGTAGCTAATGGGTTAGCTACACGGATGCCCATGTGGAAAAATCAAAATTGAGAAATTCATGGTAAACAAGTCTGGGGCAAAGAATTATGGAAAGATATATAGGACATGTCTTTGGTTACTAATTTGTCAGTTTTTCATGTAGATGTTCACATAGCCCTCACCATGACAGGAGTACAATGTACATACTGATCAACTAGCAAAGATTGCTGCTCAATATACTGTTCCTACTCTGACACCAACTAATGATCCAACACTAGCAAAATGGGTCCATCAAATAGCCTGCCACTTAGGGATCCAAGCCATACACCAGTAGATACAAGATCAAGGTACTAGTATTTCATATTCATTATTAAAACAGGTAGCATAGGAATGCTATATGTCAACTGGAAAAAGAACAAACTGTTCCTTGGGTAATAACTGGAGATCTAGCAAGAGGGAAACTTCCAGTCCAAATTTGGCAAATAGATTATACTGGTCCCCTACCCCATGATACAAATTTGTATGTATTTGTGTTGACAACTATTCAGGTGTACTAGTGGCTTGTCTTTATAAAAATGTGACCAAGAAAAACACCAGTAGGTCTCATAAGTCTACGGAATCTCAACACAGACTCAAAGTGACAATGGGTCACATTTCAAAGGCAATGAAATGAAGAAATACTGTAGATTAAACAATACAGAATCAGTATCATATTCCATATTATCCACAAGCATCTGGATTAATTGAAAGAATGAATGGATTACTGGAAAAACAGTTAAGGAAGTTAAGTTCTAATAATTCATATCAACATTGGAAGGATAATTTGTTCCATGCTTTACATAATTTGAGTAATAGACCATTGGGAGGAAGTAGCTAGAATGATGACTCCAAATCTATAAATTAGAAAATAACAAACACATAAGATCCCAAATATTGAGTACTGGATTGTGAAGCAAGATGTCCTAGTACCATATCCAGGAACACCTGGTTTAGCAGGATATGATTTTGGTTGGATAGGAAAGAAATAAGAAAAATCTCCACTGGAATATGTATGACAATCCCCCCGAAATCATTTTGGATGGATGTTACCTAAATTAGAATGAGCAGCTCAAGGATTACATGTATTAGCTGGAATAATGGATTCTAATTATCAAGGTAAAATTATTGTGACATTCCAAAATTCAGGTGAAGAACCTATAGCTTTGTAAAAATGATAGAATAGTTCAAGTGATTATTAATCCTTATGAAACAATGCCTTGTGAAAACTGACCCTCCTTCTGAAATAACTATCAGATAATCTCAAGGGTTTGGTTCAACTGATAGAATAAAATTGGGTGCTAAAGTATGGGTAAAGCAGAAGCCAAACAATGTTCCAAAGGCTGGAGAAATTATAGTACATGGGAAAGAAAATATTGTTAACTGTTGTTTACTCAGGAGAAGATGATTACCAAACTGTACCCTTAACTCATATATTCTACCATGAATGAGATTACAATAGTGGGTTCATGGATTCCAGAAGCATGGCTCACCCTATATCTACCCTGCTTCTGGTTGTCTCCTTGTTTCTTTTTGGCTTTTTGTGTGTTAAAACTTGTTTGCTAGATTTGTTTCCTAAACACTTAGAACCCTCCACCTGCAGAAGCCTCATCACTTAAGCTGGATGTCACCTTCTGTCCACAACTGACAGGTCCTGGACCTGGCATCAACAAAGTTCTGAATGCCAGCTAAAGAACAACAGGAGCTCTTGAGGCAGGGACAGCTCTATGTCCAATTTCAGCATGAAGTAGCTATGCAGGAGGAAACCTTCATCCCTTACCCCTAGATTCTGAGTTCCATTCATTTCAGAGAATGATGGGGTATTTGTGCTCAAGCCCCACCCTAAAATATTGATTTATGTTATACTGTTGTAAAGTACTGTCAACACCAGTTACCCTTAAAGTCCCATTGACCTATTTAAGGGACATGAAAAGATCTTGGGTCCGAACGTAATGGGAATCTGAAGATCTTCCTTGCCCTTCAATAGGCCTAAGGGAATTTGGAGATCTTCCCTGCCCCCCTAATGGGCCGAATGTAATCACATGGAGCTTGTGGTGGGAAGAGTTTGCTGAACAGGTGGAACACATCCCAGAGGAAGCTGGGAGTGAGAACAGTTAGGAGGAGAGAGGATGCAGGCAAGGAAACAGCTAGGCTTGTGAGTGTTTGTGGGAAGGCTTTGGGATGGTGCTGCTCTCTACAGTGTTACTGTATATAACATTTCATTGTTGCTATAATGATTTCGGTTTTCTGGTATTGGAATTTGGCTTGCTGGTGTCTGGATAAATGTTTTGTTTCTGTGATCTATATGGAGAGTCTGTTATATTTTGCAATTTCAGAACTATGCCAGAATATTCATAGTTGCTGTCAGTGCTGTAAATATCGTGTTGGCACTACAGAGGGTTCACTTATCTGACCCCAGCTGCACAAGTATGCTGGCATCTGTCTTGCCTCCCGTGGAAACAGAGAATTCAGCTTGGGGTACAACAACAGATTATGTCAGTTCAAAGGGAGATTGGTCCTTGATACGTTCAGGGCCTCCTCCATGCTCTGGGTCCAGTGTTTCTGGAAAACACGGCAACTCAAAAAAATGATTTCAGGGAACGTTTTAATAACCCTTAACACGGCAGAGCATAGGCCAGAACCCAGCTGAAATCTTTGAACATTAGCCTCCAAACAATTTTAAAATAAAATCTCAAATCAAATTATGAAGCAGCAGAGCCAAACAAAAAGTCAAAGGAGATATCTTTTCCACCTTATGACAATTTAGGAGGCCAATAGGAGAAGTCTGCAATACTAGGCTGGGCTTATGCCCAGAGTACAGCAGGAGAACTAGTAGTGGGCCTTAGAGGCAGCTATAAAAGCAGCAACAGCTTTAGCAGCTCTCAGCCCAGAGGTAGTAAAAGGGAGTGAGAGTTGTCAAAAAAAAAAAAAAATTGGTCAGAAAAAGATTATGGAGGACTCTTTGTTCACACTGGGTTTAGCTACCACTGATGGACAACTCTCTTGCCCGTAAGTAGTTCTGGTTCTCAGTTCTCAGCTATAGGGCAGAGGAGTGATTGTGATTGGTCACATTGGCTCATATGACAGAAAAGGAAAATGATAAATGTTAGATGGGATGTGAAAAAACAGGACACTAATGTACTATTATTGCTGGTGGAGCTGTAGACTGATCAGAAGAAAAAAACCAAAGCTACTGATAAGTCATATAAAAAAATGCTATAAATCACTAATGATTAGAGAAAGGCAAATTAAAATAACTCGAAGTTATCACCTCACACCTATCAAAAATGATAAATGCTGGAAGGGCTGAGGTAAAATGGATACATTAATGAATTGCTGATATTGTGAACTGGTCCAATCATTCTGGAAAAGAATCCGAAACTATTCAAGGTACAGTGGTACCCTGACATACGAGTAACACCAACTTACAAGATTTCCGAGATACAAGTTGTTACTCGGCCGATTTTTTGCTTCAAATTGAGAGCCAAAATCTGAGGTATGAGCCAATGCTAACCAGCACAGCAAACACCACAACCCAATGCCCACCCAGCATCCAATGCCTTACTCATTCAGTCCACGTGTTTACCTCACCAGTGAAGAAAATTAAGTTAAGTCAAAGTAAAAAAGACATTGTAGCAATTAAGTTCAGGGATAAAGTGTAGCATTAAAAGTATAGCCAGTAAGTGAACAAAAGTGACCAAAAGAGCATGAAAACAAAACTCCTCTAACCTCCTCCATCTATCTCCTCTACCCTCCACCTCCACCAGTATCTTCTGTTGGCTTGAGTCCTCTGATATCCAAGGTAAAGATACACTTTATAAAACCAGTTTATTTCTTTACATTCTCTTTTATTACGTTTTTATACAATATTTATTATTTATAAATACTTTTTCTTATTTAAAAACAAGCAACAAAAAATACTGGGGTAGCATTTTGGGGGAACAGATTAATGGCATTTCAATTAATTTCAATGGGGAAAACTGATTTGATTATACGAGCAAATTGAGTCACAAAAGCTCAGTAACAGAATGAATTAAACTTGTAAGTCAGGGTACCACTGTACTTCAAAACTATAACCTCTGATCAAGCAATACCACCACTAGGTCTGTAAACACTTTTAATCAACATCAAATCAATAAATAGCATGTGTAACCAAAAAAAACTCCAACTTTTAAAACCTTTCAATAAAACAAACAAATGAGAGATGATGAAATCAAATGAGAGATTAGTGAAACAATGAAGTTAAAGAAGTAATGAACAAATGTAGGAACTATTTTTTAAAAATAAACAAACTACATCAGTAGTTAACATGATTTTTAAAAAGAGAGTTCCAGTATCAAAAACAAAAAGGTGAATTCACAACAAATGAAGCAGCATTAAAAAATATAATTAGGAACTATTTTGTCCAACTACGTATCAATAAAACTGACAATCTAAGTGAAATGAATGAATATTTACAAAAATATAAATTAACTGACCCAGGCAAAAGAAAAGAAATAAAGTGATTAAATTACTCTAAGTAAAAGCAAGGGAACAAGTCATAAGTGAACTCCACCTCCCCCTCCAAAAAACAGGACCAGATGGATTTACAAGCAAATTCAGCCAAACATTTAAAGATCAATTAATTACCACACTTCATAAACTGTTTGGAAAAAATAGGAAAACGAACCCTAACAAATTCAAATTCCTCCTGTGACACAATTTTGATACCTAAAATAAGGGTTAAAGCAGGAAAAAGCAACCAGAGCCTAAAATCTCTAATAACGATTATTGCAAAAATTTTAAATAAAATATTAGATTACAGAAATATCACAAAGATTATACACTAATATTTACAGTTCACCATGAAACTGAATACCTAAATACTTTTTGATGACTATACTGAGACTTTTTCATATACCTTTTAAAAAAACATTTTATTCAAGAATTCACCACTCCTACAGTATTGCTCTCTCACAGATACCTTTTTATTTCATATTTGTCTCTTCTATTTACCTAATATAAAAAAAGCCTAACATTTCAAAATTAAAACTGAATACTCAAGGCGTACCAGGCTTGAAGTCCTATATACAGGAATCGTCAAGCCTTGTGATACATGTTTTGGACTTCAAATCAGAACCTGAATTGTGGTATTGGCACTTACACTATTTCAACAGCAACTCAAAACAAAACACCATTCACTAAAATCTATTCACTTTTGCGCTGGCATGGACTACCCCTTTCTTCTATATCTTAGTATCCCCTATAATGTGGTACTTTCCCTCAGGAATAGTTAACCACCCTACAATAGGCATAATCCAGGTGGAACAGATAGACCACCTTACCATTAGCATTGTCAGTAGGTTACTAAAGAAATGGGCTTAGGGAGAAAGACCTCCAAGGGGGTAATGAAGGGTGACCAGCAAGCTAGTTACCTAGCTTGAGTACAGGATACCTGGAAAATGCTGATTGGCTTGTGCCTTGACAGACTTTCAGCAGGCAGGGTTGGCTGTTTTATGTTGCTTAATGGGAGATTTACAGCCTAAGCAAACATGACCCTTTCAGCACTATTAAGAGAGACTCTGGGGGAAGTAGAGCCAAGATGGTGGAATAAAGGCAGAGATTAACTTGACCTCTCCTCCCCCCAACCCTTACAATTATCTTTAAAAGATACTATAAACAAATTCTAGATCAGCAGAACCCACAAAAAGACAGGATTAAACAAATTTCCTGCCCAAGACAACTTGGAAGGTTGGTAGGAAAGGTATGTTACTTACACCAAAGGGAGAGGAGCACAGTCCAGCATCAGGCCCCACCAAACCCATGGGAAGCCTCAGGGACTGACACTCTACCAGCAGTGGCGGTTTCAAGACCTCTCAATCCACAGATGCCAAAGACAACTTAGAAGGTCATCAGGGTGAGAGGGGAACACACCCCTGGCCCCACCAAACCAGGAGCAGGCCATAAGAGTGACTGAATCATCAGTGCCAATAAGCTACTTCTGGAGCTCTCAGCCCACAGAGAATAAAGGACTGAACAATGATTAGAAGATTACAAGGGTCTTTTTCTTAGCACTGGGGCAGGACTCTGTTGCTCTGCCCATACTCAGATCCAAGCTGCAATCCTAGGGTGAGGAGGAGGAATAACACAGAAGAGCTTGCAGCAGCAATGGAGGGAGGACCCTCCTCACAGTTCCAGGGCAAAAAAGAGTTCTTATGGTCACTCACAGATGAAAGCACAGGCCAGGAATGGAGTAAACACCTCTCCTTAAATTATACCACCTTAGAAGAACTGAAAACTCACAGATCCCTAAAGTATCTCTGAAAACAGCTGCACAAAACACCTGAAGCTTGGGGCTGTGTTCCCTTCACCCTGGAAGCAGACCCCCTACTTTAACAAAAAGCTAGAAGTCAACTAATAGGCTAGGAAAATGAGCAAACAACAGGAAAAAATTGACTAATGAAAGTTACTATGGTGATATGGAAAATCAAAACAAGGTCAGAAGAATATGACAAAGTCAAATCTCCTACACCCAAGGCCTCCAAGAAAAATTGCTGTCAGGCCATGGAAGAGCTCAAAAAGGATTTTGAAAATCAAATAGAGATAGAGAAAAAACTGGAAAGAAATAAGAATGATACAAAAAAATCATGAAAAGAGTCAGCAACTTAGTAAAGGAGACATTAAAAAGTACTGAAGAAAATGACAACTTAAAAAATAAATTAGGCTAAAAAGAAGTTTAAAAAAACCTTAAAAAGTAAAAGTGGCCAAATGGAAAAGGAGATCTAAATGCTCACTGAATAATTCCTTAACAGTTAGAATGGAGCAAATGGAAGCTAATGACTTTTATGAGATATCAAGAAACAATAAAACAAAACCAAAAGAATGACAAAATAGAAAACAATGTGAAATATCTTAATGGTTAAAAAAAAAAAAACTAATCTGGAAAATAGATCCAGGAGAATTAATTTAAAATTGTTTACTGGACTTCCTGAACCATGATCAAAAAGAGCCTATACATGATCTTTCAAGAAAATAAAAAGAAAAACTGCCCTGATATTCTAGAACCAGAAGGGGAAAGCTGAAATTGAAACCAGAAGCAGAGGGGGAAAATAGAAATGGAAAGAATCCACCCACCATCTCCTGAAAGAGATTCCCAATGGAAAACACCCAGGAATATTATAGGCAAATACCAGAGTTCCCAGTCAAGAAGAAAATATTGCAGGCAGCAAGAAAATTCAATTATCAGGGAGCCACAGTCAGGAATACAAGATTTACCAGCTTCTACATTAAAGGATTAGAGGGCATGAAATATGACAATCCATATGGCAAAGGAGCTAGGATTACAACCAAGAATCACCCACCCAACAAAACTGAGTGTAATCCTTCAGGGGAAAAAAAATGGATATTCAATGACATAGAGGACTTTCAATCATTCTTGATGAAAACACCAGAGCTGAATTGAAAATCTGACTTTCAAATATAAGACTCAAGAGAAACATAAAAAGGAACAGGCAAAGGAAATCATGAGGAACTTAATTTTCCACAATTTACATTCTGACATAGGAAGATGATCATTGTAATTCATAACAACTTTCTTTTTATTAGGGTAGTTAGAAGGAGTATCTATAAATATAGGGCATGTAAAAAAATAAAATTAATGGGCAAGGAGAGGGATGTGCTGGGAGAAAGAGAAAGGGAGAGGTAGAATGGAGTTAATTATCTCCCATAAAAGGAGCAGGAAAAAGCTTTTACAACAGAGGGGAAGGGGGAGTGAGTCTACTTTACTCTCAAAAGACCCAGCTCAAAGAGTGAATAACATACACACTCAATTGGTTATAGAAGTCTATCTTACCCTACAGGAAAGTAGAAGGAAATAAAAAAAGGGAGGAGAGGGAATGAAAGAAGGAAGAGAAGACTGGGGGAGAGGATGGCCAGGAGCAATACACTTTTGATGAAGGACAAGGTGAATGAAGAGAGAGAATAGAATAAATGGGGTTGGGGGTGGGGTAAAGGATGGAGGGAAATACAGTTAGCAATAGTAACTAAAAAAATTTTGAAGGAAGTTTCTCTGATAAAGACCTCATTTCTTAAACATACAGAGAATTGAGTCAAATTTAGAAAAATAAGAACCATTCCCCAATTGACAAATGATCAAGAGATATGATCAGTTTTTCAGATGAAGAAATCAAAGGCAATCTATAACCATATGAAAAAATACTTAATACTGATTGGAGAAATGCAAATTAAAACAATTCTGAGGTACTACCTCATACCTATTAGACTGGCTAACAGGGTACAAAAGGTAAATGACAACTGTTGCAATGGATGTGGAAAAAAATGAGGCTTTAATGTACTGTTAGTGGACTTGTAAACTGATTCAACATTCTGTAGAGCAATTTGGAACTATGTCCAAAGGACCATAAAACCAACCTTTGACTTAGCAATACTATTACTAGGTCTGTATCCCAAAAGAAATAAAAAACAAAAAGTAAAAGGACTTTCTGTATCCCAAAAGAAATAAAAAACAAAAAGTAAAAGGACTTATATGTACAAAAATAATTTATAGCAGTTCTTTTCTGGGAGTAAAGAATTAGAAATTGAAGGGATTCTCATCAATTGGGGAATAGCTGAACAAGTTGTGGTTGTGTTGGTCCTTTGTTTTCAAACAGGACCATAGCATCAGGAAAATGATGACATGACTTGCAGTTGACTTTGATTTCAGTGAGGGAGGGATACATGAACAAGGTCACCAGCCTCATTTTCTCCTCCAGAGCCATCTGGATTCAGTGATCAGATATTCATCAGATGACCCAGGATGCAATGGGAGACCCTGGCACTTTGTATGTGATTATGATGGGATACTATTGTAGTATTAGAAATGATGAACAGGATGGTCTCAGAAAAACCTGGAAAAGACTCACATGGGTGGATGAAAACTGAAATGTACTGGGTAAGAAGTAATAGCAATATTGTGAGATGAACAATCAGGAGTGAATGATTTATTCTCAACAATAAAATGAGCCAAGACAACTCTGAAGGACTTATGATGAAAAAGACTATCTATCCCAGAGATAGAACTGATGGTGTCTGAATACAAAGTAAAATATGCTTTTTTTTAAAACTTAATTTATTTTTCTTGTCTGTATTTTATTTCACAACATGACTATTATGGATACGTTTTGCACAACTACACATGTATAATCCATACTGAATTTCTTGCTTTCTCAACAGAAGGGGATTGGGGGGAGAGAAAGGGTGAGATTTTGGAACTCAAAATTTTCAAAAGTTAAAAACTGTTTTTACAAGTAACTAGGGAAAAATAAAACATGAAACAAAACTAAAAAAATTTTAAGAGAAACCTTGAATGTACATACATATGTACATATATGTATATTCTGGTTGCACTTCCTCCTACCTTCTATTCTTTCCCATACCCCTGTACCATATGATTTTTTTGCCTTACATAAGATAAATACTATGAGGAGCATGTCGCTGTGTGTACGCGCGCACGTGTGTGTGTGTATATGTGTGTTTATGTGGGTAGCAGCACTTGATCCTTGAGAAGAGGAAATTAAGAGGTCTTAGAGGCCTGCCTCTGCTCTTCTGTACTCTGGATCAATCAGGTAACCACCTGTAACAAATATCTGTCTGATTAGCTTATTCCTGGCTTCAATGAGCAACCACCATTAATATAAACTGGGAGCATCTGATAACCTTTTGCTATTTTCACAATTCACTTCAGTCAGAAAAAATGAATTTTATAATTCAAGCCCTCTGAAGATTTAAACAGGCTAGGATGACATCCTTAAAATACTGCAGACAAGAATCCTTTTGTCTTTCTTACAACTTAATAAATAAAGTTAGGTTTCAAAAAGAGAGACTTTGAAATGGCAATTGCCCTTATTATTGTAACTCAAAGAACAGAATAACCCTGACGTAAAAGATGGAGGTGATTAGGAATCTTTCTGATGAAAGACAGAGAATGATATAGGCCCTTTTGACTGAGTCCAAGTTTTACACAACAAATCTTTTTATTAAAGGGATTTGTTCTGTGAAGTTTGGATTTAGCAAAAAGTGTCAAAGCTGAGGACCTAGAGGGCCACATGTAGCATAGAGACTTCACGTTCCCCACCTTTAGTATAGGGGAAAAGAAAACAAAGAGTTTCTCTCTCACCTCTCTCTCTCTCTCCCTCTGCCTCCCTTCCTCCCTCCTTCTGTGATGGCCAAGTCAGAGAGGAGATAAGGAAAGAAAAAATTCAGTGAAGTGAAGATTATTTGGGATATTAGTAAAGGGAGTATCAGATCAGGATATGTAGGTAAAAAGACAGGTCAAGTTTTGAAAGTTAATAATTTCTTAGACTGTGTGCTTGTGTGTGAGAGACAGCATGGCCTCTGGAGACATCTAGTAAGGACCAAACTTGGAATAGCAACATGAGTGTGAATTTTGCTTCTTATCAGACAAGAAATAAGTATTCAAAAGGCTGATAACTGATAAGCCTCCCTAATAAGGGAATATAGGGGCCATTGTCTCCCATCTGTTATTCTATGTGTTTTTTCTGGGCCTGTTTGTGGTCTTTCAATCTGTGTCTGCGATTGCGCACCTGGAGTTTAGAAGGTTAGCAAATCTATCTCAATGTGTCCTATTAACTAACCTTTTCCTTGAAATAAGAATGTGCATTTCTTTTCTTTTTTTTTTAATGTTTTGCTTTTTGGAGGAGGTCAGGGCAATTGGGGTTAAATGACTTGCCCATTTAACCAGTGTTAAATGTCTGAGGCCAAATTTGAACTCAGGTCCTCATGACTCCAAGGCCAGTGCTCTATTCACTTTCCTACCTAGCTGCCAGAAGAACGTGCATTTCTTTGGAAGGTTTTCTAAGTTTTAAGGAAGATCAGATACGATGCAAGGACTTAAACAATGCCAAAGGACTAATGATGGAAAACAGCCATCCACATCCAGAAAAAGAACTATGGAATCTGAATGCTGAGGAAGCAGGCTATTTTCTTTTTGTTTTGTTTTTTTCTCATGATTTCTCCCATTTGTTATAATTCTTCTATTCAACATAACTAATGTGAAAATAGAAATTGTTCATTAGAATGTATATGCAGAATCTTTATCAGATTGCATGCTGTCTTAAGGATGGAGGAGAAAACTTAAAACTTATGAAAGTGAATGTTGAAAACTAAAAATAATTAACTTTTAAAAAAAGATCATATAAGGAAAAAAAGAAATCTTTTTCCTCAGAGTATAGGTTTTTACATCGTAAACTAATTAGAAACTGAGTTTGGGACTAAAATGTACATTGTCTACTGTGAATCCCTAAATTGTGGTTTGAATGCTTCTATAAATGCTGAAGTATTCTAGCAAATTGAGTTAATAGTGTTTAGAATTTGTTTTACACTCAGAGAAAGATCTAGAAAGACCAGAGTTTAAAAGGCGACTGAAGCAACACATGATATTATTCTTTTCCATGTTTGGTTTTGTTTCTTTTCCTTTTCCCACTATTTGCTCCATTAGTTACAATGCTTCTATTGTACAATGTGAAAGTGTTTGCAGAGCCCATACATAATTGTACGCCACCCTGGGGAAGGGGGGAAAAGGCAAGGGAGAAAATCTGAAACTCAAGTGATTCTGTAAATGAATCTTGTAAACTAAAAGTAAACAAACAAGTCAATAAATTTAAAAAAAAAATTTGTTTTAAATTACCATCTCCAACCCCCAGAATGATATTTATTGTTTTACAGCTAGAAAAGGCAGTTTTGGAGGTAGTAACAGTGAAATTTCAAAGTAAAGGAAAAAATTTACAACTAGCACTTAGAAAAGAAACAATTAAAAAGTAAATGGGTTTGATTAGGACACCTAGTTAAATATTATATTGAGGGAGTCTTACAAACTAAAGTACTCTTCAACTCAGAAGTTATCTTTTAAATTGGTATGTATCCTTAAAATTAGAAATTCTGCCATATATTATGAGACTCCTACCCATTTTTGTAAAAAATTATGCTCACTTTGAATTTTAAGAACTATCTTGCATCTTCCCTACAAAAAGAGAAACTTATTTAAAGGAGGAGGAAGTTTTAGCTTATTGAAGTTTTAGCTCTCCTGAGAAGTCCCTGATAGTTAAGCTGTAGTGGCTTGAGAAAAATCCTACCAGACAGATCCATAACTAAATAATGAGACTCAGAAGTGACTGGAAAAATGAGAAAACTGGTAATTACTGTTATCAGAAAAGATACAAAGAAAAGACCTTGTAGAATTCCATCATTTGCAAATTTGCCAGGTTTCTTGAAACCATCTGCTTAGTCAAGGTCATATATCTTTTATCACCCCTAGGAAAGGGGTTGTTACATTCCTAAACAATGAATTGGATTACTGAGAATTTAAATGTTTGTTTATAATATAAAGAAGTTATTCTTAATAACTGATCTTTACACCATGATGAGTTTAAATTCTGGGAGAAAAAAGAAAAACAAGTGAAATCTTTTGTACAAGTGCAAGTCCTGATAAATTCTTGGTTGGTTGTAGTCCTTTGTTTTCAAAGAGGTCCAAAAGGACATCACTATGTCAGGGTCAAGGTACAGTGTGTCCAACTGTGGCTGAGCAGATGAATACAAGCTCAGAAAGCTCTACCACAGGCCAGGCACAAATGGTCCATATGAACATTGGGAATGGAGATATCTCTAAATTTGCATGACTCGCATTTCTTTTGAGCCACTGCAATTCTGCTTTACTCATAGAGCACAGCACCTTCTCTGGTGCAGGGACACCATGCTGGGGGCAGTCCTGCGTCATTGTCTACTATGCCTCACAATCAATTCCCAAGTTCTTTAGCTAGACTTCAGTGTCCTTGTAGCTCTTCTTCTGATCTCCATGTGAGCATCTGCCTTGCTAAGTTCTTACTCAAACACCATGAGAATAAAAATAATTGTAACGGGCCCTAAATTCTGATTGGGGAAATTTGCTATGTGTGAGGAAGTCTCTTGGAATTATAAGTGATATTATTTTGAGTTTTTAATTCAGGTATAACTGTCTGATGGATCATTAAGTCAGTAATCCACCATTTGAGAGAAATGCCACAAGCTAGTCAGAGGAAATTGGAGTATGATCTTGAATTGCTATAGGTGCGAATGCCTACACCTGGGAAAAGACTGAGAGGACAATCTTGACCACAACCAAAAGTAGAAACCTCTTGACTCAATTTCCCCATTGTGTTACTTCCTTTTGAACAGAAATGTTTCCTGATTAATCCTGAGTCTGGCAATAAAGAGGTAGAATTTTACTGTATGACTGTTTTGATTATTTGTCAGCTGTGACTCTTATCTGAAATCAAATGGAGCTAAGGATGCTTTTATCCTGGCATAAACAAGTTAAGTCATACTGTACCCTTAGGCTGGTCCTGGAAGACCAGTTTTGATGCTGTTATGATCACATCCCTGCTTTTTCGTTATATGGCAAACTTCTATAATCAGGTCAGGAGGTGAATAGACCATATTAGCACAACTCGGAATATGCAGTCAGTCCATATCCCAAAGAACTAAGTAAATTAGTGCTTTGAATTATCATCTGCCTGTTAATACTTACATAGTAATGTATTCAGATTAAGTCTGTCTTCTGCCTGTTAATAGTTACATAATCAGGGGGCGGAGCCAAGATGGCAGCATGGAAGCAGCAAGGTCCCGCAGCTCCCACACCGCCACCCTAAACACCCATAAAATATGAGCCCAGACAAAGTCTAGGAAAGTCTAGGACTCTCAGACACACAAAAATACAGGCAGCTCGGCAGCAGGGGCACAGCAGCCAGATTGGAGGCTGGAACAGCCGGAAGCCGAGACTGCGGCCAGGCCCAGGCAGTGGGAAGGAGCTGAGCCGAGCCGCAGCCAGCCTGCAGAAGTTCTACAGCCTCCAGCACCTCCACATCTGCCAAGGTGTGAGGAGAGGACGGGAGAGAGGCAGCTCGCTGCAGCAGAGCAGAGACCCCGCCAGCCCAAAACCCCAGCCAGCCAGGGAAGACCTCAGGAGGAGCAGTGGAGCCTCCCAAACAGCAGCTTGAGTCTACTTCAAAGAAAATCTAAAGCACCAGCCTAAGGGGATATTTAAATCTTCAGACACAGTTAGTGAAAGTGAGGGAAGGGAACTGCTGGAGCCACCTGAGGCCCCCACCAGGCTGCTTCAGAGCCCCTGGCCTGTGGACTCAGCAGGGGGGCTGAATGGATTGATCAGGGCCAAGTGCTCTTGCGTTGAGCAGCCTGGATCCGGATCGAGGTCTTGGGTGTTGGTCCTGGGGTGCACTTTCAGCAAGCCAAAGCTTGGGGAGACTTGCAACACCCCCCTAATAGCGCCCGCAGTTGGGAAAACCCCAGCAATTTGGAACAGAGCTTCCCCCCTTGGATGCAGAGTTTCACAGAGCTAAAAAAAACCAACCAATTAACTGACTGGCCAACATGAGAAAAAGGAAGCAAAATAAAAACAATAAAACTCTAGAATCCTTTTTTGGGGACAAAAAGGGCCAAAGCATGGAACGGGAAGAAGAGAGCCCAGAACTCAGAACTCCCACACCAAATGCTTCCAAGACAATTGAAGAATGCCTAGAAGCTATACATCAACTGA
>CM053599.1:74755854-74774356 GCA_028646575.1 Pseudocheirus occidentalis
CCTACCAAAAAGTAAGAGAGCAGAGCAGGGGAGGGGCTTTACAGTGGGATTGCTGGTTTTGGGTTGGGGCGGGGGAAGGATGGGGAGAAAATTTGTAATTCAAAAATGTCATGAAAATGAATGATGTAAACAAGAAAACAAATTTTAAAAAATATATCATAAAATAAAAGAAAGTATTGAGACAGCTTTTTGTGTCTCAAGACACTCAATCTCTTAACAGTTCTATCTGGTAATAGCAATTCATGTTTGCCTTTTTTTCTCAAGCATGCACAGTTGTGTTCTAAATGGAAAACATCCCTTTTTTTGTATATTTAATTTTTCCAGTTACATAAACAAATAAATTTTAGCATTCATTTAAAAAAAAAAGCTCTTTCTTTCTGTCTCTGCCACTCCAGAGCCCAGATAAGGCTGGGAGCAGGATTTAACACAGGTATCCAGCGATCATAAATTTACAATTCAGACCCAGCTTTGTCTTGCTTCTCTGAGTGAGCCCAGAGAATACCTCTTCTTATGTCAACAACCCAGAAGATGCCTACTTTATGGCCCTTAAGGATGAGACCCTCAACTCAAGGCATTAGCTTGAGTAATGGGACTTTTTCTTATCTTAAGATTTTCTGAACATATACCTTATTATGAAGTGTTAATGATAAAGGAAACACAGATGCTGTGAATCATAATTTAGTCGACACTTTGTCAGCTCTCTTGTTTTTCTGTATTTATCACTTATCCAATTAAGAAATTTCTTTTCTCATACAATAATTAAACCATTATGGGGATCATAAATTTGTGTAACTTGGTCACCCCTGATTGGGATGGTCCTAAAATGTACTTAAGCTCTCTTATTCTTTTGTTCATCAGTCAGGACTTTGCTCCATGTACAAGTAGTAAAGCTAGCTTTAAGGAAATAATGAATAAATGTTGTAATTATAAAAATAAAATAAAATTCTCCCCTTCCCTCATCAAAAATGCATTTTAATATGTTTATTAACCTACCAAGGCATATTACAAAATAATTTTCAGAAAAATAAAGGAAGCTCTATATTAATAGCACCCATACATGGGTAAGGTATGCCAATTTATTAAACATAATTGTAAACCCAGTGAATTACAAAAGCATTTATTATTAGCTTCTTACTATGTACAGGAGCACTTTGCTAAGCCCAGAGGGTACAAAAAAAACCAACCCCAAGATAGTTCCTGCTCTCAAGAAGTTCTCATCCTAATAAAAGGGAGACAGGAAGATAGGAAGATTCAGCTTTAAATCAGATAGAAAGGTTCCATGAACCTTAGGGTATAGTGGCAAAGTAGATGGTAATGCATCTTTGTTAATATCATTTCCATTAATAAAGCTATAACCATTTCTGATACTGAATTTTTGACAATGCCAGTGCCCTTGGTCTTGATATCTTAATTTTCTGAGGCTGTAGTCCTTCCTGAGGCAGGTATCAGGTTATATCTATACAAAGGTTCTTCCCAAGGATGTTGGCTGTGAGGTCCTGGCTGGTGATATGTGTCTGAGAAACTGCTATTTTCCTTTCAAGGGGGCTTTTGGGCTTAGTGTCTTGAACTATTTCCACGTGAGTCTGAAAAGTAATGGCACATGATATGACCTGCTTGGAACATGCTGTATTTCCTAGGGCTCTTTACTACTTCCACTAGGCTAGCTACATGGTTACTTGGGAAAGGTGAGAATATTAATAACTAAAGAGATCAGGAAAGTTGAGCCTTGAAAGAAGCTTGGGGTTCTGAGAGGTTCAAGTGAGGAAGGAGTACATTTTATACACAGAGGATATTCTTTACTATCTAAATATGCAAATTTAACAGTGTCAGTCAAATTGTCAAAGGATGTTTTTATAAAATTAGACAAAATAACAGTTTACAGAAGATAAAAATCCTTAGAAAAAAAGACATAAAGGGGTGGAGGTATTGCCATTATAATCTCAAATTATATAAAAATTTAATCATTTTCAAAACTGTAAGTTACTAGAATTTTTCAAAGTTGATTGGTAGAATAGATAAAGAGTTGGGGGGAAAGACCTCAAACTATAGTATAAAAATAATGATCATCTAAACTATTTGACACCTGTAAAAAAAAATTGAAAAGAATATGAACTACTGGGGCGGCTAGGTGGCGCAGTGAATAGAGCACCGGCCCTGGAGTCAGGAGTACCTGAGTTCAAATCCGGCCTCAGACACTTAGCACAAAAAGTAGCCGTGTGACCTTGAGCAAGTCACTTAACCCCAACTGCCCTCCAAAAAAATAAAAAAGAAAAAAAAAAGAATATGAACTACTGATGGAAGGTAACAAATTCAACAATATCACAAGAACTACTGGAAAATTTTTAAATGTAATTTGGCAAGATTTTTATTTTAGACCTAGAGTTCATATACCACAATTAATATCAAGTGATTATATAACCTAAACATAAAAGGTTAAACAAAATGATAAGCAAGAAATTCTTTTATTTTCAGATCCCTATTCCCCTTATACCTTGTAACAATACTCCTGTTACAAGCATATATAGTAAAACAAACAAACCCTTGTATTTAGCCATGTCCAAGAAAAATATGCCTCCATCTCCCTGAGTCTTTCCCTCCACCCCCTCTGTTTCATCCTTAATGCTCTGACATTCTCATTGGTCATTGTCTTGATCAAAGTTCCCAAGTCTTTCAGAGTTGTTCATCTTGACAATATTGTTGTTATCATATAAATTGTTCTCCTGGATCTGCTTACTTTATTCTGTAACAGTTCAACCATGTCTTTACAGATTTCTCTCCAACTGTTCCCTCCTTCCTTTCTTAGAGTACAATATTCTTCCCCTCACGTTCATATACCATTCATATGTCGTAACTTGTTCATCCATGTCCCAGTTGTTGGGCACCTAGGGACAAAATTATAAACCGGCACAAGGAATAGAGGAAATTAAAAGGTAAAGTACACAACTTTGGTGACAATAAAATTTAAAAATTTTTGCAGTAACAGAATTTGGCTAGAATAAGAAGAAAAACAGCTGAATGGGGTTAATTTTTGCATACATGCAGAGTTTGGGAGATAGGATTTTGAAGATATGTAAAAAGTCAACAGATACATAAGACAAAAAAGAAATTTCATCAAATAAATAAGTGGTCAAGGGGATGCAGTTTTCAAAAGAAAAGACTATCTACAACAATGTGAAAGAATTTTCCAAATAACTAATAAGAGAAATACAGTTTTACCTCAACCCTCCCTATTCAACATGTAAAGATAATAAAAGAAAGAAGTAATCAGTTCAGGAGGTTCTTTGGGAAAATAGGCACACATTTGTTGGAGCCATTGATTGGTACATTTTTTTTTCTGGAAAATACTCTGGAATTACATAAGAAAAGTGGATCAGTGAGCCCACCACTACGTATATTGGGTGTATTAACCAAAATGGTCAAATACGGAAAGAATGGCCCAGCATAGATCAAAAGACTCATAACACACTTTTAATCATAGCGAAAAGTAGAAATTGTGATATATGAACATCATTCAATATTCTGTAAGAAATGACAACTCTAAGGACTTCATAAAAATAAGGAAAGATTTGTATGAACAAAAGTAAAATAAGCAGAACCAGGAAAACGTTGTATACCATAATCACAATAATATAAATGAAAACACAAAAAGCAAGATAAAATCTAAGTAATCATAGCGGCTGATCTTGGCCCTAGTTAATGTGCTGCTCCCACACAGGATAAAGGCAAAGGATATCAGTAGTGGACAAATCCACAGCGTCACTGCTTAATTGCTTGTCTAAAGTACAAGGAAGTTACATCATTTTGGGGGGTGGGCAAGAGCAGCGTGTGTGTGTGTGTGTGTGTGTGTGTGTATGTATGCGTGTGTGTGTATGCGTGTGTGTGCGTGTGTATGCGTGTGTGTATGTATGCGTGTGTGTGCGTGTGTATGCGTGTGTATATGTATGCGTGTGTATGCGTGCGTGTGTGTGTAAATGCAGTAAACAAGAAGACATCAATGAAACCTTTTGTTGACATAAAGCAAGTAGTCTTTAAACACAGGAATACAAAGAAAAATATTCAGTACTACTGTGAAAATTGTATAGAAGTCTTATGGAAAACTTTTAAGAAGCTAAAGTCAGTATTAATTAGTTGGTTATATTTCTCACAGTTATGGATAGATGGTGAATGTATAATCATTTCTGATATAGAAAATATATTTTATTAAAAGTTTCTTTTCCTCAGCTATTCTATTCTATTCCATCAGCTATTGGTTGGTCTTTGGGCAAATGGACACAATAATTAATTTCTATTGAATCTATGAATTGGTTCCAGCATTTTGGAAAACAAACTGAAATTTGACAGTCTGTCCAGACAAGACTCTTCTATAAAACTTCTCCTGCCTGGCTGTTTGAATTCTAGAGATCTAGTCAGCCATGAAGGAATTTGTTATAGTAGTTTTGCTTTCAGAAAAGAATTAGGTTGGAGAGAGCTTTTGTAATAATTTTTTACTGGACACCAGTGAATTTTTTATTTTGACTATGAATAGTAATTGCAAAAAATAATCTTGCAGACTAATTCCCAATGTATGTTAATTTTATTACTGAATATTTTATTACTGGATATTATCCTTAAAGTGGGAAACAGCTCTTTTCATGTACATAAAAATTATCTAATCTTCCCTCTTATATCTAGGTAGCCCTCTTCACTTGCACTTTGAAGCCCTTCTAAAAGAGGACCGACTAACCTGTGAGGCTATGAAAATGTCTCCGCTTATAAAAGGTTCACAAGTTCTCACAGCTACATACCCAGTGCTAACGCCATCTCTCAGCCCAACCAGTAAGTTATACTTTATAGTACCTTCAGACTGCCAGGCAGAAGGAGGAAATTAGTCCTCATCTTTTTTTCCCAACTAAGCAAAACTACTTGACACTAATGGTTGCTTTTCAATCATCTTTACTTCAGGAGTAAACTTATCTACATGTCATGACTGCATTTCAAGCAAGAACAATTGACCCTTGACCAAGAAATATATATCTTTGGTTATCACAAACCTCTTTAGTTTCATCCTTGTTATATTGTGCAATGTCTTCTAGTTTCTTTTGGAGTCATTCTTGGTCCCTCATTATGTCTCCTGCTTCACCTGATGACTTTCTCCATAGACCCTAAAAATAACTTGAAAATCATCAGCTATGTCCAAAGGGCTGTAAAACTGTGCATACCCTTTGACCCAGCAATACCACTTCTAGGTCTGTAGCCTAAAGAGATCATAACAATGGGAAAAGGATACATGTGTACAAAAATATTTCTAGAAACTCTTTTTGTGATGGCAAAGAATTAGAGATTGTAGGGATGTCCATCGATTGGAATGACTGAACAAGTTGTGGTATATGAATGTAATGGAATACTGTTGTGCTATAAGAAATGAGGAGCAGGCAGACTTCAGAAAAACCTGGAAAGACTTAATATGAACTGATACTGAGTGAAATGAGCAGAACCAGGAGAACATGCAATGACTGACCTGGATAGGCTTAGCTCATCTCAGCAATGCAAGGATCTAAGACAACTCCAAAAGGTTCGTGATGGAAAATGCCGCCCACTTCTAGTGAAAGCACATTGGAATCTGAATACAGATGGAAGCATACTGTTTGCTCTCTTTGTCTTGTTTTGTTTCTTCTTTCTCATGGTCCCCCCCCCCATTGGTTCTAATTCTTCTTTACATCTCATGACTAATGTGAAAATATGTTTCCTATGAATGTATAAGTAGAGCCTATATCCAGTTGCACACCATCTCTTTGGGAGCAGGGAGGAGAAAAAGGGAGAGAAAATTTAAAACTCAAAATCTTATGGAAGTGAATGTTGAAAACTAAAAATAATTATTTTTTTAAAATCATCCTTCAGGTTTCTACCATTGAAAGACTAATGTTTATTAGATACTGACTCCTGCTCCCTCCCCTTATCCTCCAGTTCTTTTTCCTCCTGCTTTTTTCAGTCTCTTCCTATTTATTCTCTCTTTCTCTGTCTACAAGCACACCTATTTCTCATATGTCCTTAAAAAAACCTCACTTTAAATCTGTTATGCCTTCAAGCTGTCCTCCTATTCTCTTCATTTTACTGCCAGACTTGTAAGCAGAAGCATCTACTTTTGCTATCCTACTTCTATACCGCCCACTAAGTTTTGAGACCTTTGTACTTTGGTTTCCAACTTTGCTATTGTACTGAAACTATTCCTCCAGAAGTTATATACTGTCTCTACTCAAAAATTTGATGGCTTTTTCTCAGTCTTCGTCCTACTTCCTCCCTCTCCCTTATTGCTTTCTTTCCTAGCTTTTATAACATTGCCATATCTTGTTTTTTCTCATGATCATTTAATTTAGATACCCCCTGAGGTTCTGTCCTTGGCCTTCCTTTTCTTTCCCTATGCTCTGTCCCTCATATATCTTATTTACTCCCACGCAATCAGTTATTTATACACAGATGACTACCAATTCTGAGTCTAGCTTTGAACACCAAGCGTAAGAAATTGAAATATGTCCAGATTGAGGCAGTATGATTGTGATATAGTTCCAAACATGACTTCAAAGCTTTTCCTTTTTGTGTATGGGAAAATTGCTGTGTTTAGAAATGGTCCCTCCTTTTCAGAGGTTCTAGGATATTGATTAATGGCAAGCAAAGTGTTACCTGAACCTCTGTTTCTAGGTCTACACTTTGGGATCTTTAAGTACAATTATTGGCTAAGGAAAATGGAAGTGTAAGCCTAGAATTTTCCTGACTTACTTTGCAGCAAGTTTCTCTGATAAAAGTCTCATTTCTAAGATATACAGGGAACTGAGTCACATTTACAAGAATAAGAGCCATTCCCCAATTGATACATGGCCAAAGGATATGAATAGGCAGGTTTCAGAAAAAGAAATCCTAGCTATAAATAACAAAGTGAAAAAATGTTCTAGATCACTAATAATTAAAAAATGCAAATTAAAGTAATTGTGAGGTGCCATTTTACATCTGTCAGATTGGCTAAGATAACAAAAAAGGAAGATGACATCTGGTGGAGATGTGGAAAAAACGGGTGCACTGATGCACTGTTGTTGGAGCTGTGAACTAATCTAACTGTTCTGGAAAGCAATTTGAAAGTATTCCCAAAAGACTATTAAACTTTGTATACTCTTTGACTCAGCAGTATTCCCATGCTAGGCCTGTATCCTGAAGAAATCAAAGAAAGAAAAGGACCCATATATACAAAAAATACAACAACTCTTTTTGTGATGGCCAAGAATTGGAAACTAAGGGATGCTTATCATGGTGGGGGTAGGGGGGAGTGTAATTGAACAAATTATGGCATATAAGTGTGATAAGCTACGAAAGGAATAGCTTCAGGAAAAAAAAACAAAGATGATTTGTACAAACTGATGCAAAATGAAATGAGCAGAATGAGAGAAAACAGTTTATAAGTAACAAAGACTTCATTGTTCTTATCAAAACAATGATCAACCATAGTTCCAAAGGACTCATAATATAACATGCTTTCTACTTCAGTTTGAGAAGTGATAGATTTAGGGTACAGATTTAAGCACATTTTCTTCTCTTTTTCTATTTTTGGAATGGCTAATGCCGTTTATTTTGTATGACCATACATATTTGTAATAAATACGTTTTTCTTGCCTTTTCAGTACTAAAAATAAAGTAAAATTGAGTTAGTGGAGAATTTTTTTTCTAATTTACTCTAGATAATGAAGATGAAGGACCTTAGCAATGATACCAGGAACTATGAGTCAATTTGGGTCAGGGTGGATATGGATCTGTGAAGTTATTGTAAAATGAAGGGAAGGCCTTCTCTGTGGGTTTTAAAGATGAAAGCAAAAAAAAAAAATTTAACGTACTATTCTAGCCAACTGATGTAGGCATAAACTGCCCAGGAATTTCAGGATGAAGATTTCTAGTCTTAATCTGCCTTCTCATTTTCAGTGTTTGTTTATGACTTCTTTCCCTCCTCCATGCAAATGTGCCCAAGTCTCTTTGTTCTCAAAAAACCTTCACCTGACCCTATTATCCCCTCAAATTCTCGTATATGTCTCTTCCGTGTCATGGTCTTTCTAGAAAAAAAGATGTCTCTACTCCTTGACTTCAGTTCCTCACCTCCTACTCACTTCTTAGCCCATTAGTCTTGCTTGCTTCCAAATCTGTTACTCAACCAAAATTGCGCTTTCTGTTGCTTCTGATGATTATTTTGAACCATCAGATTTTTTTTTTGTAGAGACATTTTGCAGGTTCTTTTGATTTGAGCTTTGCATTCTGTATTTAGGAGTTCTGTGCAGTTTACTTTCTCTATTTCTTGAATTACTTTGTTCAGGTTTTTTGACTTGTCATATTCTTCAGAGAGGTATGATGCTTAAGTTGTTGCAGCACATCTTGTCTCTGTGATCAGTGTGTTTTGCTGGTAGGGGAAAGAAAAAGAAAAGGAATAAGCATTTTTATACATCTTCTGTGTGTCAGGTACTATGCTAAGTTCTTAACAAATATTATTTCCTTTAGTCCTCACAACAGACCTTGGGGTGTAGGTGCTTTATTTTATATTTATCATTTTACAGTTGAAAAAACTGAAGCAAACAGAGGTCAAGTGCCTTGCCCAGGGTCACACAGCTAGTAAGTATCTGGGGCTGGATTTGAACTCAAGTCTTCCCTATTCCAGGTTTAGTACTCTATCCACCCATATAGAGAGTATACATTCTTTTTATTTTATTGTTAAATTCATTTTTATTTTTAATTCTAGCCCCTCCCCCTTCCCACCTTCTCATTAAGAAAATAAGAAAAACAAAACCCATTACAAATATATATAATCAAACAAAAAAAATTTTCCATTAGCCATTTCCCCCAAAAAAGTATATGTCACAGCCCATACATGAAATTCATGTCCTATCTAGCATTTTTTATTAATACTCCTCTGGAATACTTGTTGGATGCTATATTGATCAGAGTTCTTAAGTCTTTGAAATTGTTTTTTATTGTTGTATACATTGTACTTCACGTTGCACCAGTTTATAAATGTCTTCTTAAGTTTTTCTGAAACCATTACCTCCGTCATTTCTTATAGTGCAGTAGTAGTATTGTATCATATTCATACGCCATAACTTCATCAGCCATTCCCCAGTTAATAGGTAACCACTCAGTTTCCATTTCTTTTCCGTATGTTTTTTTTTAGTATTACTGCATTTTACTTCTTCCAGTTTGTCTTTCCCTTCAATCTGTTTGTGCTCCACTCTGTTATTCTCTTTTGTTTCTGTGGAGAGTCTCACCACTATGAATTTAAATTTTTCTATTCTGATAATTATTGATAATGTCCATGCCATACATTCTGCTGCTTGTTCTTGTCTCACTTCTTCTCTCCTAATTCTAATCTCTCTCTTGAACCGTTCTGGAATATGTTGCTGCATTTCTTTCTTCTCTTAGGAATCTACAGAGTTCTGCAGTTTATTAGGTATTTGGTTTCCTTTGTCTTACAACATTTATTTAGAGAAATTTACAATCTTTCATGTATCAGTACTCATCTTCTGATTTTAGTATTGCCCCTGCTAATTTATCTTGTATGCTTTTAACTGAATTTTCTTCCCCCTTGAGATCTTAGTTGATTTTAATCTTTTTTCCTTATATTTCTCTGTTGCTCACTTTCTGACCCTTCCCCTCTTAATGTTGAATTTACACTCTAAGACTTCACTTCAGAGACGTGCCAGTCTCCTCCTATATTAGGGAATTTTATATATAACAGATGAAAGCTAGTCCCTTTTCCTTCAGTCCAGGTGACCACCTGCCCCTCTTTTCTCTATTCTTTGTTTCTCTGGAAAGTTTGAGTCAGTGTCTGCCTCTTTCTTTTAGGCTTTATAAGAATGTTCCTTGTAAGTTCTTGGGCTTCCTTAAGCTAAAAATCACCACAGACAATGCCTTATTCTCTCCTTTTATACTTTCACTTCTTTGCCCATGACTGGGCAAAGTTAAGGTCCTCTGCTTGTTGCAACAGGCCCTTGGTACAAGAGCAAGAATGGAGGGTATCAGCAGAAACTTTAGCAAAAGCGGAATCCCTGAACATGTCTCAGAATACAAGCTCAAGGGTTAGTTTGTGCACATTGAACAACATAGATACTGGTGTGAGAGAAAAGGTACTGAGTTCATAAGAGATTACTACTCTCCAGTGTTAATTCCTAAAGCTGGTATACAACTTGTTTGGTTCCTTGACTCATGGTGACAACTGTGCCTGCTTAGATAAAAGAAATATCTTGTCCTCTATCTTACTGTTTAAATGATTAGAGTTTTTAAGTCTTTCACAGTTGTTCTTTTATTACAGTATTGATGTTGTGTTACAAATCATTCTCATGGTTCTGTTCACTTTCCTCTGCATCATTTGATAGAAATTTTCCCAGGTTTCTCTAAAACCATTTATTTCTATAATAATCATAAGTGACAGTTTGTTTAGCCAGCCCCTTAGTTTGCAGCTATTTTCTTCCCCTCACAGATTGATTTTGTTTTTTTATTAAGTAAAAGACTCCCATTCTTTGTATCATTTTTACCTAGGCATAATCACTAAATGGGCTTTTGCCTCAGACAAACTGAGACCTGAGAAAGACCTTAGCTTAGAAAGGCCAAGGCTTCCCACCACATCCAGGGCATCTCCAGTCCTCCTGATGTGTATCTTGCCATAGGCCCAGATGGCTCCGGAGGAGAGAGTGAGGCTGGTAACTTTGCAGTGCTCTCAGTGAGCTTAAATCCCATTCATTTGCCAGCCATGACATCTTCTTACAGATGTCTTGGTTCTCTTCAAGAAACAGAACCCAACAATGACAACTACAAAAAGAACCAGGATGAATATGTTTTACCATATATGTCTTTTCTCTTTTATGTTCACTTTGAAATTTCAATGTAGTTTTCCCAGCAGTTTTTATTAAATAGGGAATCCTTATCCACACAGTGCCTGAGGTCTTTGGATTTATCAAACAGACTAGTAAGTTTATTTCTTTCTTTGTGTTATGTACCTAACCTATTGATGGACCTCTCTTTTTCTAACCAGTACCCAATTGTTTTGATAACTGCTTTGTAATATAATTAAAGATGGGATCTCCTTTGCCCCCAATGTTCTATTAATTGATAAATTCAGTTGTCTTTCCTCTCCCTTCATTCTAATTGATCTTTACTGCTTTTCAAAGGGTTGAACCTCTTTACTCCCTTGACTTTTGTGACATTGTTTTCTTCCTGTTTTCCTACTCTTTGACCATTCCTTCTCAGAATCTACTCTGCTGGATCATTATCCCTCTTTCAGCGTTCCCTAGAGCTTTGCTATAGGTCATCCCCCCACCTTCTTATTTACTTTTGTCCTTTTAACTAGTATCTCTGTACAAATGGCTCCAGGATCTATATCCCTAGCCCCATTCTTTACAAATGGGAAATTTCAAATATGATGACTCCCATAGGTGTCTCAAACTCAAGATGTACAAAAGAAGATCTTGGTATTTTTCTCCTCAGAATTCTTCCCTCTTCCCAGCCTCTGTGTTTTTATTAAGGGCATCATCAGGCTCAGAGCCATCCTTAGCACTTTCTTCTCCTTCACTTCTTGTATCCAGTAAGTTGCCAAGTTTAATCAATTCCATCTCTACATTTCTCAGATCTTTTTCTTTCTTTACATTCAAACAGCCACCTTAATTCAACCCCTCTTCACTTCTCACCTGGACTATTGAATTAGCTTCATAATTGGTTTTCCTATAAAGTCCCTCCACTTTCCACTTTTTCCTTCACACAGCTGACAAATTGTTAATCCTAAAATAGGTATGACCACATCACTCGTCTTCTTAAAAAAAGCTTCAGTAGCTTCTACTGCCTTGGATGAAATGTAGTTCCTGTTTAGCATTTAAATCCGTTTACTGTCCACCTCCAACATATCTTTTTAGATTTTTTGGCATATATCACCTCACTGGTTCTCTATACTCTACACCCAAACCGACCTATTTATTAATGTTCTCTCTACGTGGTATGTTGCATCTCCTGTCTCAGTGCCTTTGCACAGACTTTCCGTCATCAGTGCCCATCCTTCTTACTTCCAGGTCTTAGGATTCCTAATTCCTCAAGGCTCACTTCCTATTATTTTGTATATATTTCTTATTTACTTGATTGTGCATATATTGTTTTCTCCAACAGACTGTAAACTCATTGTAGGTAGTGACTGTTTAATTTTTGTCTTCATATCAATGTTGTCTCAGACAATGCCTGACAAAAAATGGTCTTTGTAGAGCATTTGTTGAATGAATCAGTCTTTAAGTTCAGAACTTTCCTAACTCCAAAGTTGACTCTGTCTACTATGCCATGTTGTCTCATTACAGCTAGTATAGTATATACACTCAGATTTTTCATGGTTTTTTTTTTTAAGCTGTGGACCATAACACAAATTTTTCATTTTGAATGTTTTCCTACTTTGAACCTGTTATATATAGCTTGATAACTTCCTCTTCCCTGTTGTTCTCTTTTATTCCATTTGCATCCTAATTTATTACCCAAACCCTGGGGTATATCCTGAGTTACATTAAGAAGCTACACTTCTCCAAGGTCATTTTCACTTTATTAATTTTACCTTAATCTTTTTTCTGAGCTATTTGCTTTGCTTTTTTGATTATTGAAAAAAAGTTGATAAATGCCTCTGGAATTCATAGATATTCTCTGATCTCATACAGATTCACCTCTTAAGGAAGGAAGACACCTTAAAGGATCAGCAGCCAGCCCTAGCATGTTTGCCCCCAGCCTCCAGACACTGAAACCCAGCCCTTTGGAGCACAATCTGTCACCTTATAGTCTTGATAGTTCTACAGCACCGTCCTCCAGCCAGCCCTCAACCAGTTCTGCCTCGGTGAGTCATGGTTAAAATTAAAATGACCATCAACTAGATGCAATTGTAATCCAGTTTCAGATTATAAAAAGGTTTCTGAGGACAACCACATAACAATAATATTACATAGAAAAGTTGTTGCTGCATTGGTTTTAATCTATGGGTTAATTTATTTAAAAGCACATAGTTTTTGCTCCTGACCTATGATTTCATCATTGTGGTAAGTTTCCTGTGAGATTCAGTATGGTGTCTTCTCTGCAGTTTTCAGCCATAGAGTTGCCTGGGGCTCTGAGAAAGCAGGGACTTGTTTGTGATCACACAGCCAATATATATCAGGGACAGTACTTCCTGACTGCAAAGCCACCCTTTCGTTTACTTCATTTGCCTACAAAGAACCAGTAACTTGAATGTCCATTGTAGTACCTACATACCTCACTATTTAGTAATTATGTACCTTACATTTAAAAATCCATGAAAAAAAGGGGTGAATAGTATACCAGTTTGGAGGACCTGAGTTCAAATCTGGCCTCAGACACTTGATGCTTACTAGCTGTGTGACCTTGGGCAAGTCACTTAACCCTAACTGCCTTGCCTTCCCCCCTCCAAAAAAAAAGAATCCATGACTGCTCCTTGAATTTCCAGTTGATCTCTCACTTGTGATTAAAACTGTAAGACGATGGTAAGGATGGAGGTGTGCTTTTCCCTGCTCTCTTCCTCCCTACAAGTCATAGGATGTTTTCATTTGTGACAAAATTGGAATGTGTACAACCCACAACAAACTGCTAAGTTCAGTGGCTAAACTGAACCTTTTGCCTATTTGGAATTAATCGACATGTATTACTTTAACTTTTACAAAGTAATTACGCGTATGATCTTATTTGATCTTCATACTAGCCCTGTGAGTTTTCACATTTATATTATTATTATTCCCCTGCTTACAGATGAGAGCTGAGGCTCAGAGAAGTTAATTGCTTTGTCCTTGGTGAAACAAGTAGTAAGTGTGAGAGGTAGTATCCCATTGCTTATCTCTGCTGAATTACAATCTAACACTCTTACCATTATGCCCTGCTGTCTTTTAATCTGAGATTTCTATTCTCCAATAGATGAATCATCAGATGATATGAACAAAGTTTTCAGAAGAAGCATTGCAAATTACTAGTAGCCACATTCTTTTAAATCCTAGAAATCATCAATAGTAAGAGAAATGGAAAGTAAAGTAACTCTGAGGTTTCAGTAAGATAAGAAAAACAATGAATGTTGGAGGACCTTTGTAAAGATAGACATGCTCTATGAGTTGTAACTTGACCAGATTATTTTGGAAAGCAAGACAAGTAACTGTTTGTGCCCTTTGACCCACTAACCCTGATATTGGGCTTATACCCCAAAGAGGTTAAAAAAAACACTCAAAGAGGCCTAAAATCTACCAAAATATTAATAATAGAACTTTCACAGTAGGGTAGAACTGGAAAAGTAAGTGTTCTTTTGGGGGAAAATGACCAGTTAGAGTGCAGTATATCACAGCATTTCAGGATAGAAAAGGACCTAAAAAGTTGTCTAGTTCAAACCCCTACCCAGAAAGAAATTTGCATCACAGCATAAGAGACAAAAGTTCATCCACCCTCTCTGTGAAGACCTTCAGTGAAGGAAAAAATCCACTGCCTCCTGATAGCTCATCCCACTTGTGGGTAGCTTTAATTGCCAGGAAGTTTTTCCTGTTATCTGGACTAAATTTGCCTCTTTGCAGGTCCCACACATTACTCTTGATTCTGCCCTCTAGTGCCAAACAGAAAAGTAATCCCTCTGCCACATTTCAGCCCTTCAGATACTTGCACACAGTTTTCATGGTCTCCCTAAGTTCTCTTCTTGGGGCTATTCCTTTCTGTTTCTTTCATCTGATCCTAATATGGCATGGAATCAAAACTTTTTACTGTCCTGGTTGACTTCCTCTTGCGTATCAGTGTCCTTTCTAGCCTGTGTGGTCAGAACTGAATACAGTATCCTCCATGGCAGAGTACAGTGAGGCTATCACTACCTTATTTCTATTAGCAGCATTTTTCTTAATAACTTCTTTTAGCTGTCCACCAGAATCCCCAGAAAGTCAGATGTTTTTAACCTACCTATGAAAGTTCACATTTATTCTTAATAAATTTGACTTAAATAGATTCAGCCCATTATTTTAGCAGTTAGACAGGCTAAGCCTGTCAGGACCTCTTTACATTCTGACTAATGAAGTATGTTAACCACCCTCCTGTCTTTGTATCTTATGTAATGGAACATTATTATGAAGTAATAAGTAAAGCATTCAGAAAAACAGAGAAAGACTTGTAGGGACTACTATAAAATCAGGAGAACATTATATATAATGACTGCAGTCATCTAAATGGAAGTCAGAGGGGGGAGGAAAACTGAATTCTAAGTAAGTGCAATGATCAGTCTTGGTCCTAGAGAAGAAACAGTGAAACTCTTAGTAGCGTGTACAGGCGTGTAGAAAAAGAATGTCGTATATACTATCAAAAGAGATCACCATTGATTTTTTTTTTGACTGAACAGTTTTTCTTTGTTAAAAGGAAGCATTTAAAAGCTACATAGAGGGCAGAAGAAGCAGGACCCAGGAGTTGGGGAATAAGTGTGATACAAAACCAAAAGTTTAATTTAAAAAAATGTTTTTGTAGAAACTATGAAGTTCTAGAAACATATAAAGTCACTAAACTTACTCAGTAAATACAAGTTTTCAAAATCTGTTTTAGATTTGCCAACCAACATCAGGCTACAAGGCATCTTGTAATTGGTGAACTGCAATAATCTTTTTGGGGGGTGGGGCTGATAGTCCATTTAAGCATAAAAAGTGGTCTTGTCATTATTATTATTATTATTATTATTATTATCATCATCATCATTATTACACATTCAAGTTATACAGTTATTACACTGCCAAGCTTTTCAACCATTGTAGCCACTAGCAGAAGTAGCTAGACTCTCTGCTCAGTTCTGCAGGTGTAGACCCATGGACTCCTACGCCATTACATTGGCCCCCTTGAAGTTTAACTTAAGAAAGTGTTACACTAGCCTTTTGTTTACTCACAGACTTCTTTCCAAGTTCTCCTATGGTTCTCTTAGAATTTGTCAATTATGAATTGAAGCAATTAGTCAAATGGAAGCACAAGTGATAGATAAAGATGCTAAATCATTCTCCTAGTTCTCACATCTAATTTGTTTATTTGGTGCTAATGTCATGATATGACTTTTACATTTCTGCTACGTGGGGCTCATACTGAAGCAAACCTCAAAGAAGAAACGATCAGAAAACTCCTATGATATCGATAACATTGTGATTCCTATGTCCATGGCAACTGGTGCTCGAGTTGAGAAATTGCAGTACAAAGAGATCCTGACTCCAAGGTATAAAAGTCGGTTTACAATTTAGAAAAAATGTAAGGAAGATACCATTTCTGAGAGTAGTATTGGTGTCACTGTCTTTTGGTAGGAATCTAGAAGCTGCCAAATTAGAGCAGAATAATAGGATTAAGTCATTGGGAGCCTTTCTTTATCTGATAAACCCCTATCTTAAGCAAAAGCATTTCTGTTCTACCCAGACCACACTCATCTAATAACTGATTGTCTGTATTACAGACTGTCATTTTCTTGGCTTTCTTCATTTTATCACCACTCTTTTAGACCATTTCTTTTATTTTCATCACCTTCTGTATTTTCTGTTTTGTTCTCTCCCCTTGTCAGGGCCTTAACTGTCCCTTTTGCTGGTTGTTTTCTAAATATTCATTGGCCAATTAAGGAATGACTAAATTAAAATTTTTAGATTATACATTTATCATTTTATTTATAAGGGCTTCTTTAATTGAATGTGCTGTTCTTGTGCTTAATCATAAAGGGAATGAAAATCATTTTATTATCTTATGCCATTGAAACACTGACTGAGGAACATAAATATCTGATCTATAATCAACCCAGAGTGTGACCTTGTTGATGGAGGTTATACTTGGCTTCAGTCTTTTCTTTTCTTAGAGAAACCTGTCACTCTGGCCTAAAGGACAGTCTGATACTCTGAATTGAATTGAATTGAATTGAATTGGCCACTGGCAAGTTTGTTTTGGGTTGGCTTGGGGTCTGTGAGAAATCTATAACCGTGATCAGTTTGGTGAAATGTTTAAGGGTTGGTTTAGTGAGCTCAATGTTGAGCAATTTTCTACAAAGTCTTTCATTCCTTACTTAGGTTTCCTATCATCTCAGTGATGAGATAGGATAGCTATTATTTCAGTCCTGAGAGGAAAGAGAAAAGATAAGTAGTGGCCTGCAGTCCTGAGCTGTGGTTGACTTGTTATCATAACTGTAACCCCTGTCTTTTCTTTTCTTTAGTTGGCGTTTGGTTGAATCAAAAGAACAAGAGACATTAAATCAGATGGATTTAGAAGTAAGAATTAACAAAATATATTTTATTTTGCATTGGCAGCATAGAGGGTTTTTTAAGGTTGTGTAGTGGAACCAGAGAACCTTAATTCGTACTCAGATCTGCTACTTATTATCTGTGTGACATTAGGCAAGTTGCTTAACTTTTCTTTTTTTAACTTTTAACTTAACTTTTTAACTTAACTTTTCTTGAAAGAAGAAACAAAACAAAATGCCATTCTTTCTTAAAGTGAAGAGAATAAATGTTTATGTTCTTGGCCTCTGCTTATTTTCTTTATGAAGTTGGAGCCATTTAAATAAACTTAAAGTGGGTTGTCAAAGGTTTATTGACAGATACTAACTTGTTTCTTAATTGTGTACTGATATTTTTAACATAAGTTGTATGTTTCTTCAGACCTCACAACTGAATTGTTATGTTAATAGATAGGGAGAAGAATGCCAGTCATTCGACAATTGATAAATGGTCAAAGGATATGAACAGGCAATTTACAGAGGTTAGAAATTAAAGTTATCTTTAAGCATATTGAAAAATGCTCTAAATCACTGTTGATTTGTGAAATGCAAATCAAAACAACTATGAGGTACCACATCTCACCAGTCAGATTGGCTAAGATGACAAAACAGGAAAATGCTAAGTGCTGGAGAGGATGTGGAAAAATTGGAACTCTAATGCATTGTTGGTTGAGCTGTGAACTGACACAACCATTCTGGAGGGCAATCTGGAACTATGCCCAAAGGGCTATAAATAATTGCATACCCTTTGACCCAGTAATACCACTTTGGGGGGGTTGTATCCCAAAGAGATCACAGAAGTGGGAAAAGGTCCCATATGTACAAAAATACTTATTGCAGCTCTCTTTGTGGTGACAAAAAACTGGAAATTTAAGGAATGCCCATCAATTGGGGAATGGCTGAACAAGTTATGTATATGAATGTGATGGAATATTATTGTGCTATAAGAAATGGGAAGGAGATGGACTTCATAATTATCTGGAGAGGCTTATACAAATTGATGCTAAATGAGAAGAGCAGAACCAGGAAAAATTTGTACACAGTCACAAATACATCATATGTGTGACAACCAACCTTGATAAACTGGACTCTTCTCAGCAATGCACAGTTAGTTAAAAGACAACTCTACAAGTCTCAGGATGGAAGGAGATGTCTACATTCAGAGAAAGATCTAGAAAGACTAGAGTTTAAATGGAGACTGAAGCAATACATGTTTGGTTTTGTTTCTTTTTT
>CM053599.1:74774456-74800994 GCA_028646575.1 Pseudocheirus occidentalis
GTCTATTGTACAATGTGAAAGAGTTTGCAGATCCTATACATGATTGTATGCCACCATGGAGGGGGTGGGGGGTGAGGAGGAAGGGGAGAAAAATCTGAAACTGAAGTGATCCTGGAACTGAATCTTGTAAACTAAAAGTAAACAAACAAGTCAATAAAAAGAAAAAAAAGAGTCTAAAAAATAGATAGGGAGGACATAAGGGTGCATTTAGTGCTTACTAGGTACCAGGCACTATGCTGGGCACTTTACATATGTTATCTTATTGGGGCCTCACAACAGCCCTGGAAGAAAGGTTAAGTGACTTACCTAAGGTCATGTAGTTATTAAGTATCCAAGACTGGATTTGAACTCAGTTCTGCCTGTCTCCAAGCCCAGTGCTCTAAACTTTGTACTGCCCTGTTTCCTGAATACTATCAGTTGTATGTGCTGTATTCACCCTTCTGGCCAATGTAACTTTCTTAGCACATTGACAATAACTTGAGTGCTCTTAAAATAAATTCTGACTGGCAAATAAGAGAAACGTTATCAGAGTTATGTCTTGTGGGGACATAAGAAAGCAATTGGCAGTTGATCAGAGAAATAGTCCTTTATATTGCTCACTTTCATTTTCCTTGGTTTTCTGAGTGTGTACATGTGTTTTCTATAGAATGTTGAAGAGAATAACTACTCTATTGATCTTGTAGTACACAAGCACCTGAATCTTAATTTTTATCAATCTCTACAGTCTTGTATATGTATGTAAACCATTTAAAATGTAAAGGCAATTCTATTTCACTAGTCATTCAGAGCCCTCAGAACCAAGAGCTTTAGTATGAACCAAACTTTCATGTGGGGTTCTCTTTGTGAGCAGCCAAAACAATGTCAGAGAAACCCCATAGAGAGACTTGAATTTAAAGTCAAATGGTCAAATTAATGGTCAGATCTTCATGCCCCCTTCCTAAAAGTTCATTCCTTCCTCAGCCTCTGAAACCACATAATCTCATTAATGAAGGAATGAAAAATATCTGCCCCTACTTATAAATCAGTAATTTAAGTATCTATAAGTTCACTGGTATGGGTATTCCTTCCCATTAACAAATAGCACAACTCTTATATAACTTAGGCCTCTGAAGTTTCTACAGCCAAAAAAATTCATGACTGTAGCCAATGTGTTGCTGAACCTCTCTGAACTTAGTTAGGCTGGTTGTAAGCCAACGTTAGGTATCAGACCCCCTCTCAAACCTTTTCCAGCTTAGAAGAACGTTGCTAAGTCTTACACTGAAGTGACAAAGCCTTCAAAAATCCAGGCTCACCTCTCCAACACAATGAGGTGTTCGGATATGACTTGGGTATCATGTGTAATATTATAATGTCCAATAGGACCATAGTGGGACATCTTATGTACTAGTATGATGCCCTTTAATCATAGTTTTGAGATTGACATAAGTAGAAGTAGTCTTCTTCCACCCACCATAGTTTTCAAGTGTTTACTTCTCTTTCATAGTTACTCACTGGTATGTAGTTCTTTTTTTTTAGTTTTTCTTTTTTTACACTCATGTATTTCAAAAGATGATTGTTCAGCTCCTATGGACTTATAGGACCCTTGTAATATCTGCTTTTCTTGAACTGTCACTGACATGTCAGCAGATGTTTTAATACATACCGTGGTTGGTAGCACTGTGCTCACTAATGTATATTAGCTTTCCTGATGTAAGATCATATTTCTACTTTATGATCCAGAGAATTTTGATTTTGTATATATCCTCATTATGACTGCATCTGATTGTTTTTTTCTTTTACTTAGTTAGAAGATACATCTGATGATGCTTATCGGAACCGTCACACCAAGTATGAGGAACTTGAGAGAGCACGCTGGGATTCTTGGACAGCAGCTGCTATTTCCCATAAACGAGGGAACAGGTAAGTTTTAGTGGGGAAAAAAATGAGACTATAGGAATCTGTAGACCTGGGTTATAATTCTGGTTCTGTCACTTAGTTGTGACAGAATTAGTTGTAATAGTCACTTTTCTGGTCCTCAGTTTCCACATCATTGAAAATTAAGGTATTAGAAGATTTCAAACTTTTTCAATGTGCCTAGGGAAGAAAAACCAGCCTATAGGGGGCCTAAAGTGACTAGATATGCTTATAAAAATAAAAGTTAACTAAAATAACACAGGAAAAAAATAAAATCAAGGTGTTTGTATAAATGATATATAAGTTGTAAGCTCTCTTCTAATTTTAATAATCCATGATTCTAGAGATATAATTGGATTTTCAATTTGTATGGGAAAGTTTGTTTTGGGGTTTTTTTTCCTTATGTTGATAATAAAGTTGAATTGTCTGAGTAACTAATTACGGGGCTTTGTTATGAATAACCTAATGGTGATTCCCAAATTAAAATTTGTAGCAGATCTTCCAATAAAGGCGATGGCCGAGGAACTCAGTCTGTCCCTGCTACAAGTCTAGCACTGTCCCAGCCAGTGTCTCCAGATACAGCATATCATAATTTTAATGATCTGGCACATTCTTCTGCTGGAACCGCGAGCCCTGAACCTTGCAGCTTGTTGCAGTCTCTTTCCATCAAGGACAGGACTCCTGTGCCATCCTCTTGCAGTGAAGACACCTGTTCCACTACCACTGATATTGGTGATGATGCAGCACAGGTAAGAATTATCCTTGCTTCTCTGAAGTTGCAATATTTCACATAGAAAAAATATAGAAAAATAACTTGGGTGGCACTATAATCACCTTTAGTATCTTCTCCCTGTGGTCATTCCCTCATGAAGAAACTATCTGTTGTTGCTTTTATAAGTGCAATGTTCTATAATTGCAAATACTGCAGCAAAAATGTGTTTACTTTCTTCCAATCTAAACAGTTTGCCTTGACCCCTATTTTTCCTTGCTGAAAACCAAATCAAAAAGGTTTTAAGGATGAGCTCTAGAGAGTGCAAAAGATGGCAAAGCCATAGCCATTTTAAAGTATCTATTGCCTCTAGATGCCTAGAAGTTTCATTCCCGAATGTGGGTTGCTCTCTTTGAGGGCAAGGGCTTTGTCATTTTCATCTTGGTACAATACTTAGTATAGTACTTTGCACATTTAATAGATGCTTAATTAATAAGTATTACTGTAATTGGTTTTCTGTTGCAGTCTTCCTCATTGCATAGAATGGGCTAAAATTTCTAACCCATTTAAATTTTATGTATCACTCAAGATAAATTACCAAAATATATTTATTGTTTCCATATATTTCTAAAGTTAGAGTATAGTGGTTTTAAAAGTCTTAGAGCAGTATAAAGACTTCAAGATAAAGACGCTGAAAGTCTTTCTCTTTTTCTATTTGTTTTCAGTTTGGTTTTTTTTTCCACATCTGGCTCTGTTGTGTGCTTCACTCTCTACTGACATTTTTGTCGTTTTTTATATCCTTCTGAATTCCTCTCATTACTTGTTTTTTCATATGTCTCCCTCTTCCCTGACTTCCAACATTTTACTGTAAGGATATTTTTTATTTGTTATATTTGTCAAATACTTGCGGTTGCCTGTTCTTTTAAAAGTAATTGGTGCAGAGCGGCTAGCTGACACAGTGAACAGAGCACCAGCCTTAGAGTCAGGAGGACCTGAGTTCAAATCCAGTCTCAGACACTTAACACATACTAGCTGGGTGACCTTGTTCAAGTTACCTAACTGCAATTTCCCTGCCCTCCCTCCTCCACAAAGCAAAAAAAAAAAAAAAAAAAAGGAGAAAAAAAGGTGGTGCCATGACAGCTAGGTGACATAGTAGATACATAGAGCACCAACCCTGGAATCAGGAGGAAGAGTCTAAATCCAGCCTCAGACTCTAGCTGGCTATGTGACCCTGAACAAATCACTTAACCTCAAGTGCCTCACCCCCCCCCCTCCAAAAAAAATTAAAAGTAGTTGATGTAATTTCTTTATAAAATGTATCACTTTTTACTTCTTTATTTAAAGTGGAGGTTTTGATTTTTTTTTTCTTTTCTCTTAAGATAGTTTAATCTTGTGCCCTTAATGCTCTTTACCTCCCTGTCTCATAGATAGTCCAGCCCTGGGAGCGCCGTACATTTCCTCTTTCAGAGACATCTTGTCAAGCTCTCTTGGATCAGCCTAATAAGCTACTGCCTCCTGTCTCAAAGCCATGGTGTTCAAGCAGAAAGCCCAACCCCAGGACTCAGAACAGCCCCCCAGAATCTCGCTCCATTCCCAGCAGTTTGCCTGAAGGACACTTCCAAGCAAACAGCAGCAGCTGCATAGAGGAGTTCACAAGCCACGAATGCTTCTCAGCTAGGCTTTTGAAGAACAGATGATGCCTTGGGTTCCCATGACAGGTGCTGTATCACATGCAGGCTCATCTACTTCTGTTCAATATCCAGAGCTTGGCAGGTGAGCTAGCCCAGCAGAAGGGACCCCTGGAGTGGTCACTGCTGCCCAGGAGACCAGTCATAGGTGGACTTGGGCTTCCCACTACTACAGGTAGACGGGTTCCAAGATAGGTGAAGTGGGGTGGCACTTTTATGAGCCTTTGAAGTGCAGGGAAAGGATCTGTGTAGCTTGGTGGAAACTCATCCGCTTAAAGAGTTGGAGAGAAGGTTTGGCTGGCTTTGAAGACCAGCAAGTTTAGAGCTGTGAGGGCTGTGGCCCAGTTTAAAGATGGGAGGAAATTAGAAGAACCAGATTGGAAAAAATGGATATATGCCTTTTGTAGATTTCTGGTTCTTGGGCACCTCAAGGTTGATGAGTATGCCCAAGAACACTCAGGCAACTCTCAGGGCATTTAGTCTGTGCTCTTCCATATAAGTAAGAAATAGAGCCACTTAGCAGGGACAGACAAAGGCCATTGCGGCCTCCCAGTTTTCTGGGTCTTATATGCATTCCCAGGAAACTAATTACAATGCAGATACAGGTGTATGTGGAGGAGATGCAGAACTTCAATGGCTATTCCATTACCATAGGCTCTGGGGCTTGTTTCTTTATTGTCTAGCATAATCATGGCTTCATGGCTCTTTACAGTAGGTGAAGGTCAGGGTCTTTGAGGCACGTGGATTGGGTTTTATTAAGTTATCCAAACACCTGATTCCAAGTCTCTAATAAGTTCCATGGTTTGCAATTTCTTGTATTGGTAATAATTTCTCCTAGTCACATAAACATAAAGACTTGGATGACCGGAGTTTCATATTCACAATCTCTTTGGAGCCATCCTTTTTGGAAAAGAGGGCTTGCTCAGCATTGAAGATAAAAGTTGAGTTAGGAAGACCAGAGAAGTTAAACAAGTGGCAGATTTCTTGCTAAATGATAAAATTAACATATTTTCTTCAGGTCCCAGTAGGGAAATAGAAAGGTTATTTAGCCTTCTGAGGAGCATCTTTGTAGCACACGGTTCTCACACCTATCCAGAATGGAGCTCTCACTTACACTTGCATGTGATGGAGCTGGGTTAAAGAGGGCTGGAATGTCTGTCTGAGAAAACTATCCTACCCCCTATTTCTTCTGTTTACTATTGATGACAGTGATGATGATGATGATGATAATGATGATGATGACGACAATTATTCCACTATGTGAAGAGAACCTTTAACTTGCCAAAGACATCAGACAGGCTTCTCCTTTCTTAGCTACGGGATTAATTTGTGATTCCTTAATAACGTGGCTTAGGTGTCAGCCTGCCCAAAGACAGTGGCATCCATTAGACCTTTCAAATTCCTTTAAAGCCCTCTATTTCCATGGCAGGGGGGACCAGTGTTATTACTATATCCCTTTCTGATTTCACATTACTGCCAGTTCCTATGGGGTTTTTTGATAATTAATAAAATTAAAACCACTAATTAGGTAACAGACCTCCAGCCCATGTCTAGACCCCTAGGTGATGTACATGTACTGGATTCCGGATATCTCTGTGTTACTTGGAAAGATCTACAATGTCAATTATTTTTTTACTATATGAGGCCCACCTAAGAGATGTATTCTAAGAAAGACATGGATTCTTCAGTAAGAGTACTGGAATGTTTACTGACAGATACACGTGTTTCTTTTGCCCTATAACTTAAAGATATGTCTCTTCTTGTAATAGGAATAGTTTCCCATCACCTGCTTTTCAACACTACTTAACTATCCGCTTTCTTACCATATCTCCAAGCACTGAAGCTACAAGTTCCCTAGGTTATGTCTTGAATTCCCATGGGACAAAGTCACATTTTATTAGTCTAAGCATGGCACAACAGCTCTGGTTCTTCAAATCTCTGACCATTTTTAGGCTGTTTTTAATCATGACATTCATGAAATCTGTCTGGCTATCCTAATTGTTTCAACCAGTTGACAGATAATTAATGTTACATTTCAGTCCCTTTCACCCTCACCTACTGTATGTATACATTTGTCACTTTTGGTGTAACTGATTTGTACATACTTTATACTCTTGTCATTTTTTATTTTGTGTTCTTTTGGATGGGTGAGAACTGATGATCTGCAGATGAAACACAGGGACTGTTAGCTGCTGTAATGTCTGAAGGAAACAAAGTGCATTTCAATGGCAATGTTACAAAATATGTTTCATAACAACAACTTCAAAGCGCTTTGTGCTCAACACTAAAGCTAAGGAGAAAAAAATAAACATGTAATTTACCAAAGTGTTCCAAATGAATCTTTTTTCTGTTAAATCTTTGTGTCTTAATTTTAATTAGGTGTCTTTTTTTGTTTAAGGTGGATAAAATTATCTTAAGCAAACAGAGATATACTTTAAAAACTTAATTGCATGACTAATCATTTCTCTGCTTTGTTAATTTAGAGGTAAAGGGATATTAAAGCCAGGCTTTATTTATTACCAGTGTTCTTTATTCAGTAGGAGTATCGAATGAGTGGAATGAGTGCATAATAGGACCACTGGTTGAATCTGATGGAAAGGTAGTGAAGTATATGACAGGAAGAGTAAAGAGCTATGAGCTTTTGAAAGAACGCTCAAGACCAAGTAAAGAAAATCCTTTTTTTTTTTTTAAATCTGGTTCAAGGGCGGGAAAAACTTTGTTTTCTTGCCCTAAGCAAGGCAAGTGGATCTTGGTAGGCAGGAATTAGAAGGAATCCAGTCCCTGCCCAACAACCTTTCAATAATATGTTGTATTTGGGCTACGCTTCCCAGCATTACTTCACTATCCCACCACATATATTTGTAGATGAAGGGTGTGACAGAGCTAGGCTTATTGGGAAGACTTGGATTCAAATCCTGCCTCAGACACTTATGAGTTTTGTGACCAGGGACAAGTCACTTAATCTCTCTGGGCCTCAGTTTTCTCATCTGTAAAATGAGAGGGTCTCTTCTGTCACCAAATCTGTAAATCTATTACTACTATAAAATTAGAAGGAATTCCAGGTGTGTGTATCTTAGAATTGATAATGTAATATTTTGCCCTTTCTGATACACATTATTTGGCCACAGAGAAGTGGTATCTCCCAAAAGTATTTCCAGGCCAGTACATTTCACAGCCTTTTCCATCTTGAACCACTCCAGTCCATTTCTAAACTTATCATAGGATAGTCAGAGGATAGTAAGAAGTGTTTTTGCATAACAACTGATGCAAAGCCAAGAAAGATTGTGTTAGTGAGAATGAAGAAATAGCAGGGAGAAAAATATAGCCTCTGAAAAAGGAATGCTTCATTATGATGAGAGAAAAACAAGCACAAAGATACATAGCCTAGAGAAAATGGCCTTTTGAATATCGTGACCAGGAGTCCAAAAAAAGAGCCACAAAAGATCTGTGTCCATGATAACTACTGAGCTGATTTCCAAAAAGTAGTAGACCTGATGAAAAGAAAAGGATTGACAAGAGATTTGAACAGGCTGCCAGCCCTAGTGTATTGCAAATAAAGATGACCTACGTGAGCCCCTGTGCTTTTATAAATCCCTCAGATACCAAACGGCTGAATTTGGGCAACCAACTCAAAAGGGAAAGAGTTAGCAAAATCAACTGACAACAAAGTGAAAAGGGAGGAAAAGAAAACTTAAGACATTCATAACACAATCAGAATGAAAGCAAAGATACCATTCTTTTCTGAACCCACCAGATTAATGCCCTTTCTGGACCCACCACCAATGCCCTTCTTTTTACCCTGCAAGATTTATGTTGTCCTCTAGAGCTTTGTCTTCTTTATTTACATATTTCCCTGCGACCTTTTGATTTTTTTCCTGATTATTTACATTTGGTTTCATTTACAGAGGCTGCTTTTGATTATCACAATCAGATTTTACCTACATAATATTAAAAAAAATTTTAGATAGGACTCCCTTTGTCCATGCAGTATAGTTTGCCCCAGGCCCTTCACACAAATAAAAACTAGCTTGGTAATGGTACACACAGAAAAAGCACTATTTGGACACTCATGGCAGTGTTAGTTGAGTTCAATAAACTGAGTGACATGCTTATTGGGAAATATTTTCTGGGTCATTTCTTCATGGAAGAATCATGATACTTCATTCACAAAGACCCTTTTTCAGGCAGAGATATGAAAGGAAGGAACTATTTTAATTTAAAGTCATTTTGTGAAATGTCAGTGTCTTTTTTTTCCCATTTGTTCATGTAACTGAATAATTTCACATAAGATATTCTTTGACTCATTAGCCTGCCAGGCAGACTACTTGTGTTTTCAAAGGGTTTTCATGTCATTATTTGGTAAGATCTCGAAATCAGGGGTTTCATCAGGTAGCCCTGAACTGTAGTTTATTCAGGTTTGGTTTTTTTGTTCAGAAACTCATTGTAAAATGACAAATTCTTTGTTTCCATCTTCAGTAATGTTTTGAAACTTGCTGCTGATTATTATCTCAGTCTCTGCTCCATTGTTATGTTTATAGCACTATCAAGCAATAAAAAAATAACCAGTACTGCTTTACCTTTGTAAGTGAAAAAGTTGGGTAATTTCTTCTATATCTGCCAAAATAAGCTAGTCCAGCAGGGTCGCAACTTTGGGGGTCACCTAAGACCACAGAAAACACATATTTCCAATAGTCTTAGGAACCAAGACACCACTCCATCTCCAGGTAGGTCTGCCCACATGCAGATACACCCACATATGAGTATTAAAGGGTTGTGGCATTAGGAAGGTTGAGAACCACTGCCCTCGTCTCTTTTTTGTAGTGGCTATGTGTATACTATATAAGGTGTAATTATAAAGTAAAGAAAACAATTTTTATGAAGAGTTTTGTGGAATCAGTTAGTCATCCTTAGAGGATGTGTTTAGATACATTGAGTTCTTGCTAGATATGCTAAGAATGTATGAAACATAGACTAGCAACTGGATGGCCTGCGTCTCCCATTTCTTCTGTAGCATTCCAGGAATCCTCATAGCAAAGAGTAATACCGTACTGTGATCAAAAACAAGTTTGAGGACTTCTAGTTACTTTACGCATGCCTTGCTTTTTCTAAATACAGTGAAGTATTTTCCTTCTAAGAACCATTTTACTATAATACCCACTCTGAGGTATTTCCCCAAAGGTGGGATCTCCTGTGGGTTAGTTCCCCAGAAGGGTAATTATTCTTAAGTTCCAGAGGTAACCCTGTGGGTACTCATAAATACTTATCATGGTGCTTCTGGTTAACAACCGGTAGACTTAATTAGCTTCTAACAAAGGTATTAATTCAAATGGCTTAGCAAGAACAGTATATACACATCCTCCCCTGACCAGCAGTGTACTCCCCCACAAATGCACACTGTCTCTAGGGAGAGGGTGGACACAAACTTAAAAGTACAGCTAAGACATACATGAAAGGAGAACCCTCATGAGGTCTCCATATCCTTTGTTTCTTCAGAAAGTCCTTATGAAGTTCACTGCTGGGTAGGATTGTTCCAGTGGTAGACTAGATTTTGCTTCTTGAGGGGCATCTATAATCTCTAATACCTTCAGATTCAGACTAGCCTGAAATTCTTTGCTCAAATACTGCTCTGCTATTTCAGAAAAAGCAAGAAAATTTTAGTCCAGCTGGGCAGGAGTCTCCCCAGTTCACTCACTCCCTCAGGTACTGAACCTGCCATCTGAGGCATGCCATGTCCCAGATGGAAGATAGAAGAGCAGAGATTTTTTAGCCTTCCTGATGCTGGACTAGATATCTTTATTGATGGTCCTCACCCTAACTTAAAATGACCATCTAATGCATTTCTCAAATCTTCATCTCAGAAGGATGGGCTATGATCAGACTATAGTCATCTTACTGAGGTTTGTTTTGCTTTTTTAATTCTAAGATTCTCTTCTCTGTCTATTCAGATGAGTGGTTTTAGAAAAGGTACTGGGATAATCTATGCTTTGGAGACAAATTCATTGCCTCTGATGCCTATCCATCTGTCTCCCTATCTTTTTATTTGCAAATAAGCTACTGAAAGCCTCACGTTATTTTTTTTTAATTTAATTTGGTTTACAGCATTCAGTTCTACAAGTTTTTGAGTTCCAGATTTTCTCTCCACCTTCCTATCCCCCATGGCATCATACAATCCAATATAGGTTTTACATATACCTTCACATTAAACATCAGTCACGTTGCAGAGAAGAATTATAACCAATGGAATGAACGAGGCAGAAGAAGCAAAACAAAATGAAATGAAAAAGAAAGAGAACAAGTAGTTTGCTTTGATCTGTATTCAGACTCCATAATTCTTTCTCTGGATGTGGACAGCCTTTTCCATCATGAGTCCTTTGGACTCATGCTATAACCTTGTATTGCTGAAAGCCTCACTTTTTTTTTTTGGCCTTTTGAAGGGGGGAGGGCAGGGAAATTTGGGTTAAGTGACTTGCCCAAGGTCACATAACTAGTAAGTGTTAAGTGTCTGAATTCTGCTTTGAATGCAGGTTCTCCTGACTCCAGGGCCGGTGCTCTCATCACTGTACCACCTACCTGCTCCAAGCCTCACATTCTTAACTAGGGGTCCTTTATAAGGTAGAGATTTATCTACTCTTTCTGAACAGGAATCATACTTTACATTTCTTTATCTCTATAATCTGCCCCTGTTCTCCTGTAAATTTGCCAAAACCCAAAGAGGGTGTCTTAAAACAAATCTCAATTTTAAGTGAACACTTCAGAATATTTCTCCATGTAGTCCTATCTTGCAACAAACTTAGATTAGTTATTGCTACTGTGACATGCTGAAAAGAGCTACTAATTGGTGGGGATCAGACAAGAGAATTGAACTAGATAGTCTCTGGGATACCTCCAAACCTGATATTCTCTGAGTGTTAGATATTAAGTGAGAAGACTCAAGTCTGAATCCTCCCTGAGACACTTTTTAATAACTGTGACCTTGGACAAGTCATTTAACTCCTCAGAGCTTCATTTTCCTAATTTGTAAAAAGATGGGAGTAATACTTGCTGTCACAAAATTATTTAGGAAAGACTTACCTATTTCATAAGAAATGAGTGATAGACTAAGGCAGCGAGGTGATGGAGTGGATGTAGCACTGGGATTGGAATCAGGAAGACTCATCTTCCTGAGTTCAAATTTGGCCTTAGACATGCACTAGCTGTGTCACCCTGGACAAGTCACTTCACCTTGTTTGCCTCAGTTCTTCATCTGTTACACAATCTAGAGAAGGAAATGGCAAGCCACTCCAGTATTTTTTTTGGGGGGGGGGAAATGAATTCACAAAGAGTTAGAAACAAATAAACAGCAACAAAGAAAAAACTAGAAAGCAGCCTGGTAGTAATCCAAACTATAATAATAGTTTTATAAACTTCTTATGCCATATATCACAGTAAATTCAAAGTGGATATATGATCTGAGTATTATAAATGATGCCATAAAAAAACAAATAGAAGAGAACCAGATTGGATACCTTTCACAACTAGGTCTAGAGGCAGATTCTTAACCAAACAAGGGATAAGAGGTGATTACAAAAGATAATCACCCCACATGAACAAAATTAATACATCTAGAATAAGAGAAGCAGTTAACTGGGAAAAATATTGAAAATGCTGATAAAAGATCTCATATTAAAGATAGGTAATAAGTAATATAAAAGTAAAAATCATTCCCCAAGATAGGCTAGAAGTATTTCCAATAAGATCAGGGGTGAAACAAGGATGCCCACTGTCACCCCTCTTATTCAATTTGGTACTAGAAATGTTAGCTGTAGCAATAAGAGAAGAAAAAGAAATTAGGCAAAGAAGAGACTAAGCTATCACTCTTTGCAGATGATGTTATACTTAGAGAATCCTAGAGAGTCAAGTAAAAATCTACTTGAGATAATAAACAAATTTGGCAAAGTTGCAGGATATAAAATAAAACCACATAAATCCTCGGCATTCCTATATATCTCTAACGAAATCCAACAGCAAGAGATAGAAAGAGAAATTCCATTTAAAGTTACTGTAGACATTATCAAATATTTGGGAATCTACCTGCCAAAACAGGACTTATATGAACACAATTGCAAAACACTTTCCACACAAAGTCAGATCTAACTAACTGGGAAAACATCAATTGCTCATGGATAGGTCGAGCTAATATAATAAAAATGACAATCTTACCTAAATTAAATTACGTATTTGGTGCCATACCAATCAATCTACCAAAAAATTACTTTGTAGATCTAGAAAAATAGTAGCAAAATTCATCTGGAAGAACAAAAGGTCCAGAATATGAAGGCAATTAATGAAAAGAAGTGCTAGGAAAGGTGGCCTAGCCAAACCCAATTTTAATCTGTATTATAAAGCAGCAGTCATAAAAACTACTTGGTACTGGCTGAGGAATAGAGTAGCAGATCAGTGGAATAGATGGGTTACATGAGACTCAGCAGCAAATGACTATAGTAATCTACTGTTTGATAAACCCAAAGACCCCAATTTTTGAGATAAGAACACACCGTTTGACAAAAACTGCTGGGAAAAGTGGAACATAATATGGCAGAAATTGGGCATAGACCAATATCTAACACCATACACCAAAATAAAGTTGAAATGGGTGCACGATCAAGGTATAAAGGCTGGTACTGTAAGCAATCTGAGAGAGCAAGGGATAGTTTACCTGTCAGATCTGTGGAGAGGGGAAGAATTCATGATGAAACAAGAGTTAGAGAGCATTTATAAAATGCAAAATAGATAATTTTGATTATATTAAATTGAAAAGCTTCTGTACAAAGCCAATGTTACCAAGATTAAAAGGGATGTGGAAAATTAGGAAATTATTTTTACAATATCTCTGATAAAGGTCTCATTTCTAAAATATACAAAGAATTGAGTCAAATCTATAAGAATACAAGTCACTCCCTAATTGATAAATGGTCAAAGGATATGAACAAGCAATTTTCAGAAGATGAAATTAAAGATATCTATAAGCATATGAAAAAATGTTCCAAATCACTAGTGATTAAAGAAACGCAAATCAAAACAACTCTGAGGTACCACATCTCACTGGCCAGACTCACTAAGATGAGAAAATAGCAAAATGACAAGTGCTGGAGAGGATGTGGAAAAATTGGAACACTGATGCATTGTTGATGGAGCTTCAAACTGATCCAACCATTCTGGAGAGAAATCTGGAACTATGCCCCAAGGAATATAAAGTATATACCCTTTGACCCAGCAGTACCACTTCTAGGGTTATATCCCAAAGAGATCAGAGAAGTGGGAAGAGGACCCGTATGTACAAAAATATTTATAGCAGGTCTTTTTGTGGTGGCAAAAAATTGGAAAACAAGGCAATGCCCATCAGTTGGGGAATGGCTGAACAAGATGTGGTGTATGAATGTAATGGAATACTATTGTGCTATAAGAAATGAGCAGATGGACTTCATAATAACCTGGACAGACTTACATAAACTGATGCTGAGCAAGAAGAGCAGCACCAGGAAAAATTTGTACACAATCACATATAAAACGTTATGTATGACAACTAGCTTCAATAGACTGGGCTCCTCTCAGCAATATAAGGTTATAGGACAACTCCAAAAGACTTATGATTGAAAGAGATACCCACATCCAGAGAAGGAGACGCAGAGTCTGAATGAAGGTTGAAACAAACTACTTGCTCTGTTTCTTTTTCTTTTGTTTTTTTCCTCTTTCCCACTGATCATTCCATCAGTTACAATCCTTCATAACCTGACTAATGATTAATGGGAAGATATATGTAGATCCTGTATCCAGCTGCATGCCACCTTGATGCAGGGGGAGAGAGAAGAAGGGGGGATAAAATCTGAAATTCAAGGGACTGTGGAACTGAATGTTGTAAACTAAAAGTAAATAAACCAATTTAATTTAAAAAAAAAAGGAACAACCTAGGACTTATATACTAAGCCATATAGTATGTAAACCATAGGCCAGTGATCCTGCCTTCAGAACAGATCAGTAAAGACAATAGCAATCTAGAAAAACACAAAATACTTACAAAGAGCTGACTTCATCAAGAACCAGGCATGCCATGATAATTCTGTCACTTTTTTACAAAGTTACTAACCTATTAGGAATGCTGCAGAAATAGTTTATCTTGATTATAGCAGTGTTGATAAAGTTATGTCATGCTAGTCTTGTGGAAAAGGTAGAGAGCTGTGGATTAAACCTTAGTACAATTAGAGGGATATAGAACTGATGGAGAAGTTCCTGTGGTGAGGCCTGTTTGGCAGGAGATCTCCCCTGGAATGCTCCTGGGATGTGTGCATGACTCTGAGATACTAAAGATTTTTTCACTGATATGGACAAAAGCATCAGTGTGAGCTCTTGGTACACAAGCAGCCCTCGTCCTTTCGCTGACATACATACCTGAAGAGGTAGTATGGGATGGTGTGGTATGGGATGGCAAGGCAGAAAGAACACTAGATTTTGAGTCACAGACCCTGTGTTTGATTCCTGTTCTCACCACCTCTGTGACCATGAATAAGACACTTAATTTCTCTGACTCTCATTATACTCGTCAGTGAGGGGCTTATTCTAGATCAGAAAGATCAAACGTGAAGTGTATTGGACTAAACCAGATTAAAATGTAACCAAGAAATGTTTAACAAAATAAAAATACATTAAAATATAGATGTTAAAAAATCATTCCCCAATAGATAAATGTTCAAAGGATATAAACAATTTTCAAAACAATTGTAAATTATTAACATCCACATGAAAAAGTGCTACAAAGTAGTAAGAAAAATAAAAATCAAAGTAACTCTGAGGTTTCACTTTACCCCACCAAAATTGGCAAAGATGAGTACTAATCCTTTCCTTATCGTTCAGTAAAATCTCATGGTACTTCTGTATCAAAATTGGCCTAGTCATAGACCACTCATTTGCGGGCATCTTTCTATCTCCAATTCTTTGCTACTGCGGAAAAGGCACAGAGGGAATTTCCAAAAAATTTCATAAAATATTCAGAGCTAGAATGCTCATTTTAAATGAGGGTATTAAAGAAAGTGAGAATGTTCACTGTGAAAAAGGAAAGCTTAACAAGTGATTGAATGTAAGTTAACTGAGAAGTTATAATGCCTCCAACACTGACTATTCCTATTCTTGTCTTTGTCAGTTTTGGACAGTTTGGAAATGAAAGTGATGTTAAAAATAAAAGATCAATTAAAAATATTTTAAGTGCTACTTTCCTTAGCCTAGACTAGGTTGATCATGTTCCCTGGTCCTTGTGTGGCTACAAATCTTTTATTATTCACGTTTTCTCCTTTTCCCAGATATATCTCTAGGCAATCCTGGAAAACCATCCTTGATTCCACTGAATGACTCATTCTTGGTTTAATCTACTGAACACCTGCTATGTATCTATTTTTGTATTATTGCGGGGAGTGGAGTAGAGTCATTGTGGGACAGAGCTGGTACTGTGATTTTATCATCATGAGGAACTTCTGATATGGAAACTCTTCCAGTGCAGTTGATCATTTCATATGTAACTGAGTTTGAGTTGCCTGGGATATCAAGAGATTAAGTGACTTATTTATGGTCAGTTAACTAGTATGTGTCAGGAGTAAGATTCCAAGCTCAGCCCTCCATCTGCTACACCATGTTGCCTCTGTAATAGTAAATTGCTTATATTAAGGTGCCCAAGAATCATAGGAGATCTAGGTACACTGAATAGTCAGAAAAAGGAGTCTTCTACTTAAACGATCAGAAACTCAAATACAAACATCTCTCCGCATGCTTTATGCACTTCCTAACCCCATTCTCTGTCTTTAATAGGACCTCCAAAATTAGCCAACCTATCTATACAAGTTAACACAAATATATGAAATTAGGACTACTACCAGGGTTCCCCCTCATGTGGATTGAGACTAGTTTTATTTTTCTCTGAAAGTCAACAAAGTTCTCCCTGGAACTTGATTGGCCCTGGGAGACTAATGCTAAAGAAATAGCTCCCTGGGGTGGCTAGGTGGTGCAGTGAATAGAGCGTAGCCCTGGAGTCAGGAGGACCTGAGTTCAAATCTGGCCTCAGACACTTAACACTTACTAGCGGTATGACCATGGGCAAGTCACTTAACCCCAATTGTCCTGCCTTCCCCTCTCCAAAAAGAAAAAAATTAGTAAAGAAATAGCTCCCTTAAAGCAGTTTCCTGGTGGTTTATGGCCATGTTAACATATTGACATATTATCATGGTTTCCTAGTCACTTAAAGGCATTCCATCCAGATGGAATCTAGGCCTTTCATACCCAGGCTGCTTAAGTCACCACACCCTGCCCTACTGACCAGATAAATTTTTTCACATGGAATCAAAACAGACCTAAAAGCAATAGTATCTTTATCAAATGTCCTTTATAAACTATTGTTAAACTGTTGAATGATCCATTTGGCATATTTAGTGACAGGACAAGATGGCATTGAGGCTCACGTTGAAGTGAAGGAAGTACAATGTAAACACAGACATGGTAATTGGATGGCAAAATAGCTGAGGCACTGCGGTGGCATCTTACGTGTAGAGCCATCAGCAGCTCAGCTCTACTTTCAGTGTTAATCAGAAGTCTGAGTGATAGGCAGTATTCACGGTCTACACCTGAGACCAGGGACTGATGTCCTGGGACCTTGCTTGGGGGTGATTGGTGACTGCACTTTGGTGAACACTGAAGAAAGCCCCAACCACTCTTCACTCCCTGTTCTCCTGGTATCGCCTCCATGGCCTGGCTAGACACACACACACACATATGTGGAAAAAAATGGAACAAATCTAATGACAATTATTAGAATAAGTGGGAGATTTAAAAATACATCGTTTTCTTCCTCATGCAATTTATAGGCTAACAGAGGACAAGAGAGAAATACAAGTTATATGCAACATCACACACTTAAAGAGGGTACAAAGCAGAGGATCTTTTCATTCTCGTCTCATTTCTGTCCACAGATGCTTTGCCCTGAATCCCTTCATTTAGAAAGTATTGACTCCGATTTTGGGAGATGGAAGGGAGCTCAGAGACCTAGTCCAGACCTCTAATTTTGTGCAGGAAGAAGTACACACAAAGACAATGGAACTCTACCTCAGTCACACAGCTAGTTTGGGAGGTCAGACTTGAATCTACAATTCCTGACCCATTTAGCATATTTGGTAAAGGAACAAGATGGCATTGTGGCTCTCACTGTAGTTGGAGTGAGGGAAGTGCCTTGCAAACAGAGATGAGGTTATCAAATGGCTAAACACTGAGACAACACTTTGGCATCCTATGTCTAGAGCAGCTCAGCTCTACCTCCAATCTTAATTCCTCATAAAACCTACCAACCTTCCAAATAACACCGTTTTCCACCAGCAGGGCTCCTTGGTTTCCGCCCTGTGCCAGGGCTCCGCCACCCCACATTTCAGCTTCCCTTTGTGGTTGTCGCCCTCATTAGATGCAAGTTCCTCAGGAGTAGGACAGGGACTGTCTTTCTTACTCCTGTCCCCTGTGCTTGGCACATAGTAGGTACTTTATGTTTATTGAATTGAATGGTGATATACAGAGTCCTCTCAATGGAACAGAGGGCAGACTCCCACTGACAGAACAGTTCAGTGGCTGTTGGAAGAGCCCTCCAGGGAAGACAGAGAAATTACCAAGCCCAAATTGCCTGGTTGTTGTTGACCAGCCTACAGAAGTTGGACTGTCAGTATCAGGCGACTGAAAGTCAACTGGCCCAGCACATTCAGCAAATAGAGATAGGTTCTCAGTTTTTAAGGAATATGTAATGAAATCAACGATAGCACAACTAAATGTTAATGGGACACACACACACACACACACAGGCCACAGGCAGGAAGGCCAGAAGTTTCACTGCATTGCTCAGAACTGTAAGGCATGAAATTGAGAGCAAGAGTAAGAGGGAGCCTGGGGAACCAATAGTTAGAAATGCTAGTTTTTATTGTCTGCTACATAGAAGTGGCAGTAAAGCATAGTGGGCAAGTTCTAAGAGAAAGTTCAAACTACAACATGAGGAGTCTGGGGGTATGGCTGGGGGGAGGCAGTAGTAGCTTGGTAGCAAAGCTTGGGGAGCTAGTTTTGTGAGGGTTTACTTTTGCAGAGCCAGTTGATTCAGTCTGCATGGAGACCTTGTGTCCCTTTTCAGGTGACTAAGGTGGGAAAGTTACACATACCAGGCTCCCCTTGGAGTACCACAAAGGAAGGATTGACATTGCTAAATGAAATGGGTTTGATATATTGCATCTACGTGCACCCCTCCCAACAATCTGCCTCAGGGATATTTCTTAAGAACCCCAGTCAAATGGTTTCAGTCTTTAGCTATAGGTCTTCTTTGCCATACACCCAGACAGGTGCTGATTGGTCAACTAGTGAAATTTAAGCAAGAGATCAGTATAACAGAACTTGGGCAGCACAAACAGGCACTCTGGGGATGGAGGGAGGAGGCACAGTGCCCTGCTAACTAGGTAGGCAGAGGAAGCTTTGAGTGTGGCTTCTATATGACAGGGTTGCTAAAATAATAAATGGCCAGTCTACAGAGATTTCAGGGATGCTAAATCTGGTACCCAGGAAGTAGGACTATTCAACCCTACCCCAACCTATGGCATCACCTACAATTCCTGTCCTACTTGGATCATCCCCAGGGGTTACAGAGGGCAGACTATAGAGAAAAGTGGTGTCACAAGCTCTTGGGACTCAGCATCTGTTTGGGTTCTTTTGGCAAACTATGCAGGTATTGTGAGTAGGGCCAATGGAAAACCTTGAAGTTCCCTGAAACATCCTATGTACTTAAGACCCTAAAAGTTATTGGTTTCTAGAAAAAGAAAAAACTGTTCTAGTAATGAAGATGAAATAGTACTTCATCATGCCAACTCCTTACAACAACAGTCCCACATAGCTCATCAGAAAGGCACTTGGCACCTAGCAGCTTACTACAAGGAGCTGAACAAAATCGTCATACCTGCCACTGTCATTCCTGACTTTTTTATTATTAGAGACTAGGTAACCCAGGCCTAGGGTGAGTGGTATGAGGCTTGACTTCACAAATACCTTTTTCTTTAGTCTTCTTGCTAAGACTAGTCAAAAGCAATTTGCTTTCACCTGGCAGGGGGTTCAAGATACTTTTACTGTCCTTCTCCTGGGCTGCTTGAATACCCCCTCAACTGTCACATTCTGATGAGCAGAGACCTGAAATGAGCTTTTCTTTCTCAAGTTACTGAGGTGTAACATCACTCTTGATTGGGCTGAATGAGACCATGGCCGTAGAAGCCCTAGATTTGATAGACGAGGGATAAGGGGTAGATCATCAACTCTGAGAAAATCCAAGATCCAGCCCACTCAGTCAGGTTTCAGTGGACAGGGAAACAAGTGACCCTAATTGATCTCAGGTTCTCCAAAGTGAGCCACTCACTATGCCCATTTTGGAAAGCACTCTGATCAACACAATGACCACCCATAGTTTCAGAGGACTGTGTGATAAAGAATGCTATTCAGCAACAGACAGAAAAGCTAAGGGGACCCAGTATGCAGAGTAAGACATACATATTCAGACTGCCAATGCAGGAAATTGTTCGTTGGACTGTGCATATTATAAAGGTTTTGTTTTTCTTTCTCAGTCAAGTGGGATGTAAGATAGAAGGAAAAGAAAATAAGTTATTTTTTATTTAATTTTTTAAAAATGGAAAAGGATTTGTTCAACTGTTTCTGTGATTTAATTTCTATTAGAGAGATAACCAAGGGTCATACAATCACTTCATCTAGTATTACCTATTATAATTTTGATGATGAAAGATGGCCCCTAATAAATAAGGTGTAGGTGACCTCTCGTTAAATGGAAATGGTACATTAAAAATAAAGCCTTTTAGGTCTCTCAAGTGTTAAAACCCTTCACAAAGAGATTGTCACTATGACAGCCCTAGGCCTCCAGTCCAAGTTCTGGAACCTAGCCTCCTTTGCTGGCCCAGTTGGCACCTCCCAGTAAGAACCTAACTCCCAAGGAATTCTTCCTTGACTGGTTTTCTGATGGCTCCATCTGCTACAAGAAAGGTATCTGCAACTGCACATTTTAAACCTGGTAAAACAGGGTATGCTCTAGGGAATAGGGACAGAGGAGAGGAGGCCCTGACAAGTCTTTTTATTGGACTAAATTAGACTACAATAGCTACCACATGAGAGAGTCTTGAAAAATAGGACAAAGAAGATCTTCTACACTGATTCCTAGGTGGTGTCCATAGGACAGGCCAAGTGGTCTGAGGCCAGGAAAGAAAGAACAGGCCTAGAGGTCCCAAGGTTCTGACCTTTTGAATCAGAACCAATGGAGAAATTTTGCCAGTGCTTCCCATTACATACAGTTGTTTGTGGGGCATGTCAGTTCTCATCAGAGACCCCATATTCTCTCTCCTGAACTAAATACCCAAGTTACAGCCACAACTAGAATAGTAGAAGGATTGAAGAATGGGTCCATAGCCAATCTAGCCATGGGGACTATGACACCATGTTGTACTGGGCAAGGGACCATAGGATACCCCCTAAATAAGGACAAGGCAGTTCTTGCTGCCTGACTGAGCTCCTTGCTGCCAGCTGGATTAAACCAACTCTGAGGGTCCATTTAATAACCATCACATGGGTAAAGATGACACAAATTTTGGAGAGATTTCCGGAAAATAGGCACATGAATACACTTGATAGAGTTGTGAATTGCTCTAGCCATTCTCAGAAGCAATTTGCACTCCATTTCTCCCAAAAAAGTTACCAAACTGTGCAGACTCTTAGACCCAGTTATACCACTGCTAGAAACATATCCCAAAGAGATTAAAAAGAAAGAATCCACATGCACAAAAATGTAATTGCCTTTTTTGTGTTGTGACAAAGAAGTGGAAACTAAGGGGGTATCCATCAACTGAAGAACAACTGAGAAAATTATGGCATATGAATGCAACAGAATACTTTTTTTGGGGAGGGAGGAAGGCAACAGGGTTAAGTGACTTGCACAAGGTCACAAAGCTAGTTAAGTGTCACATGTCTGAGGCTGAGTTTGAACTCGGGTCCAGGGCTGTATTCACTGCACCATCTAACTGCCCCTATAGAATTATATTTTGCTGTAAGAAATGACAAGGGGAATGATTTCAGAGAAACCTGGGAAGATTGGTATGAATTAGTGCAGAACCTAAAACAATTTATGAAGTTTCAACACTATAAAGACAACACAGCAAGACTTAAGAACTCTGATCCACACAATGACCAACCATGACTCTGGGTAACCTGTGATGAAGCAGGCTTTTTACCTCCTTGCAGAGAGGTAATAGACTCAGGGTATAGACACTTTTTAAAATATGGCCAAGGCAAAAATTTGTTTTTTTCACATATATATTTATTACAAGGGTTTAGTGTTGTTCTCTTTTTCAGTAGGGTGGATAGAAAGAAAAAAGTTTTTGGGTTTGTTTTTTTTTTTGCTTTTTTGGAGGGCAGTTGGGGGTTAAGTGACTTGCTCAAGGTCACACGGCTAGTTTTTGTGTTAAGTGTCTGAGGCCGGATTTGAACTCAGGTCCTCCTGACTCCAGGGCTGGTGCTCTATTCACTGTGCCACCTAGCCGCCCCCAAGATTTTTTAATAATGAAAATTTTATTTATTATTTTTCCTCCTAAACACTCCCCCTTTCCCATCACATACATACATACTCATATACCTTGCTTGTATATATTTATTTATATATTGTGTAAACAACATTAGCTTGTGAAGTCCTTGAAGATAGGCAGTGCCTCCTTTTGTATTCCTGGTACTTGGCATATAATAGGCACTTCATAAGTGCTTATTGGTTGATTTTTGTTATTAAAAAATATTAAATGTTTAAAATGTAATGACCAGTTGATAGGTCCACCAAGCAGCCCTCAATCCATCCCCAACTCATAAATTGACTCCTTGACCCCATTTTAGTGCAGATCTGCCCCTGCTAATCCGTACTTGCATCCTCATGCATCTGCCTGAATAGACCAGGTTCCAGAAGTCAAGTCTATGATGAATCAATGCCAGTCCAGAAAGGGAAAGAGTTTTATGGGTCAGTCAGGCAGGAAGGAGTTTTCTTGGATTCAGTCTCCAAGAAGACTTCCCCAATAAGTGTACATAGTTATCCCTTTCTGGCAGTTCCTTATTCTTTCTGTGGTACAGTTTCTAAGTTCTCTTTTATTTTCTTCTGTGCACTTTTTTTTTCTTCCTCCCTCCCCACCCCACTTCAGAAGACTAGCATTAGACACAAATGTGTGTGTATACATATGTGTTTGTATGGTAAAACCATACAGCACATCTATTTATGAGTTCTTTTTCTTGATGTGGACAGCATCTATTTTCATAGATCTTTTGTAGTTGATTTGAGTATTTCTGAAACTCAAAATGACTTAGTCATTCAACGTTGGTCATGCTACAACATTACAGTTACTGTGTACAACGTTCTCTTGGTTCTGCTCATTTTACTCTTCATTAGTTCATATAGGTCTTTCCATATTTTTTTCTAAAATCAGCCAGCTCATCATTTCTAATAGCACATGAGTATTCCACCACAATCATAAACCGCGACTTGTTGAGCCGTTCCCCAATTGAGGGGCATCCCCTTAATTTCTAATTCTTTTCCACCACAAAGAAAACTGCTATAAATATTTAAGAACATATGTTATTTTTCCTTTTTCCCTAATCACTTTGGGAAACAGACTTAGTTTTGGTATTGCTGAGTTAAAGGGTATACAGAGTTTAATTATTCCTTGGCATAGTTCCAAATTGCTCTCCAAAATGGTTGAATTAGTTCACATTTTCACAACAGTGGATTATTGTCCCAGTTTTTCCACATCCCCTCCAACATTTGTTGCTTTCCCTTTCTATCATTTTTAACAAGTTCTTAATAAAAGCTTCTTGATTGATTAAAGGATTTGATTTTGTCTTTGATTTTTCTCTCTTTCCCTCAAAACTTAGAAGTATATATTAAAAGGAATCCTGAATGTATTCTAAAGTGTTCCTAGAAGCTAGACTAGAAAGTCTCTTTTACAAGAAAAGGGAGAAAAAAGTGAAACACCAAGAAAAAGCATCCTGCCTCCCAATACTTCAGGAGCCTTCACTAAGGGAGAAACCATGATTATAAGTTCAAGGGAATGTAAAATGATGGTGACATCCAGTGTTCGTTAGGATAATTGCAAGTATTATTGGTTGAAAAACACAGGCAGTTTTTCCTTTTAGTAGTCACCATTATAATCCTCACAATTCCTGGAATTTTATCATTTACTTATACCTGCGAATAATACCTCTGTAATTTCAGCCTCACTCTTGCTATCAGCAAAAAGAAATTGGACTTAGGAATTTAGAAACTTAATTTCTAGTCCCAAGGACACCACTGACAAATTATTTTGATCCTTTGGTATAAATGATTACTGTAGAGGATAGAAAGATGAATGAAATATGATTCTTGCCTTCAGTGAGCTTACTGTCTAGTACCAGGCATGTCTAGGGATGTAGAAAGATAGATAACATAATATATAACAATAGTGGTGTGCTTCTTGCTATATAAAACAAGTCCTAACATCACCAAAGTATTCATCAATTTAATTATTATAGCCTGACTTCCCATAAATTATCTTAGTCCAGTCTTAATTGGTGGATAATGAAGTCCGCAATCAAACTTTTAGATATGTAAGGTTCAGGATGAAGGTAATAAGACATAGCATCTATGCCTATGTCTTTACCAATTTTGACTACAAGGAATGGGCTAGGGATGAAAGAATAACAGGTTTGGAAATGGAGATGTTTAAAAATAAAATACTACCATTTTTTAAAAGAATAAGCTGGTGGAAAATGAAACAAGCAGAACCAGGAGAACATTGTACACAATAATAGTAATACTGCATGGTGATCAACTGTGAATGACGTAGCTATCCCAATGAATGACTCGGCAATACCAATGATCCAAGACAATTCCAAAGGACATATGATGAAAAATACTTTCCACCTCCAGAGGAAGAACTGATGGAGTCTGAATGCAGATTGAAGCAGACTTTTTATTTTTTCACTTTCTTTTCTTTGTTGGGTTTTTTTTTGGTCTGTGTTTCTTTCACAATATGGCTAATATGGCAATATGTTTTACATGATTGCATATAAAATTTATATAAAATTGCTTGCCTTCTGAAGGTGGGGGGAGGGAAGGAAGGGAAGGAGAGAATTTGGAAGTCAAAAATGTTTTAAAACAAATCTTAAAAATTGTTTTTACATGTAATTTGAAAAATATAAAAATATTCACATAAAAAATAGTAAATGAATGGGTGAATACATACATGTTAATAATTTCTGTTCCCTAAATTGTGACCAATTTCAGTGGGAAAATAATGTTTTATTAATAAACAAAAAAACTAGGCAGCATAATGTGGACCAAAGGTAATGTCAGCTCAGAAGGGATGAAAACATTCTGAAGATTAAAAAATATGAAGACTTGGAAAAATAATTCCAAAGAGAAAGAAAAACAAGGATTATGAAAGGCCATTGTATATGCATAGGCAATTCATCTTCCAACTTAGATTTTATAGAATTGATATTCATGATAAGTAGAAATAGAATGAAATAGAAGTACTGCATCAATCTTCCCTTGAAGAATGTAAAATGTATAAGTGTAAAGTCACTCAGTGAACCATCCTACATCCCAGTCTACTGAAAGAACTTGCTTTTATGATTTCCCAATATATCATTGATTTTCTTTGAAAGGTGAAAAATAGGTAAAGTGCTCCAGCACTACAGAAGGACAGCAGTCTTAATTTTCAAAAGAATCAAGAGAACGAATGGAATTTGCAGGCTCTAGACCAGTGGGCCTGACTTTGTTCCTGGCAAAATTCTAACGTGTGCTAACAGGATAGCTAGTGAACATCTGAAAAAGGAAGCAGTGATCCTAAAAAGCCAGCCTGTCTATATCAAGAATAGGTCATGCTAGACTTATTTTATTTGCTTTCATGACACATTTACTGTATTAGTAGGTTGAGCATACTGTAGATGCAGTTTAGCTATTTTAGCAAAGCACATTATGTGATCTCTCCTACCATCCTAGTGGAAAAGACAGAGGGCTATGTGGGAGATGGGAATATAGCTTGATAGAACTGATTGAACGTCTAGACCTAAAAAGTAGTGATTAATGGTTTGATGTCATCTTGGAAGGAGTTCCATAGTAGAGTTGTCTCACATCTGTGATTAGTCCTGTGCTATTTAACATTTTTATCCATTGCATATTATCAAGACATTGAGGTCTTGTTTATTCAGTTTGCTGATGACACAAAGCTAGACAAATGCAAGAGCACAATAGACAAAGTCAAGATCCGCAAGAATTTTGACAAGCTAAAATGTTAGGCCTAATTTAATAAGATGAAATTTGGTAGAGATAAATTAAAAGTCATATTTAGGATAAAAAATATCGAATTCATGAATATGAAATAGGGAGATGATTCCCCCCACTCCAAATTACTAAGGCCCTTCCTCCCTAACCATCTTGCATTTAGCTACTTTATATTTATCAATCAATTTCTCTATCTATTGACTAGTACTTCTCTGGACTAGTAGTGCCTACTCTGTGAGGCACTCTCCTAAGTACTGTGGATACTCAGGCAAAAAAAAAGTCTTTGTGCTTAAGGCACTCAGAGTTGAAATATAGATATTTATAGAATATAGAAATATAGATCATGATTCCATGAGGCAGCCAAAGAACTATGTACAAACAAGTTCTATACAGGATAAGGGGGTTGGGGGGAGAAAAGCCACTAAGGTTAAGGAGACATACAGAGGTCTTCTTACAGAAGATGGGACTTTAGCTAGAACTTGAAGGAAACCTAGGAAGTTAGGGGGCCGAGATGAAATGCGAAAGCATTCCAGAACTGGAGGACGGTCAGTGAGAATACTTGTATTTTATAAGTACATATGTCTATACTGACATATAAACATATGTACTTACATATGTATTTGTCTCCTTTGCACATGTTCTATGAGAATGTGGATTATTTCATTTTTTGTATTTGTAAGCTTTTTGTATAACCCAATATATTGCCTGGAACATAAGTCAATAATAAGTGCTTATAGGGGGCGGAGCCAAGATGGCGGCGTAGAAACAGCAAAGCACCACAGCTCCCACACAAACACGCTAAAAAACTCATAAAATGGGACGCTAAACAGATTTTCAAGCTCCAAAACTCTCCACAAGACAGAAAGCAC
>CM053599.1:74801494-74834369 GCA_028646575.1 Pseudocheirus occidentalis
GGGGTCTTACAGTGTGATCAATGTTCTGGGCTGGGGGGTAGGGACAAAAAGGGGAGAAAATTTGTAACTCAAAACCTTGTGGAAATGAATGATGTAACCAAGAAAATAAATTAAAATTAAAAAAGAAAAAGAAAAAAAAAATAAGTGCTTATAAAATGATTAACTGACCATAGGAAAGGTACTTAAATTCTCTGATCCTTGATTTTCTCATATCTCAAATAATTATAACATTTCAAGAACAACAGAGACAGCAATATAGAAACAATGATCAAATGTGAAAGATTTGGATATTCTAATCAATACAATGATCTGAGACAATTCCAAAGAACCCATAATAAAAACACTACCTCCACAGAAATAACTGAGTGAAGGTTTAAGGATACTTTTTTTGCTTTATTTTTTTTATGCTTTTTTTTTTTTGGAGGGTAGAAGGTAGGGCAATTGGAGTTAAGTGACTTGCCCAAGGTCACACATCTAATTTTTTGTGTTAAGTGTCTGAGGCGGGATTTAAACTCAGGTCCTCCTGACTCCAGGGCCAGTGTTCTAGTCATTGAGTCACTTAGCTGCCCCTATTTTTCTTGCTTTTTGTTTGCAATATAGCTAGTATGGCAATACATTTGTATGACTTCACATGTATAGTTGATGTTCTTGATAAATAAGGGAGAAGCTAGAGGGAGGGAGAAAATTCAAAACTCAAAATGTAAAATAAAATGAATGTTGAAAATACTAAAATATATTTATAGTACATACCTCTTGAGGTTATTATCAGGACTAAATAAGATGATATACTCAAAGTACTTCCTTAACCTTAAAATTCCTTATAAACAATAGCTATTGTTAATGGTAAGGTTGTTTGGAAGAAAGCTATTCCCAATTACAAAGGTTAAACGCTTAAGGGAGGGGTAGCTAGGTGAACAGAACACCAGCCTTGGAGTCAAGAAAGCCTGATTTCAAATCTGACCTCAGACACTTAACATTTATTAGTCGTGTGACCTTGGGCAAGTCACTTAACCCCAGTTGCCCTAAAAAAAAAAAGGCAAAAAAAAAACCTTAAAGGAGGGATCTCAGACAATGGGGTTAGGAATGTAGGACAGGAAAATATGCTCTCTGGTGAAGTAAGGTAGGGCTCAGCTTAGTAAGCAGACCAAACCTCCAATTTACTCTGACATAAATTATAGTTCATTTCTTGTACTCTAAAAGACTCCTATTGTGCTTTTGACTAAGATGACTGCCTAAATAGAGGTAGACAATCCACTTTCCACATACCTGCTCCAGAAGAAAAAACAAACTAAAAGTCATACTAGACTAAATAATGATCAAGAAATTCAATGAAAAACCACAGTTAAGTGATTTTTCCCAACCCAGAATTACATTAAAATCCAGCCAGAAGCCTGTGGGCAGTAGGAAAAGGAATCATCAACAAAACCAGTTTTTCAGTGTAGACCAACCAAATGAAAATGTCCAGATCATAGATGAGCCAAAGATATGTATTAACTACAGATATCTCCAGTGAGACACAGTGATTGGGGAGTTCTTCCCCTAAAAAGTCTCAAGGTGGCTAAAACCCATGACGTGAACCTTGGAAGCCATAGAGTGACAGCATCTAGGTTGAAGGTGGTAGCATTCAGACTGGAACATCCTATGACCAACAACTCCTAGCACTTTGTCCTGAAATGCCAAGGAGGGCCCTGAAGACCTAGTGTTCTAATTATCAAAGACTCAGGAGGGGCTATCCCAGCAAGGTGGAGATTAGCCTGGGAAACCAAGCCACTTAGATCAAGACTAGGCACCACATTACCCAAAAGACTATCTGTGGGCAGGGCCTGGCCCTGAACTGAAAAGATGAGTAAACACAAAGATTATATAGATCACTATGAAGAATTAAGATAGCTCCAGAGATATCCCAAAATTTAACCCAGTGGGAAAAAGTAACTACATAACAACTACAGAGATTCAAAGGGGTAAAAAAATGGATTTTTCCTCAAGGATTAACAAATACCTAGGGAAAAAATGAAACAAGATTTTTTAAAAGGAAGTTGGAGTTCTGAATGAAAGAATTGAAATGAAAATAAATGGCTTGAAAGAGAAAATGACAAATCTTACGCAAGAAATGGTTTTCCTAATGACTACAACAGAACAAATACAGATAATGATTCCATGACACAGCAGGAAATATTAGAACAAAATCAAAAGATTGGAAAGGGGATGCAGTGAGAAAGAATATGTAATGTGTCTTCTATCAAAAACAAATTACCTAGATTTTCTAGTGTCAAGATGGTGGAGTAAGGAAGGAATCCCCTGGAGCTCTCCCAAATTCCCTCCAAACAATTGGAAACCACCTGAGAACTAATTTAGGAGTGGGAAAGTACTTTACTTGCATAGCAGGAAGGTCTATCTCACTAGTATGGGAGGGGACTGAGATCTGAAAGCAACAGCAGTCAACCTCATAGCTGGGGGCCTGCAGCAAGGTTCCAAGCCCAGGGTAATCCACTCACTAGGCACACCCCCTAGACACAGCCCCTGTAAGTCCCACCTCCATTACAGGCCATTAGGGAGACCTTACCCTCATTATTGATCAGTAGTGAGACCTTGCTCCTGGGGTGGCCAGCAGCAAGATCACACCCCTGGGGTCAGTCAATAGCAAGATCCCTTCCCCAAGACCTGCCATGAGAGAGGCCCTGTTTCCATAGCAACACAGCAGTTAAGCCCTGCCCCTGGGGTAGGCCAACAGCAAACCCCCCCACACTCTGGGGAAGTCAATAGGGAGCCCCACTCCAAGACAAAGCATCAGAGAGGTCTCCCAGTGCAAGCCTGCAGTGAGGCCCTGAAGCCCTAAAAGTCAGCAGCAAGACCCTGAGCCCCAGAAAAAGAAACTTGTAACAGTGCAGGACCAGAGCCCAATTCTCACATAAAAATTCCAGGTCACAAAATGAGCAAAAAACAAAAAAAGAACTTGATTATAGAAAGTTACTATCATGACAGGGAGGGTCAAGGCACAAACTTAGAAGAGGATAACAGTGTGAAAATGGCTACATGTGAAAACACAAGGAAAAATATAAATTGGTCTCAGGCCTCAAAAGAACTCCTGGAAGAGATTTAAAAGGATTTTTAAAAGCAAATTAGAGAACTAGAAGAAAAGTTGGGAACAGAAATGAAAGTACCAGAAAAGATTCAACAGCATGGAAAAAGATATGCAAACATTCATCAAAGAAAATAACTCCTTAAAAAAATAGAATGGGCCAAATGGAAAAAGAAGTACAAAAACTCACTGAATAAAATAAGTCCTTAGAAACTAGAATTAGGCAAGTGGAAACTAATGGTTCCATGAGACATTAAGACATTTATATAAGATATAAATAAAACAAAATAAAAAGATAGAAGAAAATGCAAAATTTCTCCTTGGAAAAAAACTGACATAGAAAATAGATCCAGGGAAAACTACCTGAAAGGCATGATAAAAAAAAAAGATAAGCCTGGATATCTTTCAAGAAATTATGAAGGAAAACTGCTCTGATATCCTAGAACCAGAGGGCAAAATAAAAATGGAAAGAATTTACCAATCACCACCTGACAGAGATCCCAAAATGAAAACTCCCAGGAACATCCTAGCCAAATGCTCCAGATAAAGGAGAAAGCACTGCAAGCAGTCAAAAAAAAGATGATTTATATATCATGGAACTACCAGTTAGGATTACACAGGATTTAGCATCTTCCACATTAAAGAACTGGAGGGCTTGGAATATGATATTCTGGAAGGCAAAAGAGTTATGATTACCACCAAAAATCACCTACCTAGCAAAACTAAATATAACCCTTCTGGGGAAAAAAGGATATTTAATGAAATAGAGGACATTCATTCATTCCTAATTAAAAAGCCAGAGTTGGAAAAAAAATGTGCTTTCCAAATACAAGATTCAAGGGAAACATAAAAGGATTAAAAAGAAATAAGAAAGAGAAAATATAAGAGATTCAATAAGATTGGACTACTTATATTTCTGTATAGTAAGATAATATTTTAAACTTTTTTAAAATTAACTTTTGTGTTTATTTTTAGTTTACATCATTCATTTCCAAAAGATTTTGGGTTACAAATTTTCTCCCTGTCTTTCTACTACCCAACGCCCCAAAACAGTGATCCCACTGAATACCTCCTGCCCCAATCTGCTCTCTCCTATGTCCTTGCCTATACCCTTCTTACTTTCTGGTGGGGCAAGATGGTTCTCTATTCCCCAGTGCCTATATATCTTATTTCCCAGTTGCATGTAAATAATAATAATAACTTTTTAAAAACATTTTATTTTAAAACTTTAAATTTCAGATTCTTTTCCTTCCTCCCTCGTCTCCCACCCTTACTGGGAAGATAAGCAATTCAATATAGGTTGTAAATGTGTAGCTACACAAAACATTTCCATAATGGATATATAGTGAAAGATTGACTATATTTCCCTCCATTGTACCCCCCCCACTTGTTCTATTCTCTGCTTTGTCCCTGTCCCTTTATAAAAGTGTGTGCTTCTAACAACCCTCTCCCCCCCCTGCCGTCCCATCCGTCATCCTCCCTCTCATCCGTTTGCCCCCTACTCTCTGGTAGGGCAAGATACCCAATTCAGAGTGTATGTCATTGGGGCGGCTAGGTGGCGCAGTGAATAGAGCACCAGCCCTGGAGTCAGAAGTACCTGAGTTCAAATCCGGCCTCAGACACTTAACACAAAAAAACTAGCTGTGTGACCTTGGGCAAGTCACTTAACCCCAACTGCCCTCCAAAAAAAAAAAAACAAAAACAAAACAGAGTGTATGTCATTCCATCCCTAAACCAAATTCAATGAGAGGTTGACCCATTCCCTTTTGCCTTCCTGTTCTTCCCCTCCATTTTAACAGTTATCCCTTGTCTCTTCTATATGAGATAATTTACCCCATTCTATTTCTTCCCATCTCCTCTCATTATATTTCTCTATGACCTCTCAATTTCACCTTATAAATATCATCCCTTCCTATTCAATTGATCTGTACCCTCAGTCTATGTATACCTGTACACATATATACACACACTCACATACGCATTCATATGCATATATACCCCCTCCTATATATAGACATGTGTGTGTATAATATATATTATGTGTGTATACATACACACACACATTTATATTCCCTTCAACTACAAACTGAGAAAAGATTCATAAATTACAATGATCATTTTTCCATGTAGGCATGTAAATAGTTCAACTTTGATAAGTTCCTTGTGATTTCTTTTCCCTGTTTGCCTTCTCATGCTTCTCTTGCTTCTTGTATCAAATTTTCTATTCAATTCTGGTTTTTTCATTAAGAATGCTTGAAAGTCCTCCATCTCATTGAATGACCATATTTTCCCCTGAAACATTATACTCAATTTTTCTGGGTAGGTGATTCTTGGTTTTAATCCTAGCTCCTTTGATTTCCAGAATATCATATTCTAAGCTCTTCAATCCCTTAATGTAGAAGCTGCCAGATCCTTTGTTATCCTGATTGAGTTTCCACAATATTCATATTGTTTCTTCCTGGCTGCTTGTAACATTTTCTCCTTGGTCTGGGAACTTTGGAACCTAGATATAATATTCCTAGGAGTTTTCTTTTGGGGATCTTTTTCAAGAGGTGATTAGTGGATTCTTTCAATTTCTATTTTGCCCTCTGGTTCTAAAATATCAGGGCAATTTTCCTTGAGAATTTCTTGAAGGATGATGTCTAGGTTCTTTTTTTGATCATGGCTTTCAGGTAGTCCAATAATTTTTCAATTGTCTATTTTCCAAGTCAGTGGTTTTTTTCTAATGAGATATTTCACATTGCCTTCTATTTTTCCATTTGTTTGGATTTATTTAATAGTATCTTGATTTCTCATAAAGTCATTAACTTCCATTTGCTCCAGTCTAATTCTGAAGGGATTATTCTCTTCAGTGAGCTTTTGGAATTCTTTTTCCATCTGGCAAATTTAGCTTTTTAAGGCATTCTTCTCCTCATTGTCTTATTGGGCCTCTTTTGCCATTTGAGTTAGTCTATTTTTAAGGTGTTATTTTCTTCAGTCAGGTTATTGACTCTCTTTTCATGATTTTCTTGCATAATTTTCATTTCTCTTCCCAATTTTTCCTCCACTTCTCTTATTTGATTTTCAAAATCCTTCTTGAATTCCTCCATGGCCTGTAACCAGTTCATATTTTTCTTGGAAGCTTTTGGTGCAGGAGTTCTGACTATGTTGTCTTGCTCCCATTCCATGCTTTGATCCTTTTTGCCCCCCAAAAAGGAATCTAAAGTCAGATGGTTGTGCTTGCTTTGCTTCCTTTGCTTGCTCATGTTGCCAGTCAATCACTTGACTTTTGACCTCTTTGCCACAGTAGAACTCTGCGTCCAGAGGGGAGAGCTTTGTCCCAAATTGCTGGGGTTTTCATAGCTGCCAGAGCTATTAGTTGGGTGCCCTCTCTCAAACCTCACAGGCTCTGGCACCTGGTCAGACACCCCAGGACCTTCACCCAAGGTTAAGGCAAGAGCACTTAATCTTTGAATGGTCGCTTGACCCTGCTATGATCTCCAGGCTGAGCACTCTGAAGCAGCCACGTGGAGGCAGCAACAGGGCCACTGTACCTCCGTTGCTTCTGGCTCCAGGGGCAGAGGCCAAACCATACTCTGTCCCTGCCAGATTTAGCAGGATTCCACTGACCTTTCACTTTGTCTTTGGCATTTATGAGTTGATAATTCTAGAAATAGCCATAGCTGCTGGTGATCCACCCTCCCAAATGCTCCAGCTGCATCTGGTCCAGGTCACCCTGGGGCTAAAGCCATGGGCTTTCACAGTGCTGGGATCAGCTACCAGAGTGCTGCAATGAACCCTTCCTGTCTGCCTGCTGGGCTGCCTTCAGCAGGAGATTTGTTTCTCTCTGTCATTTTGTGGGTTCTGTAGCTCTAAAATTTGTTTAGAGTCATATTTTATAGGTATTTGAGGTGGTTATGGGGGGAGCCACAGAGTTTTCCTGCTTCTGTGCCACCATCTTCAATATTTTTAACTCTTAAGAACTTTCTTGGGGTGGCTAGGCAGCACAATGAATAGAACACCAGCCTTGGAGTCAGGAGGACCTGAGTTCAAATCCAGCCTCAGACACTTAACACAAAAACTAGCTGGGTGACCTTGGACAAGTCATTTAACCCCAATCGCCCTACCTTCTCGTCTCCAAAAAGCAAAAAAAAAAAAAGCTTTCTTACTATAAGGACAATTAGTAGAAATATACATAGACAGATGGTGCTGATAATAAAGGGATAAGAAAGAAGATTATACTGGACGAATAAGGAGGAGGAAGATGGAATCTGGTAAATTATCTCACATAAAAAAAGGCATAAAAAAGCTATTATAATGGAGGGAGGGATGAGGGAGGGTGGTGCACAAAGCTTGAACTTTACTCTTATCAGAATTGGCACAAAGAGGGAATGACATATACATTCAGTTAAATACAGAAATCCATTTTACCCTATAGGAAAGGAGAAAGGGATGGGGAAAAGGAGAGGGACTGATAGAAAGGAAGGAAGTGGTGGCCCAGCTGTACCAGATTTTAATCCGTATTATAAAGCAGTTGTCATCAAAACTACTTGGTACTGGCTAAGGAATAGAGTAGTGGATCAGTGGAATAAATTGGGTACAAAAGACTCAATAGTCAACAATTATAATAATATACTGTTTGATAAACCCAAAGAACCCAGTTTTGGGGATAAGAACTCACTATTTGACAAAAATTGCTGGGAAAATTGGAATATAGTATGGCAGAAACTGAACATAGACCATCATCTAACACTGTATGCCAAAATGAAGTCTAAATGGGTGCATGATCTAGGTATAAATACTGTAAGTAATCCGGGGAAGCAAGGAATAGTTTACATGTTAGATTTATGGAGTAGGGAAGACTTTAAGACCAAAGAAGAGTTAAAGATCATTATGAAATGCAAAATGGATAATCTTGATTACATTAAATTGAAAATGTTCTGTACAAACAAAGCCAATTTAACCAAGATTAAGAGAGAAGTGGGAAACTGGGAAAGAATATTTACAACTAATATCTCTGATAAAGGCCTCATTTCTAAAATATACAGGGGGGACAGCTAGGTGGCTCAGTGAATAGAGCACTGGCCCTGGAGTCACGAGGACCTGAGTTCAAATCCGACCTCAGACACTTAACACACACACACAAAAAAACTAGCCGTGTGACCTTAAGTCACTTAACCCCAACTGCCCTCCAAAAAGCAAAAAAAAAGAAAAAAGTACTAAAACATACAGGGCATTTGTAAATTTGTAAAATCTATAAGAATACAAGTCATTCCCTAATTGACAAATGGTCAAAGGATATGAACCGGTAATTTTCAGAGGTAGAAATTAAAGATATCTATAAGTATATGAAAAAATGCTCTAAATCACTATTGATTTTTAGAAATGCAAATCAAAGTAACTTTGAGGTAGCACATCTCACCAGTCAGATTGGCTAAGATGACAAAACAGGAAAATGATAAATGTTGGAGAGGATGTGGAAAAATTGGAACACTGATGTCTTGTTGGTAGAGCTGTGAACTGATACAACCATTCTGGAGAGTAATCTAGAACTATGCCCCAAAGGCTATAAATACCCTTTGACCCAGTAATATCACTTCTGGGATTGCATCCCAATGAGATCATAAAAGTGGGAGGAAGACCCATAAGTACAAAAATATTTATTGCAGCTCTCTTTGTGGGAGCAAAAAACTGGAAATTTAGGAGATGTCCATCAATTGGGGAATGCCTCAACAAGTTGTGGTATATGAATGTAATGAAATACTATTGTGCTATAAGAAATGGGGAGCAGATGGACTTCATATTTACCTGGAGAGGCTTATACAAACTGATCCTAAGTGAGAAGAGCAGAACTAGGAAAAATTTGTACACAAACACAAACACGTCATATGTGTGATGACCAACTTTGATAAACTGCACAATCTCAGCAATACACAGTAATAAGACAACTCTACAAGTCTCAGGATTGAAGGAGATGTCTACATTCAGAGAAAGATCTAGAAAGAACAGAGTTTAAATGGAGACTGAAGCAATCTACATGCTATCATTCTTTTCCATGTTTGGTTTTTTTTTTCTTTCCCATTGTTCACTCCATTGGTTACAACCTTTCTATACAACCAGACTAATATCCAATGTGAAAGTATTTACAGATCCTCTACTTGATTGCATGCCACCATGGTGGGAGTGGGGGGGGGGTAGGGAGAGGGAATGGAGAAAATTTGAAACTCAAGGGATTCTGCAACTGAATTTTGTAAACTAAAAGTAAACAAACAAATAAATTGATTTTTAAAAAAAGAAAGGAGGGAAGTTTGAGGGACATGGTGATCAGAAGTAAAACACTTTTGAAAAATTAATAGGGCGGGGGGTAAGAGAGAGAAAGGGATAAACAAGGGGAAAATAGCACGGAGGGAAACACACAGTTAATTAACATAAGTATAAATATGAAGGGAATGAACTTACCCACAAAACAGAATCAGATAGCAGAATGGATTAAAAAACGGAATTTCGCAATATGTTGTTTACAAGAAACACATCTGAAGCAGAGAAACACACGGTAAATGCAAGGGACTGGAGCAGAATATATTATGCTTCATCTGAAGCAAAAAAAAAAGCTGGAGTAGCAATCATAGTCTCAGACAAAACGGAAACAAATCTAATTAAAAGGGATAAGGAAGGAAACTATATCTTGCTGAAGGGTACTGTAGACAATGAAGTAATGTCAGTACAAAATACATATGCACAAAATGATACGGCATCCAAATTTTTGAAGGAGAAGCTGAATGAGTTACAGGAAGAAACAGACAATAAAACTATACTATTAGGGAACCTCAACATTGCCCTTTCAGAACTAGACAAATCTAACCAAAAAAAACCAAGAAAGAAATTAAAGAGGTAGATAAAATTCTGGAAAAGTTAGATATGGTAGATCTCTAGAGAAAAATGAATGAGAATAGAAAAGAATATACCTTTTTCTCAGCAATAACTGATCTATACAAAAATTGACCATGTTTTAGAACATAAAAACCTAACACCAAATGCAGAAAGGTAGAAATACTAAATGCATCTTTGTTAGATCATAATGTGATGTAGTAAAAATTACTTTCAAGGATGGGCAATAGGTAAAAAATAAACTGGAAGCTAAATAATCTAATTTTTTTTTTGCTTTTTTTTTTTTTGCAGGGGGGAAGGTAGGGCAATTGGGGTTAAGTGACTTGCCGAAGGTCACCTGGCTAGTTTTTGTGTTAAGTGTGTGAGGTCGGATTTGCACTCAGGTCCTACTGACTCCTGGGCCAGTGCTCTATTCACTGCACCACCTAGCCACCTCTAAATAATCTAATCTTAAAAAAACAAGAGGGTCAAATCAAAGAACAAATCGTAGAAACAATTGATAATTTCATTCTTAAAAATGAGACAACATAGCAAAATTTATGGGATGCAATTAAAGTGGTACTTAGGGAAGATTTTATATCTCTGATTGCTTACATTAATAAAATATAGAAACTGCAACTCAATGAATTGGGTATGCCACTAAAAAAAACCCCAAAACTTGAAAAAGAATATATTAAAAATCCCCAATTAAATACCAACTGAGAAATCCTGAAAATCAAAGGAGAAATTTATAAAATTGAAAGTAAGAAAATTATTAGACTAATAAATAAAATTAGAAGCTGGTTTATGAAAAGCATACACATACATACACATATACACTCATACACATATGCTTATTTCTACTTGTCATCTGTTTTTCCGAAGGCAGATAGCATCTTCCTTCATAAATCCAAGTCTTTCTGTGTTTTTCTAAAACAACCAGCTCATCATTTCGTATACCACAGCAATAGTACAACCTGGTCACCTCTCCTTTCTGAGAGATTGTCTATGAAAGTTTTCCTCCAACTTTCTGCATTCATTCTATTCTTTTTTTTTCTTTTTTCTTTTTGGAGGGCAGTTGGGGTTAAGTGACTTGCCCAAGGTCACATGGCTAGTTTTTTTGTGTGTGTGTTAAGTGTCTGAGGCCGGATTTGATCTCAGGTCCTCCTGGCTCCAGGGCAGGTGCTCTATTCACTGCGCCACCTAGCCTCCCCCTTTCATTCTATTCTTGCTTGCAAAGAGACATAACTTTTTGGATATGACCAACATGTGAATTTGCTTTGCTTGACTATTTGCTACATAGATTTGTTTTTTTGATGGGGGGGGGAAAGAGTTGACAAGAAAGGAATTAGCAATATTGATCCCAAAACAATAGAACCATTGAAATATTTCAAAACTGATATATTAAATATAATCTGTTCTTTGTAAGCAAGCAAAATGAAAAAGAGATTCATGTTTTCAAGTACAATACTTTTCTTGAGTTCTACCTATATATATAGAAATATTCATTTTTTGGTGTTAAGTTCAGAATTTTAACATTTAAATTAATTGCAAAATGATAAAACCTAGATCTTATCTAGCTTATACCCAAATTTATTTGCCACCACATTGGTCCTCCTAAGAAAACAAATCTCAGCATTTCTCTCCCCCTACATATACATATGATATTCTAGCATCATTCTTTCAAAGCCAGACAAGCCATATCATTCCTTAGCATAATTGAGAAGTTTGTACACTGTCTTTTCTCTTCTGCCATTAGCTTTAGCCCCCATTGTCTGTGTTTTCCCATTTGTTAGGGAGCCAGTGACTAGGACCTCCATTTCCATGTAACTACCTAACCTCAAGTAGCTTTTACATTTATTTCACAGATAAAGCAAAAACAATGCACAAATATTTTCCTCAGTATTTTGAAGGCAAACTGTCTATTTCACCACTTTAGTCTCTGGGGGAGTGAGCTAAAAGCCCAAGTTCCTACACCAAACTCATGTCCATACATGACTTGGCTGCCTAATGATTCCTTTCACACATCCTTTCACTGATCTGGGCTCTCAAAGGTCACTCTCAAAAATTGAATTTTGTTTCTCATGGTAAAGATACTGAGCTGTCTGTTATATTTGTCCTGTATCCTGACTCCTGAATTCTTGTGGTTTCTTCTCCCAAGGTCACAGCAACTGTACTCTCTCCACAGCATAGTCACTTACTGGCCACAGTCACACGAGAGCACAAATTAAGACAATGAGACAAAAAGATGACCAAAACTGCTCAGCCTTTTATGAAGACTCAGGTTTTTATACCTACACAGCCAAATGAAAAATATTTCTCCCAACCACATGGTAGCAACTGGAACCAGTTACAAAATGTCCACTCGCACTCCATTCTCTCCAAAGCACTTCCCTTACATATCATCATAATTTTCCTGGAAGCAGTCTTTGGTGTCTGCCATGTGAAGAGTCGTCATCTTAAGGGGTCTGGGCAATCAACAAACAACAATACTCTTTTCCTTAAAAACCTTCTATTTACCATTTCTCTCCCCATTACCCATAGGATAAATAGCAATGTCTTAAATTTATATGACTTCTCTATTAAGAATCTTCTGGCTGGAATTCAAGACTTTCTGTCTTTTTAGTGATGGTTCTTAGTACAGGTTGGGTTGAAGATCCCTCTTCACAATTAAATAAACTTCTTTCTTAATTCTCCCTGTGATCCCCTAAGATTCTACTATAAATGAGTTGCTAGAAACATTAGAGATCCTCATGAACTATAAATCTAAGAGGATCATAGGTTTAAAAATAAAAGGGACTTTTAGATTAGGGGTGAGGATAAACTATAGTCCATATAAATCATTCCTAAGTCAACTATGAGTTCTGATTATTCATATACACACATAATATATGTATATGTATCTATATATATACATACACACATATATTTATTGTAATTGCAAAATGTATACCCATTGTAAAGTAGTTTTAAAGCAAAACTTGTCTTGTCTTCAACACTATAGTTTCTGTGCTTGCATACTAAATAGCCAATAGTCATTCTGTGAAGTTTACTGTAAACTTTTGTAACCTTTGTTAACAGTTAAGTAGTTTTAGGGCTTTTTTGTTTGCTAGGTGACACAGTGGATACAGTGGTGGACCTAGAGTCAGAAGACTCATCTTCCTGAGTCCAAATCTAACCATGGACACTTACTAACCCTAGGCAATTCACTTAACTCTGTTTGCCTCAGTTTCTTCATCTGTAAAATGAGCTGGAGAAAGAAATGGCAAACATCTCCAGTACATTTACCAAGAAAACCCCAAATAAGTCACAGAGTTGGCTATGACTGAACAATAGCAACAGCAACAAAAATTCCTAAGTTCTGTGAAAAGTCATGTAGAATGAGTTTCCCACTCTAAATAATAGCTTTCTCCAAGCATCTTCCAAGAAGCTGCCCTTGACAACCTCTCTTTCCCCAAGTCTTCCAAGCCCTCAAGGTTGCTGAACAAAAACCATGGCTAATCATGAGCTCAGCTTCCTGCATCCAGGCCTGTAGGCCAGTCAGTGCCCACAAAAATCTCAGCAGCATAGATCAAAAGTGACAGATTTTGATTCTCCATCAGAAATGGGATTTTGTTTGTATAAAAAGCAGAGAAACCAAGCCTAAAGCTATGCTGCCTGCTTGCTCCTCACAGACGTGGGTACTCACAATCCTGCAAATTTATATGAAGAACTAGGCCCATTCCACAATCCTTACTTACCACTTCAGGACCAGGCTGTGGGTGTAAATTGTATGTTAGGTCCTCAACTCCTGCTTCAGCCACATAACCATTGATTCAGGGGAAGAAAAAGTATAAGAAAGAGATCATTTCTTATTTTAAGTAGTCTGATCCCTGTCTACAACAACCTTAGAGATTATCTGATCCAATCTCTCATTTTATAAGTGAAGAAGATGGGGTGTGGTAAAATAACTTGTCTAAGGTTGTACCAGTAGTAAATGGTGGAGCCAAAGTCTTCTGACTCCAAATCTAGCATTCTTTCCCATACTAGCCAGCCTCCATCCTAAAAAATTTTTTTTCTAAATTCTGAACTTAACCAATCAGATAAAATGAACATTTCTATATACATAGTAAAACTGATGGTAAATGAAACTGCAAATCTCATATATAGAGATTACTTTTCCTTCAAAATATATAATAAAATAAACATAGAACTTTCTTTTTTTTTTTTTTTGCTTTTTTTTGGAGGGCAGTTAGGGTTAAGTGACTTGCCCAAGGTCACACGGCTAGTTTTTGTGTTAAGTGTCTGAGGCCGGATTTGAACTCAGGTACTCCTGACTCCAAGGCCGGTGCTCTATTCACTGTGCCACCTAGCCACCCCCAAAACACAGAACTTTCAAAGCTGTCCTTCTAATCTGTGATCCCTTTTGGCCTTCACTCCATTTTAAAACTATATATTAAAAAACAAAAATCCTTTAATAACCTTTTTCTCTTTTTCTTTCTTTCTTTTTTTCTTTTTTTTGGAAGTTGTGTCCTTAGTCTCTCTCAGTAGTGCTCTTTCTAACTATTTCCCTGTCCTCTTGATGAACTAATCCGCTCATGTTCATTCAATTCAATTCAACAAAGGTTTATTTACTTTAAAAGGGAAAAAAAAAGTATTGATAAAGAGAACAGTTCATTAGTTGTAGAGATGTTCAAGATAACAATTTCTTAATAAAGAAAACTAAAAATGCACATTTTCATGTTCTCCTTAATAGTTTTGATAAGATGTTCCAAGTTATTCTGGCTACTTTTTAAAATTTATTCATCTTAACAAATAGTAGGAATTACGTACAATGTCAAGGAACTTTATTAAGTGCTGGGGATACAAAAACAAAACTGACTCTGAAATAAAGAAACATTATTTTGGGGGAGGGCATACAACATGTACACAAACAGGTAAATAAAGTATATATAGTGGCATAAAGAAATTTCAGGAAGAAGAAAACACTAAAAATTTGGGGAATCTATAAAGGCCTCAATCTTAGGAATATCACTTAGATAGCTGTATGAAAGTGGATTGGAGAGGGGAGAGATTATAAGGAACAAGACCAATTAGGCAGTCATTACAATAGTCCAGGTGGAACGTGGCTCCCTGCAAATGCCCAGAATCAACTTTTATCTAGATCTTGGACTTCTAGTGTTCACTCTCTTGACTTTACAAAGCTTACAAGATCATAACCATCTCTAATATATCTTCATTTCAAGCCAAGAAAGATACATACAACAGAGGTGGCAGGAGCCTAAGGTGGAGAAATGAAAGCCTAAGCCCTCTCTCACCAACGGGAGACTTATAGCATTCCTTGCTTCTGTACCAAATATGGCTTGGCAAGAAAGTGGAAGAATGGGATTTGGTTTAGCTGCTTGTGTCTTTTGAATGCACCCCAGTTCTGGCTTCATCCTATAGGGAGCAGGCTGGAAGCAACTACTGAATACCTGCCCATTCTCCAGATTGGGGAACAGGGCCCTTCCTTTATGTTTCATCATAATGGCTTTCTGGCATCATAAATGACTTTCTAGAAGCCAGCTTTCCCCACCCTCTTCTACCAGGGCAGGGATGAGGAACTTGAAAATCCAAAGGATTTGTTCTGTAAAGTTCGGATTTAGTCAAAGGCCAAACCCAAGGACCTAGAAGGTCACATGTGGCCTCGAGGCTGCAGGTTCCCCACTCCCATACTAGGACTCATGAGCTGAGCACAATGTACCTGCTTTACTCAGCACCTGCTCCACATAAATATAATAAAATATTACTACACTATAAGAAATGAATATGAATAACCTATATCAGATTGTTTACTGTCTTGGGTAGGGGGAAGGAGAGTGAGCCAGAAAAATTTGAAACTCAAAGTCTTATAAAAAGTAATGTTGAAAAAAAAGAAATGAATATGAAGAACTTAGATTTAGAACACAGGAAGATTTATGTGAACCAATAAAGAGCAAAGTAAGCAGAACTATGGAAACAATATATGCAATGACTAAAGTGATATAAACAGAAAGTTTATGCAATATTAATAACTATCCTCGGAGGAGAGTGGAAAAAATATATTTCTTTCCTTTCTTTACAGATGTAGGACACTATGCATAGAGTGACAGATTTCATTGATGTGTTGGTTAGGTTTTTAAAAATTCTTTTGTCTGCTTTTACAATCTTTTAAGTTCTATGGTTCATTGGGTAGGAGAGGGAGGGTATATTCAGAAAAAAAATAAACAAAAGAAATCAATCAAAATAAAATTCAAGTTTTCTAAAAAGTAGAAGAATTGGTCTTTGTAAAGAATAGGGGTATCTGTTCATCAGAGATTAGAACAAAAGAGGAGAAACTGGGAGATAATGAAAAGTTTTAAATGTTTGATACAATTTGTTTGTAAATCCATCTGATCCTTTTTTCCCTCCCCTTGCGTAATTGTTCATTTATGACTGGTTATATTTCTTTTTATGAGACAGAGGATTTAAATTCTCTATTTCTTGTTCTTTCCATCTAGGCATTTTATATTTTTGTAAATATCTATCCACTTCATATAAGTTACTGGTTTTGTTGGCATATAATTGGGAAAATATTTTCTAATATTTATTTTTTTTGTGAATTCTTCATTCCGATTTTTGATGCTGGCAATTTAGCTTTACTCTTTCTTTTTAAAAACCAAACTAGCTAACAATTCATCTCTCCATTAAAAAAATTATCTCCTAGTTTTATTAATTTGGTGACTTTTTACTTTAATTGTGAATTTCTTCTGTAATTTTCAAAATATCTATTTTGATATTTAAGTGAGGTGTTTTAATTTGTTGATTTTCTTTCTTTCTTTTATCAGTTGCATGCCAAATTTATTGATTCAGTCTTTCTTTCTTTTATTGATAAAAATGTTTAGAGACATACATTTTCTCCTAAGGCCTGCTTTGGCTGCATTTCCAAAATTTTGGTATATTGTCTAATGATTATCATTTTCTTGAATCTAATTATCTATTGTTTTTAAGATTTGTTCTTTGACTTACCAGTTCTTTAGGATTAAGTTATTTATAATCATTCTAAATATGTTTGTATTTATAATGTATATGTATAATATATAAAATACAATTAATTTTCAATTCATTCTTCGGTGTCCCTTTATTATGTATATTTTCATTGCATTGTGGTATGTAAAGAAATGTTCATTTTTTTCTGCATCTTTGTGAGGTTTTTGTGCCCTAATACATGGTCAGTTTTTGAAAAGTGTCATGTACAGCTACAAAATACATATTTTTTCTATTTTTATTCAATATCTTTATAGATGTATCATATCTAAGTTTTCTGAGATTCCATTCTGGTCCTTCTTGCTTATTTTTCAGTTAGATTTTTCTAGGTCTAAAAGGAGTATATTGTGGTCCCCCACTTGTATAGTTTTACTGTCTTTTCCCCCTGTAATTCATTTAACTTTTAAGTATTTAGATGCTATTGCATTCAAAGCAAATATATTAAGAGCTGTTATTTAATTCATTATCTATGACAAACAGATTCCCTATTTATTTCTTTTAATCAAGTTTAACTTTGTAGTTCTCTTGCCAGAGATCATGATTGCTACCTTTGCTTTTTTTAGTTCGACTGAAACACAATAGATTTTGTTCTAAATCTAACTCTGTATGAATCTTCATGATTCAAAAGTGTTTCTTGCAAAGCACATATTGTTGGATTCTGCTTTTTTATCCATTCTGCTTTCCTCATCCATCTTACATGTGCTTTCATATCAATCATATTCATAGTTATGATTAATTTTGTATTTCCCTCAATCCTGTACCCTTATAGTTTTTCCTACTTTCTTATTGTTTCACTCTCTTTACAAAAAAGAAAAGGGTAGAAAGAGGAATGTGTGCATTGCCAGTGCTCTATGTTTAACAAAATTTACTTCTGCTTCCCTGCCCCTCTTTTCTTTTCCTTTCCCAGACTCCAATCACAGTTTCTTACCTTTTTTCTTTCCTTTCAAATTCCCCTTCACGTTCTATCTCCTGAAATTAGAGTTTGGTTTGCTTGTTACTAATCCCCCCTAAATTTACCCTTCCTTTTATTCTCTCTTCTATCTTTTCTCCATTCCCTTTTGTTTACCTGATGAGCTAAATGAATTTTTATACCAAACTCTGTGTGTGTGTGTGTGTGTTCTATCTTCCTTTGAGCAGTTCAGATAAAAGTACAGCTCAAGTATCACTTGACTCCTTTGTTCCGAACTCCTTATTTGTATAGCTTGATTCTTGTGTACCTTGCCTATATGATAAGTTCCTCTACATTTTCTCCACTTTTCTTCCCTTAGTGTATTCCTTTTCCCCTCCCTTTTATTCTTTTAGGATAAAAAAAAATATAATAAAAATCACTCCTAGGCCCCTGTCTTATTGAACTCCCTCTGTGACCCCTGATGAGTAGAATATGAGTGGAACACACGTATCATCTCCCCATATTAGAATTTAAACACTTTATCCTTGCCTAATCTCTCCTGACTGCTTGCTAATATTATAGCTTTACTTTTCTCTTGACTCCTATGTTTGTATTTCAAACTTCCTACTCTTTTCTGGTCTTTTCATTAGGAATACTTGGAAATCTTCTATTTCAATAAAGGTTCATTTTTTTCCCCTGTATGATTACACTAAGTTTTTCTGGGCAGGTTAATTTTGGTTGTAATCCTATATAATTTATCTTTTTGAATATTGCATTCTAAGGGCTCTGCTCTTTTGTGGTAATAACTGTTAAATCTTATGTGACCTAGGCTGTGATTCCCAGGTAATTGAACTCTATTTCTGACTTCTTAAAGCATTTTCTCTTTGACCTACAAATTCTGAATTTTGATTATTGCATTCCTGGGAGTTTTCATTTTGGAGTTTCTTTCAGGAGATAACCAACAGATTCTTTCTATTTTAACTTTTCCCTCTATTCCAATAGCTCTAGGTACTTTTCTTTGATCATTTCTTGAAACCCAATTCTGGGGTACTAGCAACAGAGCTTTTAGAAGGTTCCTATTCCTGATTCCCATGCATTATCAGGCTCAAGTCCAGTCTTACTTTATCCATAATCACTTTTTTTCCCTAGAACCCTGTACCAAGACCTAGTTTAGTCCCTGAACTAGGTTCTTTTTGGTATATTCAGAACTAGCCCATGTCCCCAGTGCCTGAAAACCTCTATGTGTTTCCATATGTTGACCTGGCTTGGAAAAAAGCACTTGTTGTGTTTTCTCTTTGAATTTCCCTGTCACTATTTGGTTGAGCTCTTGCTAGGTCTTTGTTGGAATAGTTATGTGGGAGTAGTTCTGTGCTATATCATTTCCTCTACTCTGCTCTCTTTAATGGTTTCTCCACAGTTTGTCTTTTTCAGATATTCACTACCCATCCTTTTAATAATTTTTTTTAGAATTTTTCCAGGGATAGAAGTCAAGTCCACTGGCTGGCCTATAGCTATTATATTCCATATAATAGCCATATTCTATATTCTTCCCACTAAGAGGCAGGAGATGCAGTAATAGCAAGGTCAGTTCAGCTGCATTGTAGACTGTATAAAGGGGAGAATCATCTAACAAGTCTCAAAAAGTAGTTTGGAGATAGGTTGTAAAAGGCACAAACCTGAAGATAATGGGGAATCATTGGAGTTCACTGAGCACAGAAATGACATGGTCATATCTGAGCTTTGGGTATGTTTCTTTGGCAGTTGTATCTAGGGTAGAATGGTGAAATCAAGAGACCAATTAGGAGGCCACTGCAATAGTCTAGATGGTTTGAGTAAGGTGGTGGCTGTGTGAACAGAGAAAATACCAAAGAAGGGAGAGATGTGAAATTAGAAGTAACAATATTTGACAAGTTACTGAACATTGTAAGGTGTAGAATAAAGAATTAAGGAACATCCCAGGGTTGCAAACCTGAGTATATGTAAGGATAGCGGTATCCTAGACAGAAACAGGGAAACCTGGATGAAGGATGGGTTTGGGGAGAAAGATGATGAATTCTGCATTTGAGATGCCTATACGACATCCAGTTAAAACTGCCCAATAAGCAACTGGTAACCTGTATTTTCTAAATAAAGCAGATGAAGTCCTCTTCTAAAAGGACATGGTTCAGAGAGAGGTTAAGTTTTGAGAAGTTAAGAAAAAGGTTTGCTGGGGAGATTATGATAGAAGTTAGGGAAGACCAGAAGGATTTTTGTGCAGCAGTGAAGATACAAGTGTTCTTTTGTGCTAATAACTGCTAAATCTTATGTGACCCAGCTATAAATTTGTAGTCACCCCAGGTGTCACGGTTGTTTGACTCTTAGTAGCATTTAACAGCACTTGGATAGGAGTAGAGAAAGAAAATGAGAAAGTGGTCCAGGGCTCGAAGTGGTTAAGTAACGGCTGGGACATGGAGGCAAAGTATTCAAGGATAACCAAGAGTATAGATTGAACTAGCCAAACGATGAATTGGTAGTGATAGCCTGAGAGAACAGACAATGAAGATCATGGTAATTTTATCAAGAAATGATTTAGGAGGAGTGAGGCAGGAGATAGAAAGATAGGAGACAGTGGTTTGAGAGAGGAATTTCAGAATTCTGGATCACAAAGGTTTTACAGCTGTTTGGTGGCTAATATGTTCACCCTTTTGTGTGTTAGAGGGCAAGATGGTTATAGCAGTTTGAGGCTGATGATCAGTGAGGCCAAGGTATCCAAGGGAACATGGCTGAGTATATTCATGTCCCCAAGTATGAGGACAGACTTTAAGAGGAAGATTGTGAGGCAGACACTGAACTCCTTGACCAAATGATATGGAGGATAATACAGAACAATGACTAGGATTTGGACTGTGTGAAAAAGATACTAACCTCAAAGGAGGAGCTGTTGAGTGGCAAGAGGGCATTCTTGATGTTTTAGAGCAAGTTCTTGACTTCTCCTGGCTCTCACAAGTTAGAAACTCTTATAGTTCTCAGATCCTTGTGGCAGAGGAATTGTAAAGTGGTGATTAAGGTCCTGGGTTAATTTTCTATGTCTTTATGTACTGAAGCATTATTCCAGAGGATAAAGTACACCTATAGATCACCCATCATATGACACAAGTACACTGTCCCTCAGCTCTGGGTCTCAAGAAGCAAACCTGTCCTCCTGTCCCTCAGTACCTTTGGTGGGCAGAGATCTGGGGTTAGTTTAGAGTCCCCTGAAAAACAAGTCCTCTGGTGCTCTGGACACCTAGAAGCTGAGAGCTCAGGGTGGGGTGGATAGGCTATGCCTTTGGAGCTGGTTCTCTGTGTCATAGAATTTAGAAGTGGAAGGAACTGCAGGGATTAGCTGTTCCCACCCTATTATTTTATAGATGTGGAAAATGAGGCTCTTGGAACTTAATTTAGTTTTTTGAGGTCATTCAGCACAATCTCATCGTAGGTCAACTCACTTTGGTGACTGAGAGCAAGTGTCTCTCTCCTCCCCTCCCTCACTCTCCCCCAGGGATCAATGTTTCTCTTTGGTGAAATAGAGGGTTGGATTAGATCTCTAATGACCCTTGATTCTGGGATCTCAGGATCGGGTGACAAGCCATTGCACAGTGGGGGATTGTGTCTTGCTCTGGGCTAAGGGAAACTACAGAAACTGCATGACGAGTCTTCAGTGATTTATTTCCGGGGGTAGGGGTGGGGTGGGTAGCCTGGGGCCAATAAGGTAAGGGTCACAGAGGCAAAACTGTAACCCAGATCTGACACCAAAGCCTTGCCTTCACCCACTTTGCTAGGATGCCGCTGTCACACAGTAGGTGCTCCATACATCTTTGCTAAATGAATGAACGAATGAATGATGAACAGGGAAGTTCTAGAGTCTGTGGAATGTCCCAAAGCAAGGAATGACAAAGAGGAGAGAATGAAATACGCAAGTACCCGGAAGTAAAAAAGCATTTCTTCAGCTCGGAGTTGGGAGGCCGCGTCTTTCAAGGCAGTCGGTAACATTTACTAGGCGCCTACGGTTTGCCCGGCCCTGTGCTCAGCGCTGGGGATACAAAGAAAGGCGAGGCTCCCGGAGCCCGAAGTCTAACGAGAGGGATAAATGGCAATCAATTAAGTACAAACTATGTGACGGATGAACTGGAAACAATAAAGTCAGAGGGAGGGCCCGGACATAAGAGGAAACTAGAAGGACACCTTAGGAAGTAGAACAGAGGGGGTCGGTTAAAGACTGTATGCCGGCTGCGCGCGCACCCTCAGGAGCGCGAAGGAGGGCGGGGAAAAAAAAAGTTTTGTGAACTGACGGAAATCCCAGGGGCCTGGGAGCGAGCTCGGCGCATGCGTCCCCGCGTGCGCGCGGTGGCCTAATGCTTTAGGAGCCGAAGAGCGGGCGAGGGCGGGCCGGGACTGGGCCGGAGGAGAAGGAAGTGGGAGGAGGGAAGAGAAAGGGGAGTGACCAAGGCGCGCGCGAGGCCGCCCCGCTGGAGTTGGGAGGTGCGCGCGCAAGCTGCGAGTCCCAGAGCAGGCGGCGGCGGCGGCGGCGGCGGCGGACACGACAAACGGCGACAATGGCCGCGGCGGCGGGCGGCGGGGGCGGCGGCACTCCGGGGGCGGCGGCTGGCGGCGCGGGGCCTGGGGGCGCGGCGGCGGCGGCCGTGGGCCTGGCGCTGTGTAGGCGGAAGGACGGGGGCCCGGCGGGCAAGTTTTGGGAGAGCCCGGAGACGGTTTCCCAGTTGGACTCAGTGCGGGTCTGGCTGGGCAAGCACTACAAGAAGGTGGGTTCTCGCGGGGGGCGGCCGCGGGGTCCAGGGTCTGGGGAGGATGCTCGCCGGGGCTGGCGGGGGCGGGGAGCGGCTCGTTCGGGCCCTCCCCCGCCCTCAGCCCTCCCCCCCACTCCCCGCCATGAGGGACAACAAAGGGCGGCCCGCGGCTGCGGGACTTCCCCTCGCCGCCTCCCCCGAGGAGCCTTCCTTCCTCGCTTGCCGGGCCCAGGGGTGCCGGGGACTCGGTTGTGTCTTGGGCGAGTCCCACGCGTGAATGGGAGAGCCGCGGGCGTCGCCTCCAGGAAGTCTTCCCAGATGTGCTCCTCTCCACCCCCACCCTTGCTAGGGTAGCCACTCTCCCCCTTTGTGCCTCCTGTTGCACTTTCCTTGGGAATGTATTGCGGTCTTTAGAGTAAGCGCCCTGAGGGCCGGCCTTTATCGAACCTTTGCGTCCCCTGCCTAGGGAGGCCCTGGAGTCGGAGGAGGGGTTCTTATTTAGTTTAGGATGGGGAGGGGGTGAAGTGGGCTGGGGATCGTTGCTTCGATCTCCCTGAAACTAGGGGAACTCTAGACCTTGAGTATGCTAGCCCCCCAATCCCTGCAATGGGGGCCTAACACATGACTCTCTTTTTCCTTAAAACATCGCAACAAAGGAACACCTTCATTAATCTTTTTTTTAAAAAAAAAGCGTGATAATTCATAGAACATGGGGATCTATTGTATGTGGTCTGGTTAGGTATATAAGGTGGTTGAAACTTTTTTTTTAACTATAGCGCTTCAAAGTTTGCTAATCATTTGACATATAAACATACCATCTCACGACCATCCCCTGAGATATCTTCTACTATCTAATTTTACAGATAGGGAAACTGAGGCTGAGAGCTTAATTGGCCTTCCCTGAGTCACAAAGCTAGGAGTTGCTTGATGTCAGGATTTGAATATAGATCTTTCTGACTTCCGAGTCTAGCACTTAGTAGACGTTCTTTCTACTTTTGGGGGGGGGAGGGGCGAGGTGGAGGGGGAGTTGGTAAAATTAGCCTGAAGTTTTTGTTTGAAGTTTGTAACCTCAGGAAGGTTACAAAATTTCTAAGAGAGAAAGGAAGAGATGATTTTTTTTTCTCCTTAGATATTTTTTAAATTTAATTTTTTTATTTTGAACTTAAATGTCTCTGACCCTCCCCCCATCATTTCCATTCATCTACAAAAAGATGGTTCTCTGGTAACCATGAATTTCCATTTCACACTACTTGCTTTTTTTTTTTTAATGTATAAAAGAAATTCGTGTTTGCTTTCATAACGAACTCCTGCTCGTTAGTTCTTCCTTAGGAACTTCCATCTGTTCTGTGAAATATTGATACTTAGGAGAAAGTTAATAACTGGAGTTAAAAGCTTAATGATTATTAAATGCTTGAAATGCTTGTTGCCAGGCACAGGTATTAATTTTATTTAAATTTTGGTAATGTAGCAGCTCTGATGGTGAAATCCCTGCTTTTCTAGATGCTTACTGTTAAGCACTCCTTTTCATTGCTTCACATTGCAGAAGAAAGAGACTTGAATTTGAAATGAACGGATCTTAATTTAAATCCCATCTCTGCCACTTACTTATGTATGTGACCTTGGGAAAGTTACTTAACCTCTGGGTTTTAGTTTCCTCCGGTTCTAGATATATGATCTAATGAATTTAATGTGTGTAAGAAAAAAATTTGTCAAATGGAAATGAACTTTTATTATGGTCAATAAGAGCCTTGTGTAAGGTTTGTGGAAATGAGTCTATATCATTGAGTCTCAAACTTTTTGATCTCAGGACTCCTTTACCCTTATAAAAATTATTGAATGCTTTTGTTTATGTGGGTTATATATCAATATTTACTGTATTATAAATTAAAATGTCTTAGCATTGTTATAAAAATAGTTTTGATAAGTTCCCCAGACCACTCTTTGAATGCTAATGGGAATCAGAGACTAGTCACTATGACTTCACTCCACCTCTGTGCTCTTCCAATATTTCCCCATTTTTCTTTTGGTCTAGCTGCTTAAGGATGCTGCCTTCAAAGATGTGCTTGATGTATTTCACATTTCTGAGGCTCTGGTGTTTTGGAGGAGCAGGAATTTTTGTGCAGGAGACCTAGGGATCACTATTAGCTGCTGTGGAGCAGATCCAGATGTGCTTTTTTAGGGAAGAACGAGTGCTTCATATCGTTTTATTCTAAGCCATTAAATCGTGGGTGTTTATCCTTGATCTTTTTCAGTGTCTTGAAATTAAAGTTTAAGATTGGCTCCAAGAAGAGTCAAGAAAGTCCACATCCTCCCTTTGTGAAGGTGGGGAACTATGTGGCTGGAGTATTGTATATTCTGTCAGGCACTGTTTTGCTTAACTGCTTTTTAAAAAATATTTTAAAAAATCTTGTTACACAGGCTGAGTAGAGAAGGGCAGCAAATATATTTAGAAACATCTGATGTAAAAACAAAAGCTATAAATGAAAGTAAAACATTTTAGAAATATATATAATGGACCAAAAGTCATTGTCGTAATGGAAAAATAACATTTGAGCATCTATTCCAAAGCAGTGGAAATTAGGTAATAGAGAAACAAAGAGTAAGTTATGATTCTTTTCTCTAAGGACCTTATAATGTAGTTGGGGGAGAAAAGATATATACCAAATGGAGAGTTAATACACCAAATAAATATACATGGTACGTACATACATATATATAGATAATTGACAATATTTTTCCAAACCTGATTGAAAATATTATCTGTAGATATAAATTTAGTTTGTTAATTTTGAATCCTAATTAGTATCATTTTATTAATGTCAGTTGGTAGTGGTGTTATTGTTTTATTGTACCTGAGGTTTTAATTTTGGTCATATGGTGATCCCTGTCTCCCTCTCCCCTCCTTCCTCTCTTCCTCTTTCTCCTTCCTCTCCCTTTTCTTCTCTTCTGGCCCCTTCCCCCTCATATGTCATGTTACACATTTTGTTGTTTTAGTTATAGATATCAGTGAAATTGTTAAAATCTTTACAATATGCAAACAAAAAAAATACTGTTCATTGCCTGCCATTTTGTCTTAAATTTTTTATCATGTAGTTTGGGAAATGAGGTACATTCTAGTTTTCATAGATAAATGTGTTATGCTCTATTGGATGAATTTTGATTTCTTGTTATTGGGTAGCTAAATAGTTTAATTAGAATCAGATATTTAATAGTCTAGACATTGAACTTCTTAATAATGGCCTAGGAGATATTTTAATGAGAAGGGGAGGGAAGAGTTTTGTGGTCTTTAATTTTTTGCAAAAAACAAAACCCAGACCCCTTTATTTATTTATTTATTGGTCTTTAAAGCACATCATATTTTGGAAATGCTTATTTTCCTAGCTTTCAAAAGTAAAGCAACAAGGTTTGTCATGTAAATTTTATGGACTGACCAGTAATAACTTAGAACTTTCCAATGAAATTGAATTTGTAGTATTAGCAGTCACTTGTGTCAGTGATATATTAAAATAATTTTTCTAGTGTATCTAGGGAAAAAAATGGAAGTCCTGAAGTGGTACGTAAAGGGTTTAATAATTACTCCATGAGTCTAATCCAGACTTTACCACTTTTTGTAACTGTAAGTGAACATCCCATGGGCCTCAGTTAGCTCTCCCGATTTAAAAAAAAGTGTTGGAACTGGATGAACTGGTCTCTTCCAGTTCTCAGTTTAGACTCCTAGGTATGCATTGAACTTGTGTTGAGATGGAAAATAACTGAAGAAAAAGAATTATCAGTACCTCTCAAACACTTTTCAGACAGCATATTGCAGTTTTAGTTTGCTTGTTGCTCTACAAGTAATAGTTAAATGTCTTTTGAAGAATTATTTTCTCATGGTTGTGACAGTCTTTGAAACATTAGGCAACTTGAAAAAAGTGTGGCATAAATGTTTGCACTTGAGGTTCTGATAGCTAAGGACTTAAAATTGGTGGTTATCAGACTTGAACTCTATCAACTTTCTGATTGTGTGTAAATGTACACTTATTTGGCCTTTTGAAATGTGTTTTTATAAAACCTTTTAAGATGAAGGGAATCTGGTTAAAAGGGTAGAGAGAAGATTGCTTGGGGAAAATAAAGCATTTCAAGTATAAATACTAGTTGTCAGCAATTAATTACAGCTTGGCTATTCCCTTTATACATTGAAAAACTAATGCATTTAAACAAATCAAAACTTGAAAATGTTGTAAGCTTTTAAAATAATTGTCTTTTTATATCAGGTTACATATATGATTGACTATAGCACAAAATGAGTTCTCTTCAGTCTAATAATGAACATGTGGCTTTCCAATAATGGTACACTGTGCAGCTGTTATTATCTTGTAGTTGCACCCATCAGTCTGACTTTTAAAATCATTTAGTATAATTGAAACAAACACATTAAGATTGAAATGTTGAATGGAGCCTGTCAAGTTGACTTGAAGATAGGAAATGAGGAATAGTTTGTCTTTTTTCAAACTGGAAGAAATTACCATAAGGTTGCTATAGCCAATGAATTAATTGTTTTTGTTTAGAGCATGGAGTTGAGGAGCAAAGGTGAATTTGTACTTTCTAGCCAAATTTGGCTTATTAACAGCATTCCAACAAGTACTTCAGCTATAATCTTCTAAAACCCTTAACACTTAGTGTCTCACATATTCAATGCTTATCAGTTGCTGATTTGTGAAATGTTACCGTTTAGCTCTCCATTTGTGTGACTTGTTCCTACATTGTAAAATTTCCAGAAGTAGGGATCATAGCTTATTCATTTTTCATGCCTTAGTACAGTACTTTCTGCTCCTTTGAAATAGAAGGAATATAATTAATTGTTGCATTGATAAAAATATCAGTAGAGATTAATTTGAATAAAATAACACTGAATCTGGCTTAATGCATAGTATGAGTATATCCATTTTTTGGCCTTTTTTCCCTTTTCAATAAATAGTGGTTATTTTTGCTTTAGGTTGAAGGCTTCTTTTACTGTGTTTTAAGTATATTATCTTGTTGTTCTTAACTCTTTCCAAAGCAGAAATTTCACCAAGATGATTTTTATTTTGCAGTATGTTCAAGCAGATGCTCCTACAAATAAAACTTTGGCTGGGTTAGTAGTACAACTTCTACAGTTTCAAGAAGATGCCTTTGGGAAACATGTCACCAATCCTGCCTTCACTAAGCTTCCTGTAAGTAGCACAGTGAACACTGGTCTATCAGTGTTATTTACCTTCTACTTAACATGTGGGGTTTATGTATATTCCTGATAGACAAAATTATCTATAGCTATTTCCTAGCCTCTTCTTAGCTCAGCTAGGTGGCCCAGTGGATAGAGTGCTGGGCTTGGAGTCAGGAAGATTCCTTTACCTGAGTTCAGATCCAGGCCTCAGACATTTTCTAGCTCTGTGACCCTGGGTAAGTCACTTAACTCTGCCTCAGTGTCTTCATCTGTAAAATGAGCAAGAGAAGGAAATGGCAAACCACTCCAGTGTCTTTGCCAAGAAAACCCTAGATGGGGTCAGGAAGAGTCAGACAGGACTGAAGACAACTGAATAACAACAGAGACTCTTGTTAGTGTTTGAAATGGAAGAGCAGTAAGAATTTAAATAGAAATAAGTAATTTAAAATCACTTTTATGAATTCCATTGTTTTTCAACAGTGAGCCAGGATCTCACATGCCAGGATGTATAATCTCTATAGTGATGATATCAAATCTTCTTATGTAGCTCTGTTTTCTTTGCTGAACTCTAGTCTCACATCTCCAATTGCTTATTAAACATCTCCAACTGCATGTACTAAAGACATTTCACAGTCAGCAAGCTCAAAACCAAACTTACCTTTTCCCCCTAAATCTTCTTTCCTTTCATACTGCCATATTACTATTGAGAGTAGTACCATTCTCCTAGTTCTCTAGGCTCCCACCCTAGGTGTTATCTATCCTTAACTCTTTGCTCCACTCCCTCCCCCCCCTCGGAATCCCCAAGCCAATCCCTCCTCCCCTCTGAAACTGATGCACACCCTCATCACTTTAGGCCTAGACTTTTGGGGTAGCTTTCTGGTTAGGCCGCTGCTTTATGTTTCTCTGTATTCTAGTTCACCTGCCATTCAGCTGCCAGAGTGATATTTTTTAAGTGAATCAGAGTGATCTTTTTAAAGTGAAAGTTTGACCAAATCTCATTCTCCCCATAGCCCACCCCATTCAGTCAACTCCAATGGTTTCCTATCACTTACAGGGTCATTAATCCTGTATTTGATGTTCAGCACCCTTCATCACCTGCTCCATCTCTTCCCTTTCCAGTCTTCTTATGTTGTAATTTCCCTTAACACTTTTTGATCCATGACATTGGCCTCCTTATTGTTCTTGACATTTCCTCTTGCTGTCTTGGGACCTGGAATGTTTTCCTTCCTAATCTCCTGTCTTCCCTGTTTACTTCAAGTCTCAGATAATATCCAAGGCTATACTGGAACCTTTTCCACTCCCTCTTAATTCTAGGGCCTTCCCTCAATTATTTTTTTACTATATCCCAGACATAACTTGTTTGTATATAATTATTTGCTTATGGTCTTCCCCATTAGATTGTGAGCTCTTCAAGAGCAGGGCTGGGTTTTCCTTTCTTTGTACCCTCAGAACTTTCCGTGGTGTCTGGCAAATAGTAGGCACGTACCAAACAGTCAGTTGTTGATCAACTGACTGTCCCTTGCACTATTTATAAAGTCAGTTCTCTATAACTTTCCTCACTCTTGTACTTTCAGTCCCTTAATTCCTTATGACATTACTGCCATCCTACTATGTCCTGTATATCAGAAACTTTGACACATTGATCATCTTTCTCTTCTCTGACATGAGCCATGTTGAATTCTTAAGCAGAGATTTTTATTTCTACGGAAAAAGAATCAAGTTTATAATGTACCTTAAGTGTAAGGAAATCCAAGATCTGAAAAGATGACAGCTTTACATTAATCAAATAGAAAGCTAGTATTCCTATGCTTGTTTCTTTTTTGGATGATACCTTTCAACCTAGAGCTGACCTATAGGGACTGGTTCCACAGTTTCCCCTGAAGATTTATTATTTTTATATACTTCATACCAGTCAGGTAGTCACACAAATATATAACTGATCCCTGGTGTTCATCTTTTTTTTGAACACGATTGCCAAAAGATCTGTCGAATTGAGTCCGTCACCAGTTTTACGCCAACAGCTCCCAAAGATACACTATTCATTCATAATGACCCTCTTATTTTGTTAGTATGCTGAAAAGAACTTTCAGATGAAAAATGGCAATCATTAAAACTGAATACTGTGTTTCTGCTACCAGCTTATTTGGCTAACTCATCTGGGATATAAATGAATAATAAATCAGACCTATGAACCATTTACATCGATGTTCTGGCTCAAACAGTGACACCAAGGGACAACTGGAAATTGCCCTTCTTGATGTCTGTTATGAAAGCTTAGGGATATATCCCAGACATCCACATCTTTTCTTAATTATGCGTGAATTTATCTTTACTTTTTTAAAACTATATTTTCAGCCTAAATCTGTCTTGAGGTAAGAAGTTCCACAAATTTTTGAGTCATTATTTCTTGTAGACTTTGTTTTATTTATGGTTACATTAGTTATTTCAGGTTTGTTGTTCAGTGTCTTGGTGAGCTAGTTCATGGTTATCTCAAGGCGTTTTAAGGAGTTACTAAGCATGTATTTGCTTCTGGATAGGTATACATACACTTAAACCATCTAAGGCAAATAATCACTTCAACTATTTTTAAGGATTAAAGGTCATATTGAGAGTTATTAATGTCTTGAGAGTTATTAAGAGCATAGTCTTGAGAGTTATTAATGTTAACAGCATTTTTAGTCCTGAATTTTTTCAACATAACTAAATATTTCTTGCTATATTTTCTGTCCATTTGCTTTCCTTACCTCCACATTGGAGGGAGAAAAATTTTATCAACATACCCTCTTATTTCCCTCACAGATTATTACTATATAATTAAGTCATGATTAATTTTTGAGAAAGTGAATATTTTGTTGTGGCTCTTATAAAATAAAAGAATTTGAATGTTTAATGTGAACAAGCTTGAATGACAAGGAATCTTTCATTCAATTTTTGTTTATTGTACTCTGAATATTTTACCTTAGAATAGCTAGTATTAAATTGCTGCTATGTGGATGTTTCTGGTTAAACAAATGAATTTTAAAAACATTTTGAAATAAGTGCCATGAGAATTCTCATTAATATTCTTAAGCTAGCAGTCATTATGGTGGTGGCACCTGTTGGTGAAGTATATGATACTGCTGGTTAGTATTAAGCTTTGTAATGGAGAAATGTGGATTCACTATACTGTTACGCCTAAAAATAGTGCCAAGTAGAGAATAGATTCTGTAATTTGGAAAGTCTTTCCAGAACATAATTTTTAAAATAATATTTTTTCCAGTTACATGTAAAAACAATTTTTAATACTTGTTAAGATTTTGAATTCTAAGTTCTCTTCTCTCCCTTTCCTTCTCCCTCATTAAAAAGGCAAGCAGTTGATATAGGTGATACATGTGCAGTCATGCAAAACATTTTCGTATTAGCCAGGTTGTGAAAGAAAATATTTTTTAAAATCCGATTTAAAAAAAGAAAGTAAAAAAAATGATATGCTTTGATTGACATTCAGACTTAATCTGTTCTTTTTCTGGAAGCCTTTTTCATCATAAATCTTTCGAGAGGATCTTGAGTCTTTGTATTACTGAGTAGCTAAGTCATTCACAGTTGATCATTGTGTAGTGTTGCTGTTCCCTCTCTGTACAATGTTATCCTGGTTCTTGCCAGAACGTGTTTAGTGTACTCTGGGCTTGACTATCCTGTCAACACCTTTCTTATCAAATATTTCTAGTCAGTCCTGTTCATTTGAGAGTGGGAATATTGAGAGCTGGTGAGAATCAGGTCTATTTTCTGATTGGCACATGTTTCTAGCTTTTATAATGGAAGTTCATGGGAAAATTGGATTCACTTTATAACCAGCTTTCCTGGAACACATCTTTTCTATAAAGATAACAGTGTATACTTTAAAGCAGTGGTTCTCAACCTTCCTAATGCTGCAACCCTTTAATATTCATATGTGGGCCTGTCTGCATGTGGGCGGAGCAGCTTGGAGATGGATAGTGAGGAGTAGTATCTCCTAATATGTGTTAGTATTAAGGAAAATGTGGAAATATGTGTTTTCCGGTGGCATTACGTGACCCCTGTGAAAGGTCGTTCAACCCCCCAGGTTGAGAACAGCTGCTTTAGAGGATTTGTTAAACAAATGGGCCTTTATTTGAAGAGTGGTTTATTCATGAGTGTAATTACAGTGCAAGGCATGAAGGGTTTGAGTTTTACCTTGGGCTTGAAATAGATAGAGGACTTGGAATTAGAAAGGTCTGGGTTCAAACCATCTCTGATGCTTAAAAGCATTGTGCCCCTAGGCAAGTGACTTAACCTTGCTAGACTTTTTGAGTTGTGATATATGTATGTGGAAGAATTTCTCATAGCAAAATAAAAAAAAATCAAGTCCTTGATATATGGACATCTGTAGCAAATTGCCATAATGGCAGTTCACATTGATAGAGTACTTTTAGCTTAGTTTAGCTCTTTATCTACTTTTGCTCATTTGATCTTCACAGTAATGCCTCTGTGCTGTTGTCATTCCCATTTTTTGCAGATTAGAAACCTGACTCCTAGGGTTGATTTCTTGTTTTTTTTTTTAAGTGTAATAAATTTTATTTGTTTTCTTGATTAGATCATTCATTTTCATGAGATTTTTGAGTTACAAATTTTCTCCCCATCTTTCTCCTACCCCACACCCACCCCCAAAACAGGGATCCCACTGTGGAGCCCCTCCCCTGCTCTGCTCTCTAAATTTCTGGTAGGGCAGGGAGGGTCTTCCTATCCCAGCCCCTGTATATCTTGATTTCTAGTTGCAGGTATTGCAGAGCTTTATATTCTAGATTCTTTCATTTCCTCCCTTGTCACCCACCCTCGCTGGAAGGACAACCAATTCAATATAGGCTGTGTGGGTGTGATTATACAGGACATCTTCATAGTGGACATATTGTGACAGTGATCATATGTCCCTCCTTCCTATCCCTCCCCTCTGTTCTGTTCTCTACCCTGTCCCTGTTCCTTTATTGAAGTGTGAGCATCCAGCATCCTTCCCCCGGACCCTGCCCTCCCAGCTCTGTCATACCCCCTCTCATCCTCCCTCTCATCCCCCCGCCCCCTACTCTCTTGTGTGGCATGAT
>CM053599.1:74842702-74866724 GCA_028646575.1 Pseudocheirus occidentalis
TCGATTCAGCCCCTCTGCGGAGTCCGCAGGCCAGGGGCTCTGAAGCAGCCTGGTGGGGGCCACTGCTGCTGGTTCCAGTAGTTCCCCTCCCCCACTGCTTCCTTGCCCCGGGGGTAGAATGGCCGAATAGCTTTACCCCCCCCAATTAAGTTTCAAAGTTTCAGCTTTCACTAACCGTCTCTGACAGAAGCTCCCCTTAGGCCGGTGCTTTAGATTTTCTTTGAAGTAGAGTCAAGCTGCGGCTTGGGAGGCTCTGCTGCTCCTCGTGGCCGGCTGCTGCTGCAGGTGCGCTCTCTCCCGTCCTGCTCCTCACACCTTGGCAGATGTGGGGGTGCTGGAGGCTGTAGAACCGCTGCAAGCCTGCAGGGCTCGGCTCAGCTCCTTCCCACCTCCTAGGCCTGGCCGTGGTCTCGGCTCCTGGCTGTTCCAGCCTCCACCGGCCGTGCTGAGCCCCTGCTGCCAAGCTGCCTTCAGCGTGAGCTGTGTTCTCTGGATTTGTGAGTCTGAGATTCCTAGACGTTCCTAGACTTTGTCTGGGCTCGTATTTTCTGGGTGTTTAGGGTGGCGGTGTGGGAGCTGCGGGACCTTGCTGCTTCTACGCTGCCATCTTGGCTCCGCCCCCCTTTGATCACGATATTTCTATTGAGGAACTGTTTGGGGGATTTCATGATAACATATCTTTATCTCCAACCATGATAAAAGTTTTCATTACTTGTTTCAACTTTCTCATGCAGTTTCCAAGTGGGTCTATCTCCATTAGGCTACATAGAAGCAGTGGGATACATTTTATTGCATCCATCAGCAGCTAAAGCTAACAGATTGGACATGTTGTTACTTCCTGCCAAATGAAAATCTCTAAAAGCTTGCTGGAAGAAAGGATTCTGTCAATATTTTAAAATTTCAAGCAGTCCACTTTATCTAGCACTATCCCAGCAACTCCTTTGTTTGTGATTCTTAGCATCCAAGACACTAAGGATTTTCCCATCCTTTGGGTGAATCTGCTCAAAACTCCAGTAATCTGTTGAGTGAAATCCTCAAGTATCTCCTTGAATACTGCCTGCCCTCTCCTGACTTCTCAGTATGGGGTGAGCTTCTGCCCCTGTAAAGATTTCACCATGAAACAATGTATCATTCTGTAGTGTATCACTTGCTTCCCAGGGCACTCTCTTGGGAATTGTTGTCATAGCAACTAGCCTCAGACTCTGCCAAAATTGTATGAACTTTCCACCTGTTAACTTTTTTTGCTTCTTTTTTCTGAGCCAAATTTACAACAGCCCTCTCCGCTTCCAGAGATTCTCCAATACTCTTCTAAAGGAGGGTCTGAGTGCTGGCACTTAGCCAATTCTTATAACAGTTTGTCTTTGCTTTTACACCCAATACAGTAACTCAAGCTCTCTCCCAGGCTTTATTGGTATTCTTTGCAAACATGTTTCTAATTTCCCTGCTATAGCCTCTGTTTTCCAGTTTTCACAGAGACCTGTACTTAATTTAGACCATTCTCTTGCTAGGGAGGCTAAAGGCAAATCCTCTCATCCTAGGATAGCCATTTCTTCTTCTAACTCCCTTCTGATTTAGAGAGGTCTGATATTTCACAATACCATCTTCACTGCCAAATGTAGTGCCAGTACAATATTTGCAGCATCCATGATCACAGTCAAGACTGTGACTATGAATATCACATGACGTTTGATTACAAAATTTGCCAGACTCTCCAGATAAAGGATAAAGCTGACAGATTTATTTAGACACCAGAAAACCAGTAAGCCAAATCCATCATAGTACCAAAGATATTCAGAAGCCATAATAATGCTGAGAGCCACAGCATCCTTTAGCTTCCCCACAAACCAATACAAGATAAATACTCACAAAACTCTCCATCTCCTTGCCAAAGTTCCTCTGTCCCCAACTGTCTCCAACTGCCTTTCTAGCTCTCAGCCAGCTTCTTGTGGGCTCTGCTTCCCTTCACATCTCCTCCCTCTCCCCCACATGTGACCACATTCAGCCTGTCAGGGGCAGGGTTTATCTTCATAGCAGGGGAGGTCTTCAGCCTCCCCCCTAGATCTGTTAAGGGGCAGGGAAGATATTCAAATTCTCATTCCCATTACACCTAGATAATCCATCAAAGGAGACTGAGAAGAAAGGGTCACACATGTAGGAGGAGTACCAGGATAGAGTACTGCCATGAAAACTTAGAGAATACCAAGAAGGTGGGAATGAAGGAGCGTATCACTGCTGCAGAAAGATGAAGTATGAGAATTGAGAAAATTAGATTTGGCCATTGAGATCATTGGTAACTTTGGAAAGAGCAGTTTCCTTTAAATGATGAGATAAAAGTCAGAATACAGACAACTAAGAAGAGAATGAGAGGAAAAGAAGTGAAGGGACCAATTATAAATGGTTTACTCAAGGAGTTTTAGCTACAAAAAAGAGATAGGGGCTAATAGCCAGCAGCAATGGACAGATCAAATGAGAACTTTTTGAGGGCAGGGTGGACATGAACATATTTCTAGACTGTAAGGAAACAGCCAGTGGAAAGGGAAAATTTGAAGGCCAGTGAGAAGAATAAGCATTGATAGAAGAGTTAATTTACAGAGGTGTGGGGGACAGATTGGGTGCTATAGTAGAGGGGTTTGCCTTGGCAAGGAGAAGTGCCACCTCTTGTTAAATATAGGGGTGAAGAGGAAATGGTAGTAGAAAGCATCTGAGTGATAAAAGATGAGGAGGGGAAAAGAGGGAACTTGTGGCAAATGGTCTTAATTATTTTTTGTGGAATAATAAGACGAGGTTCTCATCTGAGAGAGTGGGAATAGGGAGAGCCATGGGAGATTTATAAAAGCTGTTTTAGTGAGTTGAAAAAGATTACTTTGCCTCCATGAGGTCCCAGTTGGGTTTATGTAACATAAATTTGTAGAAAACCTACCCAGCATGATTTTGTGATTTTTTTTTCCCCCACCATCCCCTCTGAGCAGAGGCAACAGAGTAATCCAAGGATGAGACTTGACAGGGCAAAATTAGCAATAGGATAAGAGGATGAAGTCCACAAGAGGACAAGTAGAGTTGAACTGATTCACCAAGAGATCAAGATGGAGAAGAAAGAAGCAGAGTAAAGCCAGTGCAATGTTGATGGCCTGGGAAAGAACTGAGAGGGGTGGAAGGATTGAAAGTAAGGATGAAGAACAGAGTTTGGGGTTTTAAGGCACAGGTGGAATGACAGCAGATTGTAATTGATAAAGGAATTTCAGAGTTCGTGAACATAGAAACGTTTATTTGTTGATCATAGGAAGATCAACATTATGACTAGTCTAACAGAGGTGGACTGGAGAAATAGATCATGAGAAATGAATAAGTTGAGGAATGGGAGGTGTTAGCAGTTTTAGGGAATATTGATATGTATGTTGAAGTCCCCTAGTATGAAGGCAGGAATTGAGGAGTAGAAAAAGACCATGAGTCAGGCACTAAACTTATTAAGGTGAAAATCCTGGAAGTCGGTAGACAACAACCATCATAATCTTGATTGGGTGATAAATATGGATGGAATGAGTCTCAAGGAAGAGAGTTTATTAAATGAGGTGCGCTAGGGAAGAGCTGGCATGGGAGTCAAGGAGTATCCAATTCTCTCACCACTACCAGTGAGTTGGAGGGAGGGGGACAGGTGGAATATAAAGGAAAGTGCAACCAGTGCTAGAAAGAGTAGTTTGCTACCTGCAGAGCAGACATTCCTGAGACCATGGTGCAAAGGGTGGGTGGCTTTTAGAGTGGAAAATTGGTGGACTTGGCTTGAGGGGAATAGAAATGAGTCATATCTGAGCAGTGACAGCAGGGGATTCAGAATCACTGAGTTAGGGACTGAATGATGGGGTTCAGAATATTTGAATCACTAAAAAATTAGTTCCATAGGGGTTCATCTTGGAGATGGAGTTGTCCTAGGGTGACAGGCAGTGGGGATAGTTGGAAAAGAGGATAAGATATAAGGTTGCCTAGGTGTGGGCAAAGCAGCTATTATGGAATTGTAAGTAACTACACAATGTTCCAGGAGCTAAATGGAGTGTCTGCTTAGCAATGCCTTTGTTAAAAAAAAAAAAATTAGTTTACCTCTTCAGTACTATAATGATAACTCATTTTTAATAATGCTCAAGGATTTGTAAAATATTTCACATAACTTATCTGGCCTTCACAACAATCTTATGAAGGAGTTTGGGGTTTTTTTGGTTCAGACCAAAGGTGGGGAACCTTTTCATGTTGGGAGGACTGCATTAATATTTAGCTTTAATCTACTCCGTCGGGTATCTTACCCTGCAGGAAAGTAGAGGGGAAAGGGATGAGGAGGGATGATAGAAGGGGGGCAGATTGGGGAAGAGGGTAGTTAGAAGCAAACATTTTTGAAAAGAGGGTCAAAGTAGAAAATAGAGTAAGTGGGGGGCGGGATAGGATGGAGGGAAATATAGTTAGTTTTTCACAATATAACTACTATGGAAATGTTTTGCATAACTGCACATGTTCAACCTATATGAATTGCTTGTCTTTCCGGTGGGGGCGGGTGAAGAGGGAAGAAGGGAAAGGATCTGAAAATCAAAGTTTTAAAAACAAATGTTTTTTAAAAAATGTTTTGTTTACATGCACCTGGGAAATAAGATATACAGGCACTAGCATATAGCAATCCATCTTCCTCTACTAGAAAGTTGGGGGAGGTAGAGGAGGATTATAAGAAAACTGATTGGGGGATGGGGTATTCAGTAGGCTCACTATATTGGGGTGGGGGAGGAGAAAATTTGTAACTCAAAATCTTGTGGAAATGAATGTTGAAAACCAAAAATAAATAATGCAAAAAATTTTTGAACTATTTAGCTGTAATCAAATAAGGTTGCATTCAAGAGACTTCAGTTAGATATGCTTCAAAATGTACATTATTTTATAAAATTCTGATGACTATGTACTTAATTTGAAAAAAGTGAAAACTTTTTGTTCATTTTAAAGTTAACTTTTTAATGACTTTGTTATGTCTGCCTTTTGTTGAAAAGCATTTGAATGTTTAGTTTCAGTTGATCTTCTAAGATGGGTATCGGTTATTTCTGACCTTAAGGGTGTCTTGATTTGGATTAGGTTGGAGGATGTAGATTTGCAACTAATAAGTGGTTGAAAAGCAAGTAAACCAAAGGTGTGGGTCTTCTGCTTTTTTCTGTGTGTCAGTTGGACCTTTCTTAGCATCAAACAATTACTTTAATGTTTTCTACTGAGAGCTCAATCAATTCCATCTGTAATTCTTTAGGTGCCTTGGTGATGTCAACTAGATGAAACTGAAATGCTCATTTGAGTGTGATGTCATGATTCTCAAAGTCAGTCAACCTTTCATTGTATTCTCCAATTAATAGGTCTGTAACAGCTGTGTATTTTTCAAATGGTTCACATACATCATCCTGTTCATCAGTGACCTTTGCTAACTGGGGAAAATATTCATCTGAAATTTCCTTTTGAAGAAGAAATGTTTTGAAAAAAAGATAGCTTTTAAAAAAAGAAAATGCTTGGATTTTTTGCCACATATATATTCAAGTCATTTTGATTTGACATATCACATAGAAATGCAGCATTCCTATAGAAATCTTCTTTCAGTAATTCACATTGCTGATTCTATTCTTCATAAAATTTAACTATATTTTCAGAGAGAAAATTTTGGCTAACCCTTGTCCCTGAAATAGCCAACACACTTTAGAATGATACAGTAAATCCATACCTCATTGTTCAGCTTCAAAGTGTGTTACAGAACTGATGGTGCCATGTTGTATTTGCACAAATATAGTTAACAATGCTTATAACTTGTTGCAAAGTGTCACTTAAAATAGTAGCTTTAGCATAGAGATTTTGCTAGTGCAAGATACAATGAAAAGAAATGAGGGCATTTAAATCTATTCATACATTTTTTAACCTGTGCAGTAAACACTTAATGTTTTCCTGTCATGGAAGGTGCACCATTCTTGCATACACATTCACTAAATTTATCAAAATCAGTCCAACTTCAGATTTCTCTTGAAAGTTGTTGAAGATATCTATTCCCCATGTTCTGTTTGCAAGAGTACCCAAAGCAAGTAACTTTGTAGCAGAGAAAATCTTCTATTATGACCCAAATGAAGTATAAAGCCTGTGCCAAGTCAGTAGTATCAGTTGATTTATCCAAAGTGAATTATGTGTGTGTGTGTGTGTGTATTTTACATTTGAAGTATTGCACAAAATTGTTAAGTTGAAAGCTAATTCACGCTGCCTGTTAGTTATGGTTCTCCTTGAAAGAGGCATTTGTTTGCACTCTGAAATGTTATTGGGGTCTAAGCATCCTACAACTTCAATAATGCGTTCTTTCACTATTTTTCTTTTTTTTTTTTTTTAGAAAGTTGTGATCTTTTTATTAATTTATTTTTAGTTTTCAACATTCACTTCCACTAGATTTCAAGTTCCAAATTTTCTCCCCATCTTTCCCTTCCTCCAATCCACCCTCCCTTCTATCACATAGATATCCATTGATATCTTATCCCCTTCCCTTCTATTTTCCTATTGGACAAGATAGATTTCTTTACCCCATTACCTGCATATTTTATTTCCCAGTGGCATATAAAAACAATTTTTAACATTTACACAATTTCTATACCACTGAATGGCCTCACTTTCTTCCCTGAATATATAAGCTACTTTTTAATTTACTTCAGTGCATTATTTCCAGATCTTACTACTGCTTGAAACAACTATCATTACTTTTGTTTTCATCTTTTAATTTCTGCAATGCCTCTTCATGCCTCTCCCTTTAATTTAAAATATTTGTTGTCCTGATGAGTGTTATAAATGCTGTTGAGCATTGAATTTCTTTAATGTTGATATTGCAGTATCACAAAGCAAGCAAATCATCTTACCTTTAGCAGAAACAATAATGTTGCAGTTCCCAGTGCTCATTTAAAAAATCTGTTTTCTTCCTTCAGTGTTCTTTTAGTCGTCTTTGATATGATAGACTGTTAGGCAGACAGAACTAAAAGTACTGTTAAGTTGTGCAACTATTATCAAATTCCACTTCAAATAGAAACACACCGTTGTCAAAAGATGTTAAGAGACTGGCATACTCGACCCCCATAAACTCTTGCCAACCAGCCTCATGTGAAGTGGTACCAGTCAGGTGGGGGAAGTTAGAGCTAAGTGATAAGCATGGCAGCCTTCAATTTAGCCTTCTTGGCCTACTCATGTCCTAATTGTGCTGGTCAATCTGGGAGGATTGTTTCATTGAAACTTATTTTTTATTCTTTGATATTTTAAATATGTTCATTTTTAAAATAAAAATAGAAAAGACAAACAAAAATGTATTAACAAAATTAAAAGGATTCATTCTGTAAAATTTGGATTCAGTCCAAAGGCCACACTTACAGACCTAGAAGGCCTTTCATTTCATTCATTTAGGGAGCTTGCTGGTGAGAAAATGCAACCTCCCACTGTAGACTGCAGCTTCTATACCGCTTAAAAGTCTTGGCAAGCTACCTTGAACACCAGAAGGTGAAGCGATTGGCTCAGGGTCACAGAGTTCAGAGGGAAGACTGCAGGTATTCACTGTTATCGCCATTTTATTGATGAGAAAACTGATTCAGGATAAATAAAAGAGACAAGATTGAAACCTAAGCCTTCTAGGTTCAAGTCCATCACTGTCTGCTGTGTATCATACTAAGTAGTGTAGTGAACAGCATGGCCGATTCATTGATTTAGCCACTAGGTTTCAAACCTTGGAACATACAATGTTCACCAGATTGTTTAGCATTGCAGGCTAGCCTGGCCATTAAGCTTGATGTTTTCATGCTACCTTATTCTCTGTGCACATACCATCTTACATGCCTTTAGGAATATCTGACACATGAAATCTTTTTAGGCCAGTTGTATTTGGCATTTAGCACAGTTCCTTCTTTATAGTAGGTACTTATTAAGTGTTTCTTGTATTTAATTGAATTCCAATTCAGCAAGCATTTACTAAGCACATCATACTGGAGATTAAAATATATTCTGATTAAAAAATCATGGCTCTGGGGCAGCTAGGTGGTGCAATGAATTAGAGCACTGACCCTGAAGTCAGTAGAACCTGAGTCCAAATCCAGCCTCAAACACTCATCACTTACTAGCTGTGTAACCTTGGGCAAGTTGCTTAACTCCAAATGCCCCCCCTGCCTTTCCCCCTCTAAAAAGCAAAAAAAAAAAAATCATGTCTCTTTTATCACTCAAGTTGTAGATGCCACAGTGAACAATGAGGATTCACCAAATATTTTAATAGTATTGTTAAGACTTTAAGTCTCAAGGGAGTCAAATTGACCCATCCCTTCTGCTGCCTCTGCTCAAGTCAACCTCAGAAATAAGCATAATTGTGAAATTGGAAGTGAGTCAGATTTTTAAAGTCATACGCTTCAACTCAGGTTTAGCTGCCTCTTTGGATACCCACAAATGTTCTTGCCATTTCCAGAGGCTGTGCTTTTTTTCTAGGTAGGATGAGGCTTTCAAATGCCTTATCCATTGCACCCTCTGTAATTCTTATAGCTTTGGAAGGAGGAGGCAGTATGTTAAAAATGGAGTTAGAAGAGCTGGGTTTACATCCCATCTCTGAAGCTTAGTAGAATAGCAGTGTGAGAGTCCCTTTTGGGATGTCATTTAATTTCCATCAAGGTAATTTTCTTCATCCATAAAATGAGGAAGTTTATGGGAGGATAGATAACCTCTAAGGTGCCTTTAAACTCTAGATTAGCCATTCTTAATCTTTTTGGTCTCAGGAACCCTATACACTCTTAAAAATTATCGCAAATCCCAAAGAGTTTTTGTTTATGTGGATTATATAAAAATTTACAGTATTAGAAATTAAAATGGATTTTTAAATATGTTAATTCATTTAAATTAATAATAAATCCATTGCATGTTAACATGAATAACATCTTTTTATGAAAAATAACTTTCTCCAAAAAAGTTCTTGAAAAGAGTAATATTTTACATTTAAAAAAAAACTCTTTAAATGTTTATCTTAAAAAAAGACAACTAGATTGTCTGCTTCTTCATTTAATCTGTTGCCATGTTGTTTTGGTTAAAGTATATTCATAAAATCTGGCTTCCTAAAAATATGTGGTTGGAAAAAAGGAGTATTTTGATAGACAAATAACATCATTATCATGAAAATAATTTTGAAAGAAACTTAGAGACTCCCCGGGAATCTATGGACCACCTTTTTAGAGCTATGACTCTGAATCAGTAATCCCTGTGATCCTTTCCTAACTCAACCCTTCTTAAACTTGTGTTGTCTATCTTTCCAATTCCAATTTCATTTGATGCTCATTAACAACATTGTGAAAACTAAGGCTCACAGTTTTGCCTTGTTCCTTTTTTTTTCCATTACACTTTGATACCTCTATAATTATACTCCTATTCTACTGCCTATCATAGTACAGCCCACATCATATACTTCTATGTTTAGTAAACCTGAAAATAGATTTAATTAGTCATAGAATTCATATACTCCAAAATTGGTTCTGCATGAAGAGAATTGCAAATTCCTATTTCCTAAATTTCACAAGAGGAAATTTCCAGTGAACTATGGTGAGAAGATGAATTTCATAAAACAGTGGCTTCCTGTTTGTTTAGAGGGCATTGATTCCCTTGGTTCTCCTGTAGAATTATGAGGGGGGTGGAAGAAATGCTAGCGAGTCTCCATTTATTTCTAATTATATTTGAGCTTCCTTTTTAGTTGTGAGCACCCTCAGTGATCTTATAAAAACAAAAATGCTCAAAGACATAAACAATGAACTACTTTCACAGAATTTTAAATGCTCACACTTTAATAAAAAGTTTTTAGCAATACTTATCATTACACTTCTTCAGAGTATACTTGTCAATTTTGCTCTTTTTAATCCTTTGATGCTACCTTCATTTTTTAGCCTTGTGAAGATTAAAATCTGCTTTTTATTGTCCTCCAATTTACATGAAAATGCTGCACTCACAGAACATCCTTAATCAAGGAACAACTGTAGGAAAGCCAAAGACAACCCCAAAAAGGTTTGAGTGGGTTTTTTTTTAACCTGTTAAACAAGAAGAGCTTCAAAGAAGGGGTAAAAACATTATTTGGAGAATGAGAGGGAACCAATGATACTAGATAAAGAGGGTTATTGAAACTGTTGAATTCTTTCTCCCATGTTATCTGCCAAGGAGATGATCTTTGAATTGAAAAGATAGAACAGGGAATTGATGCCATGTATGAATAGGGGCAGTTAGGTGGCGCAGTGGATAGAGTGGTGGGCCTGGAGTCAGGAGTACTCTTCTTGAGTTCTCATCCAGCATCAGACATTTCAAACCTGTGTGACCTTGAGCGAGTCAACCCTTTTGGCCTTAATTTCTTCATCTTTCAAATGAGCTGGAGAAAGAAATGGCAAACCACTCCAGTATCTTTGCCAAGAAAATCCCAAATGAGGTCATGAAGGATCGGACATGATTGAAAACAATGGAACAACGTGAATAAGAAGATAGTAAGAAAGCAACTAGCTGCCGCTGAATAATTTAAGCCCGGTGTCAGATGAACTATGTTTTAGAGTACTGAAAGCATTTGCATATGTGACTATTGAGCCATCTCCAATGATCTTTGAAATATTGTGGCAAGGGGCAGCTAAGTCTTGCAGTGAATAGAGCACTGGCCCTGGAGTGAGGAGGTGCCAAGTTCAAAGCTGGCTTCAGACATTTAACACTAGCCCTGTGACCTTGGGCAAGTCACTTAACCCCAATTGCCCTGCCTTCCCCTCTCCAAAAAGAAAGAAGGAAAAAGAGAAAGACTGTAACTTATGTGGGTTTATTTTATATCCTGCAACTTTGCCAAATTTATTTATTATCTCAAGTAGGTTTTTTTTGCAACATCATATTGTGTAATTTAAGAAAATGTTTTTTTCCTAATTAACTTTTGTTTGTTTTAGTATACATCATTTCATTTCCATGAGATTTCGAGTTACAAATTTTCTCCCCATTTTTCCCCCACCCACTACCCCAAAACAGCAGTCCCACTGTATACTCCCTCCCCCAGTCTGTTCTCTTGTATGTCCTCCCTCATCACCCCTCTGACTTTCCAGAAGGGCAAGATAGATCTTCCTACCCCAGTGCCTGTATATCTTAATTCCCAGTTGCATGTAATTAATGATAATAATAATATATGTGTATATATACATTTATATTTTTAACATTTGACTATGGAACTTTAAATTCTAGATTCTTTCCCTTCTTCCCTCATCACCCACCCCCGCTGGAAAGACAAGCAATTCAATACAGGCTGTATATGTGTAGTTACGCAGAACATCTCCACAATGGACATACTGTGAAAGACTGACTAGATTTCCCTCCTTCCTATCCCACCCACCCCCCCCCCCGTGTTCTATTCTTTACTTTGTCCCTGTTCCTTTACAAAAGTATGTGCTTCTAACAAACCTCTACCCCAACCCTGCCCTCTCCTCCATCATCCCCCCTCTCATTCCTGTCCCCCCTACTCTCCTGTTGGGCAAGATACCCAATTTAGAGTGTATGTCATTTCTTCCCTAAGCCAAATTCATTGAGAGTAAGGTTGACCCATTCCCTTTTGCCTTCCTATTCTTCCCCTCCATTGTAACCAGTTATCCCTTGCCTCTTCTATATGAGATGATTAACCCCATTCTGTCTCTTCCTGTCTCCTCTCCCACCTCTCAGTTTCACCTTTTAAATTATCCCTTCCTATTCAATTGATCCTGTGCCCTCTGTCTATGTATACCTGTACACATATATACATACACTCAGATATGTATTCATATACATATTCCCTTCACCTGTCCTCATACCGAGAAAAGTTTCATAAGTTACAATTATAGTTTTTCCATGTTAGCGTGTAAATAGTTCAACTTTGATAAGTTCCTTATGATTTCTTTTCCATGTTTACCTTCTCATGCTTCTTGTATTTGAATGTCAAATTTCCTATTCAGTTCTGGGTTTTTCAACAATAATGCTTGAATGTCCTCTACCTCATTGAATGACCATATTTTTCCCTGAAACATTATACTCAGTTTTGCTGAGTAGGTGATTCTTGGTTTTAATCCTAGCTCCCTTGATCTCCAGAATATCATATTCCAGGCCCTTTGATTCCTCAGTGTAGAAGCTTCTAGATCCTGGGTTGTCCTGATTATGTTTCCACAGTATTCAAATTGTTTCTTCTTGGCAGCTTGTAATATTTTCTCCTTAATCTGGGAATTCCAAAACCTGGCTATAATATTCCTAGGAGTTTTCTTTTTGGGATCTTTTTCAAGAGGTAATCAGTGAATTCTTTCAAGTTCTATTTTGCCCTCTGGTTCTAAAATATCTAGGCAATTTTCCTTGTGAATTTCTTGAAACATGATTTCTAGGTTCTTTTACTGATCATGGGTTTCAGGTAGTCTGGTAATTTTAAAATTGTCTTTCCTGGATCTATTTTCCAGATCAGTGGTTTTTTCTAGGAGATATTTCACATTGCCTTCTATTTTTTCATTTGTTTGGATCTGTTTAATAGTATCTTGATTTCTCATAGAGTCATTTGCTTCCATTTGCTCCAATCTAATTCTGAAGGAATTATTATCTTCAGTAAGCTATTGAGATTCTTTTTCCAAATGGCAGATTCGACTTTTTAAGGCATTCTTCTCCTCATTGGCTTTTTGGGCCTCTCTTGCCATTTGAGTTAATCTATTTTTTAAGGTGTTATTTTCTTCACTTAGGTTGTTGACTCTCTTTTCATGATTTTCTTGTATCATTCTAATTTCTCTTCCATTTGCTCCATTTATTTTTTAAGGAATTGTTTTCTTCAGTGAGCTTTTGGACCTCCTTTTCCATTTGGCCAATTCTGCTTTGTGTGCCGCATTTGCCATTTATTCCAGTCTTTATTTTTTTTATTTTTGCTTTTTGGAGGGGGGAAGGCAGGACAATTGGGGTTAAGTGACTTGCCCAAGGTGACACGGCTAGCAAGTGTTAAGTGTCTGAGGCCAGATTTGAACTCAGATCCTCTTGACTCCAGGGCCAGTGCTCTATTCACTGTGCCACCTAGCTGCCCCTAATTGATTTTTTAAGGTATTCTTTTCTTCAGTATTTTTTACATCTCCTTTAGCAAGCTGTTGATTCATTTTTCATGATTTTCTTGCATCACTCTTAATTTCTCTTCCCAATTTTTCCTCTGCTTCTCTTACTTGATTTCCAAAATTCTTTTTGAGTCCCTCCATAGCCTGAGAACAATTCATATTTTCCTTGGAAGCTTTGGATGTAGGAGTTTTGAATTTGTTGTCTTCTTCTGAGTGTATGTTTTTATCTTCCTTGTCACCAAAGTAAGTTAATGCAGTCTGAGCTTTTCCCTTTGTTTGCTCATTTTCCTGGCCTGTTACTTGACTTTTTAACTCTTTGTTAATATAGAGCTCTGCTTCCAGTGTGGAGGGCATACTGTCCCAAGCTTCTGGGGTTTTGTGCAGATGTTTTCAGAGCTACTTCTAGGGCCCCGTTAAGTTTTCAATTATACCAACGTGGTATGATCTAAGGAGAGGTGTTTAGTCTTCTCCTGATCTGTACTGTGGTCAGTGAGTGACCACAAACTCTTTTCTGCTCAGGAGCTATGAGGGTTCCCTCTCTATTGCTACCACAAGCTCTGCTATGCCAGTGCTCCTCCTTACTCTCAGGGCCATCACCCAGATCTAAGTATGGGTAAATCAACAGAGTCCTACCTCAGTGCCAACAAAGAGACCTCTGTAATCTTCTGACCAGTTGTTCGATCCTCTTACCATCTGTGGACTGAGAGTTCTGGAAGCAGCTGCTGCCACTGCCACTACTGATTCAGTCACTCCCAAGACCTTCTCCTGGTTCTCTGGGGTCAGGGCTGTGCTAGGACCAGGGCTAGACTGTGAGCCTCTCTCACCCAGGTCTGACAGACCTTCCCACTGACCTTCTAAGCTATCTTTGGCATTTGTGGATTGAGAAGTCCAGAAACTATCACAGTTTCCAGTGATTCAGTCCACTGGGGCCTACTCTGGGTTTGGTGGAGCCTGGTCTGCTGGTCTGGCCCATTCTAGACTGTGCTTCTCTCTTAGCCTGGTGCAACAGACCTTTCCTTTTGACCTTCCAGATTGTCTTGGCCTTGTAATTTGTTTCACTCTGTCTTCTTGTGGATTCGGCTGCTCTAGAATTTGTTTTGAGTCATCTTTTACAGGTATTTGGAGGTGTTTGGGAAGAACTCAGAGAAGCCTTGCCTTTACTCTGCCATCTTGGATCTGCCTATATGGGGGGGGGTGCCATTACATCTTTCTTTTTATTAACCTGTAACTGAAATTCTTTCCATTTTATTTTATGCATTAAAAACTATGTTGAGAGGAGTCCATAGGTTCCACTGTACTACCAAAAGAATGCAGATATACACAAAAGTTACAAATGCCTGATGTAGAAGATGGTGCTTGTAGTGTATCTTAAAGGAAGAGAATTATTATATGAAATAGAGGATGAGAAAGGTTAGCAATCCAAATGTTGGGCTTGGCCAGTACAAAGTCACAGAGACACAAGATGGGGAGAGAGAGAGAGTGTGTGTGTGTGTGTGTGTGTGTGTGTGTGTAATAAAAATAAATTCATTTGGGTTGGATCACAAAGTGCTAGAAGGGAATAACTTACCACACAGCTGAAAAGATAAGTTGGGGCTAAGTTGCAAAGGGTTTTAAAGGCTAAACAGAGGAGTTCATATCTAATTCTAGACACAGTAAGAAACATCTTGAGTAGGAGTCTCATGATCAGATAATAGCTTAAAGAGACACCGTTTTTGCCAGTTGTGTGGAAGATAAACTGACATGGGAAGAGGCTCGAGACACGGTAGCCAATTACAAAGCCATGGTAATTTTGGCAAAAAGTGAAGAGGTCCTAAACTAAGGCAGTGGTTATATGGAGAGAAAAGGGATCAGATATGAGAAATACAAGGTTAAAACAAGATCTGGTAATTGGTTGGATGGGTGAAGTGAAGGAGAGTGAAGAGTTAAGGATGATAATGCCAAGGATGTTAACCTGGGAGAATGGAATTATGGTGCTCCATTTGACAGAAATAGGAAAGTTTGAAGTAGGTGTGGGTCTGAAGGGGAAAACCATTCTGTTTTGGTTGTGTTGTCTGAGATTTTTTCAGAGCATCTTGTTTGAAATGTCCAGTGGTCAGTTGGTGATAGGGGATAGCTCATGGGAGAGACACCTAGGGTTCTATATAAGTTATATAAAATTTTTCATTATATAAATCTGGGAGTCATTAGCATAATGGAACTGATGGGAGATCATGCAGTTACCAAGAGAGAAAGTATATAGAGCTAAGAGTAGGCACTAAGGCCAAACCCTTAGGGGATACCCATGGTTATGGGTGTGTTAAAGATGATGAATGAACAAAGGAAACTGAGAAGGAACAGTTAGTGGTAGGAGGGAAACCTCTGCACTGTCATGAAAACCCAGAGAGTAGAGAGTAGGCAGAGGGAAATTACTTTCAGCTGTATTAAAGTAACTAGGTAGAGAGGGCAGCTCAAAAGATCGTTGGCAACTTTGGGAAGAGCACTTTCTAAGTGAGGGATGATTTTGGAAGTCAGACTGCAGAGGGCCTATGTGTGAGTTAAAGGAAAAGTAGAGAGTGTTAAGTTGACAGGATATGATTTGGCAACAATTTGCCTGAAAAATATATAGACACTTTAATGGAATGCAAACTCCTTAAGTTAAAAGTTGATGGTAACCAGAAAAGCTGATGCGTGATCCTAGGTTACCTTAAGAGAAGCCTAGCTTCCATTAAAAGATAGTGATGGTCTGCCAACATCTGGAGTATTGTATTCAGGGCTGGGTGCCACAAATTAGGAATGCTTTTTGGGGGGGGAGGGCATTTGGGGTTAAATGACTTGCCCAAGATCACACGGCTAGTTAAATGTTAAGTGTCTGAGGCCAGATTTGGCTTACAATACTGCCTTAGGACCTTCCCCACCTAAGAGATAGTTTATAATAAAAATAAGTTCCCACCTTTTTGTGGTGTGTAGTAAAGTGATTGAAGATGTTTCTTCTTCTGGAAGGTAGTCTGCATGCCTTGAGAAGTCTTGTTGGATATAAGTATTTCTTAATTCTATAGAAAGGATTTTAATTCTTTGAGCATCCCTTAGTATATAAGCAGTTCTGCCTTCTAGGAGGTAACATCACAAGGCTATAGTGTACGTCAGCCAGTGCTAGAGGAAATGGATTCAGGCTACTCTTCTAATAAAGCTGTATCTTTTTAAAAATCACTCCTCAGGATAGCCATTCTCAAAAAATATATGTATGTTAAGGAACTTGAGCCATAGGACTATTGTGAAAGTAAGGAAGAGAGAGCGGCTAGGTGGTGGAGTGAATAGAGCACTGGCCCTGGAGTCAGGAGGACCTGAGTTCAAGTGTGGCCTCAGACACTTAACACTTACTAGCCGCATGACCTTGAGCAGGTCACATCCCCAGTTGCCCTGCCTTCCCCCCTCCAAAAAGAAAAAAGTAAGGAAAAAAATATTTGGAAACCCTAGTTTGAATTTCAGGTCCCTTCACCATCTTACCTCATATGTTCTATCTGCCTGGATTTCCAAGTCTTTCCCTACTCAAACTAAGTCCTTCAATCTCTTCAACCAATCAGGGCAGTCTCTCTATACCTATCCCTTAAACATGTCTTCCTCTCCATCTGCTAAAAATTTAAAAACCAATTGGCATAATATTTAATCCTTGATCTCATTGATATCTGTCGTGTGTGTCTGTCTTTCTTTGTCCATCTGTATGTCCCCTCTTCCTGCAGAAATTTTAAGATCCTTCGGAACAGAGCCTGAGCTTTTGCTACTTTGTATTCTGTTCACAGGAATTAGCCTAGTTGAATTGAGACAAATCAAGATTGTATGCAAGGAGGATAAAAATACACGTTAAATAGGTGAAAGTAATATTCAGCACTCTGTGTATTAGAAATTGTCCTAATTTTGCCTGAATTTTACAAGTTGTTTTTAGACTCATAGATGTCTTTTCTCAGTGGCCCCAGAGACTTTGAGCCACCACTGAGGAACACAGATTAGCTTACTTACCCCACCTCACACCTCACTTTTTTTCTCCTACCTTGCTCAGGAGGCAGGAAATAATATATAAGAGCCTGGTCTACTTCAGAAATTTTCTAGAGAAACTTAATTACCTGTGAAGGGACATGTTCAACATATATCTAGTGGAAAGTTTCTCAAGACTCTTACTTCCCTCTTGCACAGAGTAAAAATAGACAGTGACCTTATCTAGCTTAGAAGATAAATGTACATTAACAGGAAGCATTCTGTTTCCTAGTGTTCCTTTTTATGTACTAAGTAGTAAAATGTTCATCATATAATTAAAAGCTCGTTTAGTCTATAATGTACTACAGTCAAAGGAGAAATAATGTTCTTATCATTTTACCTTTGCATATATAATATTGGGAGCATCCTTTCCAATTTCATAGCATTCCCTAAAAGGGCTTCTAATTTTTTAGTCTTTTTTAATGAATGCTTGAGCTGAGAGCATTCTCAAGCAATTTGGACCAGTGTTTATGTGCATGTATGGGGGTGTGTATATATTTGAAAAAAAGTTCTGCGTAATAGTATGTTCACCAAAAAAGGTTTTCAAAATCAGTTAATTTTTACACTTATTTCAAAGTCACCTTTTAGACTGGTGGGGAGATTAGGCATGTTCTCACTTCTTTTCCAGTTAGCGTGAATTTGTACATAATTTAGCTTATCAGATTCAGTTGTTGTTTATCTCTAACAAATATCAGCCATGCCATTTGGCATTTCTGCCAAAAAATCTTTCCTTGAAAACATCAAAATGAGAGAGAAATTGTCACAAGTAAGAGTACTGCAAACATAAAGAAAAATCTCAAGAACCAGAGTCAGTTTCTTGAACCCTAATTCTAACAGGTTCCCATTACCCAGTGTCTATATGTTCAGAAGAACTGAGGAATAACATTTGATTTGTTCCTCCTTGATTTGCAGTTCACGATCAAATTCCTTGGATAGCAACTCTCATACTGAAGAGACACTCAGCAAACGGAAGCGATTGGATTCTCCAGCCACCTCCCTCTCCCCTTATGACAACAGTTGTATTGCTGCCCGAATCCGCCCTTTGTGCAAATACAGGAAGCGCAAGCTGTTCCGGACCAACACAGTCTCATACCTCAGTAGAAAGGTACAGTCAAATCTTTTGTGGCATCAGCTATCTTGCTAAAGCAGTTAATGATCAGTGCATGGATGGGGGGAATAACGTTTATCAAAAAAGGAGCCACCCGTTATATGCCAGGCTCTGTACTAGGTGCTAATAATACACAGAAAGACAACAAATAGCTGTCAGCTCTCAAGGAGCTTATAGAGAAATAGGGAAGACAGCATGTAAACATTTATGTACAAACAGGATGCCCATACAAAAAGGCACTAGTGTTAAGGGGGGGGGAGGCATTAGACATGTAGAAGATAGGACTTAAAAGAAGCCAGGGAAACTAGAAGACACATAAAGGAGGAAGAGAATTCCAGAAATGGGGAACAACCAGTGGAATTTTTTTTTTAAGTTCAAAGAACTGAATGTCAGGTATGATTTCCCTTAAGATTTCTTTCTTTTGCTAGTCTATTCCTTGACTGTGAGTTTCTACAACAGTGGTTCTCAGCCTGTGGGTCACGACCCCTTCGGGAGTTGAACAACCCTTTCACAGGGGTCACCTAAGACCATCAGAAAACACATGTTTTTAATGGTCTTAGGAACCGAGACATCCCTCCCCTATCCATCTCCAGGCAGGTCTGCCCACAGGCAGATATGCCCACATACAAATATTAAAGGGTCACAGCATTAGGAAGGTTGAGAACCACTGTCCTACAAGCATCGGCTTCCTCATTTGCATATTCTCACTTAGAGACAAGAAAATTCTTCCAAACACATAATTTCATGTGTATAGATATTTCTTATCCCTATTTCTTTTTCTTTTTCCTCATCCTCCTAATTTTATTCATTCAACTTAATACTCCCAAGTCCTTTGGTTAGCATACAGGAAGAAAGGGCCTAGTTAAAATATGTAAAATTCACTGCACAGATATTTATACCATAGTTGTCTGTGTCCTATTTATGTTCTTGCCATCAGTCTTTAGCAAAGTGTATAGGACTACTGGTAAGAAAGTGTTTTATAAGCAGTTTTCAGAATCTTACTCCAAAGTAAATACCCTCATTTAGCATCAGAAATATAAGCAAATGACAAATATTAATATAATTCTTTCTTTTCATCTTGATTTAAATGAACCTTTTTTATGTGTTATCTTTTGCATAAAATGCCAAGTCTTTGAGGCTATTCATTTAGATATTTGAATATATACCATATTCAAGAAAAATAATTCCTTGTACAGAGATCACTGTATTAATGTAAATATGATAGGTTTTTTAAAAAATGAATAAATGGTTGTATTAACACCAGGTTTTGGACTTGTTTTTTTAAAAATCAGTGCATTATTATTTCAGAATTCCTTTGATTTTATGTTCATAACATTAAATTTTTCTTCTTTTTTAAAAACTTAGTACACAGAAATCTACATCAGACACTTATTCAAAGAAAAATTGAAACCAACTTCTAAAAGGAAATAATAGCTTAATATAGGAGAAAGGGAGGAATAAGCATTTTTCTAGAGCCTACTATGTGCCAGGTGCTTTATTATTATTATAATAATTATTTATTAAGATAAAATATTGTCTTATTTGATCCTCACAACAACCCTGTAAAGTTCTATTATAATTCCCATTTTATAGTTAAGGAAACTGAGGCAAACAGAGGTTAAGTGACTTACCCAGGGTCACATAGTGTCTGATGCCTGATTTGAACTCAGGACTTCCTGTCTCTAGGTCCAGCACTCTACCCACTGCTTTACTTAACTGTCTTTAACTCATCAATGTCATTTGTATACATGCTATAACTTGTGGGTAATCAGGAATCAGATTGTCAGCACATCTCAGAGTACCACCTGATAAAATCTTTTTGAGAGCAAGAGTAGAAATTTCTAAATTGCTTTAAGAGTGTAGGGGGCACATTTTAAGTATTTTGAGGGTGGAATTTTTTTTTTTATCTTAACATAGTATTTAAAATGTATTAACAATAAGACAGGGAGAAATTTGATGTAGCAGTACAGCACTTAGCAAGTGCCTTACTAAACGTTCACTGAATTGAATATACATTTTGGTTTTTATTAGAAAGCTTGTTGGCTTGTATGACTCATTTCTAAAACCCTCAATAATATCTCATGCTTATGATCATGGGGGAAGAATTCTTAATTCAAAACTAGAGAGAAATATATTGATTAGGAGTGATGATTAAGACTTTTACATCTCTTTACTATCTTATTTGGGGAGAAAAGGCCTGGTTCCAACCCCTTATAATTTTATAATGTTGCTACCTACCTTATGCTAGTTTCCTTCAGTCTAAATAGATCCTTAGTATCTCCTCTCTTCATTTCAACATGTAAGTAGTTTGTCCCTAACACAGAACATTCTTGGAGAGCCTATGAATTTTTTTCTTGTCTTCAACCTAAACCCCTCCAAAAGTCACACATAATATTCTCTTTAGAATTTGTAAGGCAGAATGTGAAACGTGGCTAACTTAATCCCTGACTTATTGTTTCTCTTCTTTTCAGCCACAGAAACCCCTTACTATGAAGTGTAGCTGTGAATGGCCTCATACTTGTATCCTGTGTGAATGTAAGACATCTCTCAAGTCTATAGATGTTGATACTATGACATTAAAGGAACGAATCGCAGTGTTGGATTCTGGCTTCCATCCTATTCTCTCACTTCCTCATGGTGCGTAGATTCCTTCTAACTTAGAAACTGAAAGAAGGTACTTTCTTATTTTTTTCTCCATTGTGTTCCTTTCCTCTTTGTATTAAGGTATGAGAGATTTCTAGCAAGATGATGACTTGAGGGGTGATATCTAAGCTTTCCTGTACCTCCTAAACATAAATGCACAAAAGAAAAGAACATTAAAAGAGGAAGAAGATGAAAAGAAACCTTTTAGGAAATAGAACAGGAAAAAAACAAAGAAATGAGAAAGCAAAAAAGTATGCAGTGAAAAAAAATCTATAGCGTAAAATTTTTAAGTGAGATGAAAACTCCAGAAAGGGAAAAAAAACAGACTGGTTCAGCTGCCACCCTGCTGATAGAAAAAAGCAATATAGAATAAGAGCCCTAGTGATATTTAGAAATAGAATAAAATATATTATGATCAGGTGTCAAAAAGTTGGCAGTTCTTTCAGTGATTTCTAAAGATAGACATAAAAAACTATTAAAGTAAAAAAATATGGAAAATCTTAAATGAAATAGGCTCTGATGATCATATTAAATGGGCAGAACAATAACAAAAATCATAAAGTTGGAATAGCAAACAACAGAGAGGAAGATGGTAAAATTAGAAAAGGATTTCAAATCTCTGTAAACAGAAGCATCTCAATGAGACAGACAATTATTTGTCTCCTAGAAAACTTAAATTAAAAGTTTATCATATTCTAGAAATCATGACAGAAAATTGCTTTGAAATATTATAAATAGAAGCTAGAGTGCAAATTAGTACTACCCACAAGACAATGACCTTCAGCTTAATGCCATTTGAAACATAGTTGTCAAGTTCCAGTTCATTAACATCAAATATAAAGTCATTCAAGCAACCAGGCGAAAGTAAATTAAGACTGGAATTCATAATACAGAAAGTTAAGGCAAATTGTCCTAAACCACAAGATTACTTGTCCAGTAAATCTCACCATTTATAATCAAAGTAAAATATGATTCTTAATTGATATCAGAGAGACTTGGCTCTTCTTTACAGCATGACTAATGTGAAAATGTTAATATGAATGTATATGTAGGATGTATATCTGTTTGCATGCCATCTTGTGGTGGGGGAGAGAAAGAGAAATTTTAAAACTCAAAAGCTTGTGGAACTGAATGCTGCAAACTAAAAATAAACAAATTTTTTAAAAACTAAGATCAGAAATCTTAATTTTCCAATGAGAAATCCAAAACTGGGCAGAGCATTTGAAATACAGATTGACAAGGCATATAAAAATAATCTAATACTGATTTCAAATAGGGAATAAAAGATGCTTAATATTCTAAAAAGAGGTTTAAAAAGACTTACATGGTTTTTAAATTACATCTAGTTTTTAATCCCAGCTAACTATAAAACTGTGTATATCCCTTGATCCAGCAAGACTACTACTAGGTCTGTATCCCAAAGGAAAAAAAAAAAAGAAGAAAGGACCTATTTGTACAAAAATATTTATAGTGGCTCTTTTTGTGGAAGCTAAGGAATAGGAAATTGAGGGGATGCCCATCAGCTGGGCTGTGGTATATAAATGTAATAGAATACTATTGTGCTGTGAGAAATGATGAGCAAGATAATTTCAGAAATAACTGGAAAGATGTACATGAACTGATGCAAAGTGAAATGAGCAAAAGTAGGAAAACATTGTGCACAATAACAGAAACATTATATGATGGTCATGAATGACTTAGCAATCCAAGACAGTTCCAAAGGACCTATAAGGAAAGATGCTATTCACATCCAGAGAAAGAACTTGGGTCTGAATGCAGATTGAAACATACTGTTTTGCAATTCTTTCCTTTATGTCTTTCTGGTTTTTTTTTTGATTAAAGTTTTATTTCTCCCCAAAAAAACTAATATAGAAATACGTTTAACAGGATTGTATATGTGTAACCTATATGAGATTGTTTATCATCTTAGGAAGGGAGAAAGAAATACAATTTGGAACTAAAAACTTTTTTTAAAAAAAAGTTAAAAATTATTTTTACATGTACTTGTGGGGAGGAAGCAAATAAAATGTTATTGAAAAATAATTAAAAGCTTAAAAATAAATTTTATTAAATTACTTTTTTTTAAAATAAATGAAACATCTCAGGGGTAGGATGAGAGGCTAGATTTACATGTAGTTTGAGAAAAACTATTTTAAAAAACCAAAAACTAGGAAATTGAGGGGTAAATCATCTGAAAAGGTCATATAGCCATATGTATTGTATATTTGTATTTAGTTACAGAGTACTGAAGGAAAGAATATACAAGAAAAAGTTAAATAATATTTCTAAAAGACAAGAGCCCCAATTAAAAGTTAATTTAAAAATTATTTGAAAAACACAGTAGGGATTTCTAAGCCATCTGAGAGACATGATATAGTATAAACACTTAAAAATATATATATAAATGGAAGCAGTCAGGTGGCACAGTGAATAGAGCAATGGCCCTGGAGTCAGGGGGACCTGAGTTCAAATTTGGCTTCAGACACTTAATGCTTACTAGCCATGTGACCTTGGCAAGTCACTCAAGCCCAATAGCTCTGCCTTCTCCTCTCCAAAAAGAAAAAAAAAAAGATAGGTAGATAAAAACAAATCAACTCCCAGTCTTCTGTATTTGGTATGAGTGAAAGAAGAGAGGGAATTTTGATTAAGATTGGATTATTGCAAAAATAAATAAGCTTTATCTATCTTTGATGTTGGTCAACGTGTTTTAACAACAAAACGAGCTAAGTATGGTAACTTGTACATATTAAAAAAAACAAAATTACTGGCCAACATGAGGAAAAGGAAGCAAAATAAGAACAGCAATAAAACTCTAGAATCCTTTATTGTGGACAAAAAGGAGCAAAGCATGGAACAGGAGGAAGACAACCCAGTCAGAACTCCCACACCAAATGCTTCCAAGACACTGGAAGAATGCCTAGAAGCTATAGATAATTTGAAAAAGGACTATGAAAAACAAATGAGAGAAGTGGAGGAAAAATTGGGAAGAGAAATGAGAATGATGCGAGAAAATCATGAAAAGAGAGTCAACAACCTGACTGAAGAAAACAACACTTTAAAAAATAGATTAACTCAAAAGGCAAAAGAGGCCCAGAAGGCCAATGAGGAGAAGAATGCCTTAAAAAGTTGAAGTTCCCAGATGGAAAAAGAATCTCAAAAGCATTCT
>CM053599.1:74867224-74888673 GCA_028646575.1 Pseudocheirus occidentalis
AAAAAAAAAAGAAATATCGCGATCAAGACAGTTCCTCCTGCTTATAAGCACCTACTTCTGACTACTAATGGGTGAAATAGGGAACCTTCTTTAGAGGTGCTGGATGAGGTTTCACAGCTAAGTGACTTAGCAGAATGGGAAAAAGAAATTTTCTTGTGAGAGAAAAGTAAATGGCCAGCAGATTCAAAGTCAGAATAAACTGCCAGGAAAAGAACTGCTTACTGCTATATTAAGAGCAGGGGCTGGGGGTGGCTAAGTGGCACAGTGAATAGAGCACTGGCCCTGGAGTCAGGAGGACCTGAGTTCAAATTTAACTTCAGATACTTAACACTTACTAGCCATGTGATCTTGGGCAAATAACTTAACCCCCTATTGCCTTCCAAAAAGAAAAAAAAAAGCAGGGGCTGGTTTTAGAAAAATTGATGGTATTCCAACTAACGAACTATATAAAATGTCATGTCCCCTCCCCCCTGATTCTACCCCAATGCCTCAAATCAAATAAAAAAATTCTGTCTGGCAATCAAAGCTCTTTGTCAGCAGGTCCCCTCTTAACCTCTCCAGTCTTTTTACTCACCTCCCCCTCCAGTGGCACTGCCTCCCTGCTGTTCATCAAACATGACATTTCCTGAATTTGGGCACTTTCACTGGCTTTCCCCCATGCCTGGAACTCTCTCATTTCTCATCTCCACCTCTTGGCTTCCCTGGCTTCCTTTAAATTTCAATTTAAGTCCCAGCAGCTGTAAGAAGCCTTATTCTTAGTGCCATTCTTCCAAGATTATCTCCAGTTTACTCTGTATATATCTTCTTTGTATACAGCTGTTTTTATGTTGTCTTCCTAGTTAAAACGACAGCTTGAGAATAGAGATTGATTTTTTTGGGGGGGGAGGTAGGATAAGGAAAGCTTTTTTTTGTATCTTCAATACTTGGCATAGGGTCTGGAAGGTAACAGGAGCTTAATAAATTATTTGTTGACTTGCAGCTTCATGTACTATTTTTCAGCAACCATAAAGGTTCTTGTGTACTTTTAAAATATTTAGTAACATCTCATCACAAGTAAGAACTGGACAAGCAAGATAGAAACAAGATTATTTTTTGAAAGAGTCAGTCACCTTAATAATGGTTCGGTATCACCTTATTTGTTTTGAGACGAAGTATGTAGCAACTTCAAATGATGACAGCAAAGTCCATGTACTAAAAATAAAGTTTATGTTCTTTATTTACACCCTTTTGATCTTTATTCTGTTATTCTGAACCAATTTACTTAAAAATAACCCAACATTAAATGGTAACAAACATGGTAATCTGATTTTTCAGCTCAAAGCAAATTAAAAGCAGCAAATTATTTCAAAATAGTTTGGCTGGTTCTTTTGACTTCTCTATAGCCTCCTTCCATCCTTTAAAACTTAACATTTTCTGTCTTAGGGACCATATCCACTGTCACAGACAGTATCAACTCTGCACCTAGCTTTTCACTTCTCCTCTAACTCCTATGGCCACATTTCCAGCTGTCCCACCTCATGGATGTCCTACCTCAAACTATGGAAGACTGAACTCATTTCTCTATTCTAACTCAAACCAATTATCCCTTCATGATATCCTATTTCTGATAACAGAATCAACATTCCTGGGTTCAAAATTGAGAAGTCACTTTTACTTCTTCCTCTCCCATATATGATGAGTCATAGATGATAGATTTAGAGAAGAAGGAACCCTGAAGGCCACACAGTCCAAATTCCTTATTTTATGAGAGGAAACTGAGGTCCAGGATGGTTAAGTGAAATGGCCCAGGTTATTTAGGTGGTGTCAGAGGTGTAATTTGAATTTAGTTTCTCTGACTTTTCAGACAATGGTCTTTCCATGACACCATGCTGACTCTAACAAAGTCTTCTTTGGAGGCATCACTTGTACACATCTTTCTTTTAATTCACACTACCACTTTCTTATGGAAGCACTTATTACGTCTTCCTTCTACTCTAATCTTCAGTCTATCCTGTAATAATGATGATGATGACGATGACAATATCGAATTACAGGAAGAATCTGTGACTTCATTAGCATGGTGAATTCTTACAGATTTAAACCCATGTAACTTTTAGTAGATAAGCACTCAGGAGGTTTCTGAGGGACAAAGAGCTACAGTGGCTTACTTGGTCCCAAAGCTAGTAAAAAGCCAAAGGCAAAATCTGAGCTGAGGTCTTCCCGATTCCAAACAATGCATGTCAACCACTAAAGTAATAAACTGCTACTAATCCTAACACTAGTACCCAACATATATAAGGTACTCATTGCTATGCCAAGAGTTTTACATATATTCTCTCTTGGTAATTCTAAGAGTCCTGTGAAGTAAGTATTTCAGTTATTATTAACCCTTACTTTATGGATGGAGAAACTAACAGAGATTTAGAGATTTAAGCGCCTTCTTGTCCATGGACAAAAAAACAAAAACAAGAGACAGGATTTGAACACAGGTATTGCTTGACTTCAATATAGTGTCCTTCCTATTACATCAGTTTTTTTTTTTACCAAGATTATAATCACTCTCCTGTTCAATAGTCTTCAATTATTCCCCACTGTCCACAGGACAGAATTTAAATTCTTTGATCCATCCATTCTTGAGGTCCCTCCACAAAAAGGTCTCAAGCTAGCTTTCTAGCTTTATTTCTAACAATTTCTGAACTACTTTAGTCAAACTGCCTTCCAAACCTACCCTGCACTTCATATTTTTTGCCCATGCTGTTTCACCTTCTCCCTCTTCTCTCAGTCTTAAAACAAATCTAAGAGTCAGCTCAAATCTCATCTTTGGGAGAACTGATCATTCCTATCTGAATACTGTCCTCGACAATTCCTTTGGCAAACAATTACATTCAGTTTTTTCTTGTTGTCTTGGATGACCCAGAAATCTTTTATTCTTTTTTAATTGCTCTTTTGTGTTTTTTGCCTTCTCTCTCTTTCTTTTACTTTACAAATTACTTGTGGGTGAGGCCCATGGTCCATACTGTTTGTAACCTCCAAAGTGCCTGGCTCAATAGGGCAATTAAATATTTGTTACTAGTGGTTACCCTGGAAAAAAATGATTGGGGGGAAGAGCTGTGATTCCCAAAGAGCTGTACGGTGGATGTGCCATAAATATTGCTCTCCTGGATTCATTTAAAACATCCTGCCTTTTTTTTCTCCATGATAAATTCTGCTCACTTTTAGTTTGCAATAACTTTTAAGAAGCATCAAAGCCCAAAACAAAACGACCTCTTGAAATGCCAAGAAGTTGCAAAACCTTTATCTATTTTGAAGTGTCATCTCACTTCACCCTCCTGCGTTTCTCCTCCCCACAACCAGAGACTTGCACATTCCCAGGCCCTGCCCCCAACTCCAGTTTGCTGTCTGCTCTTCCTGGCATGGTGTGGAGAAGGATTCAAGTAGCTCTGTCCACAGGAGGAACAAAGTCACTTCCTTCATTGTGAATCATAGGGAAGTAAAGAAAGAATAGGGTAAGAGCACTGGGGGAAGAGAAGGAAAGATAGAAGAATCCTTAGAGCTGGGTAATGGGTCTGGAAATGAGCGTCAGGGAACCCTGCTGTACTGACCACCATCATCTCATCCTTAAATGTGGACATACCCCAAAAACTCTAATCTGGACCTCTACTATTCTTTCTTTACACCCTCTTACTTGGTGACTTCATAAGGTCCCATGGGTTTAACTATAATTTCTATACAGATTATCTAATTTCTTTCTAGAGTCACTTTTTACCCTGGGCCTTTACTGATTCTTCCAGTCGCTATTTCATTTCCAATAAGACTAGATTGCATCTGTTTTGTATGTTTACTTGCACTTAAACATGTACATTTTATCTTTCCTGATAGAACATAATCAGGGGTGGGGAACCTGTGGCCTTGAGGCCCCATGTGGTCTCAAGGCCACAGATTCCATTCCCCTGGAATAGATGCTCCTTAGGAGCACTTTTATTCTTGTCATTTATCTGTAGTACTTAGTACAGTGTCTGGAATATATTAAGTATTTAATAAATGCTTGATAGCTGAAATAAAATGTCCAGTGTGTCCCTATTCCCCACAGTAAAAAACATCCTATTCTGTGAGCAAAGGAAGAGAGCCAATAATGTGGAGGAGGTAGAATGTATAAAAAGTATGGCTCAAGGGTAAAAGATGATCCTCCCCCCCCCTTAATATGGTATTTTCATTTGTCCACTATGCTAGTGTTTGTAGAACTGAATAATAGATAGTAGGAAAGAGTGGGGTGAAAAACATCACACTGCAGCAAGGCAGTGCCTATTACACTGGGTTAGGAGTTCAAAACTAGACTTGGACACTTAGTAGCTGTGTGACCCTGGGCAAATCACTTAACTTCTATCTGCCTCATTTATTTCAACTGTAAAATGGGGATGATAATAGCATCCACTTTCTAGATTGTTAAGACCAAATGAAACAATATTTGTAAAGTGCTTAGCACAGTGTCTGACACATGTAGCAGGACCTACATAAATGCTAGCTGATATTATTACTACTGTTATCTTTAAGTTGACAGAGACGATTCAAAGCTCAAGCTACAACACTAATAGATTTTGTTTGACAACTGTCAGGTCACTTAAATTTCTGCACAATAATTTCTCATTCATCAAATTAAAAGATTGGCCCAGGTTATTTTTTAGTCTTAAATAGTTCTCTCATCTATGATATTAAAAAATCTGAAATCTGTAAAATGCCGGCATAATTGTCTCAAATAGGAAAAGATTACATGTTTCAAATGAGAGTTTTGGACCTACAAAGGTCATTGGAATTTATTTAGTCTTCACCTTCCATTTTTATAAATGAAGAAACTGAAGTTCTGAGAGGTTAAATGACTTGTTGAACTTTAGTGGCCAAGCTGGATTTGAGTCCAGGTCTTTGAGATTAGTCCTGGGGAAGAGCTAAGCCATTGAGAGCAGTACTTTCAGGGACTATATTAATTTATCCTTAACCGCAGTAATTTTCTGTGGAATAAAACTTCCCCTTCCTCCTGCCCTTTCTACTTCTTTAGTTGAGACCTGTAATCAATTTTACCTGCCATTACCTCTGGGAAAAGCATGTAAATGCCCAATAATTTTACTTACCATATCTGCAATTTTCCAGAAAACAAAAACAAAATGAAAACCCCAGTTCTAAAAAATATTCAGTATTAGTGACTGAGGAAAGGTTTTACCTACTACACTAATACTTAATATTTGTTGTCTCTTTCTCATTAGAATATAAGATCCCTGAAAGCAAGGACTATCTGAATTCTGTATTTATATCCTCGGTTTTTAAGAAAATGCCTGGCATAAAAACAAGTGCTTAATAAATGCTCTTGTATTCAGATTCTAAATCCAGCCTTCTTTCCATTGCACCACTTATGTAATATAAGAAATATACTTGGAAAAATAACAAAAAGAAATATACTTAACATGAAGAACCGTTAGAAAGCTAATTAAAATAAGTGTTCATTTCATCTTCCTTCACCAATCCTAGACTTAGGTGGAATAGGCCCATCATCAAGTAAAGGTCATCTTCTAGGCAGAATCATTTCAGGATGGACAGAGTCAGGAGGAGGAACAGAAAAAATAGCTAAAAGAAAAAAAAATCAAGGAGCCATTCACAGTAGTTATCAGGATACTGACTCTACTAAATGCCTCTGGGATTAAATTTGCATGTCTGTATTTCAGAGTCTTTAGGCAAGTTTTTATGTTCAAGAGACACCTTGGTCTATCCACCACAAGTGATGTTTGGAAAACAACCATCAAGGGTGTATGGAATGGACTATGTCACCCCCTTTGATCTCTCTCACCTTTGAGGTTCCTTTGTACTTACATTCATGTAACTGTAAGTTTCTGAACCTGCAAAGTGTCTTAATAGATAATTTCATTTATAGGAAATGAAAATCCAGAGAGGTTGTGACACTTCCATTAAAAAGGGGTTATACAGTGTTAGACTTACAAGTAGACCAATGTCTCCTATCCTACCTAGATCAATAAACAATGCTGGTTCCTCGTGTTGAGAATTTTACTGTACTTAGAGTAGTCCTGCTCCTATCTTTGGGGCTAGTTTAGGAATGGAACAAAGTATGTTTTCAGACATGGTTGAAGGGCTGATTTGCTCTGCCTGACTGTAACTCCTTTCTTACGAGAGTGGGTTTAAAAGGAAGGAGTAACCACTGGGAACTGACTATGCTTAAAGAAAAAAGTATAAATAAAACATTTTTTAAAAAAAGAAAGAGAAATCAACTTACCTCCCGCATGCTAAAATTGTTGTTGTTCTACCATAACAGGATTTTGACTTATGTCAACCACAAGAAAAGTAAATGGGCTAGAAGTGCATTATAGGTACAATTCCTGGGTGACAAATTCTAGGTACATTCAACTGGTTTTGACAAAGTACATACAGATTAAAAAAAAGAATATAAAATGCTAAAAGATCAACAGAATTTCAAGCTATGTCCAGCTCTTAAGTTAAGAATTAGTAGTGGAAAAAAGTAGACATGTACAAAACACTAGTGCAATAAAATGGCATACATAAATGAGTCAGGAATACTTGATCCCACCTAGTTCTTCAAAACTTCTTTTTTAAGTAAGGCTTTTTTTTTTTAAACTCAAGTGGTTGTGATGCTTATGATACAAAAGCATTAGATGCTGAAAGGTCACATATACCAAAAAATAAGAATTATGAACAACTTGGCAACAATTCAGTCCATCATTTCCAAGTCAGAAAGTATTTATTTTAAAAGAAATGCAGTTTAATTAGGTCAAAAAGCCCAGTAAATTTATATTGCATTTTTGAAAAACATTTTGTTTTATGAAATATTTCTCTGTAATTTTATTTTATAAAAGAAAACCTTTCTTTTTCTAGTCTGTAAATAAACAGGTAAAAAAGCTAAATAAGAATTCAGACAAAACACAGCAACAAAAAAGTTTGGGTACATTAAAGCAATTACAAGTAAAGCCTGTGTGTGAGAGGAAAGAGTTCAGAGTCTGAATCTAAGGTCAGAGAAGGTCTTTATTCTTTCTCATGAGAAAGGACTCTGCCCCTGTTTCCTACATGGCAGCAGGGAGAGAGCAACAGGTAGAAGCCAGCCCATGGTTATATAATCTTCTAACGTAGAAAACCAACCCCCCCCCCCCAACTGGACTTCACTCTTATTGGTAGGGGGGCTGACCCACAACCTAAGCTCAGTAATCTCTTTGAGACAAAGGACCCAGAAACATGTGGATGTCCAATGAAAGCAGTCTTAACCTTATTTGGCATATCTTCTGCTGAGCTGGTTCTGGGGGAGGGTCTCCATTGCTTTACACCCCAGGTTGCTTGAAGGTCAGGTGACCTAAACCTAGGCCTAGTGAATACTGAAGCCATTCTAGATTTGATTTTTCAGAATGAGAAAACTTCACTATAAATTATCCCTCAAACCAGGGCTTCAGTTTTTATACAATGACATAATGGGGAAAAAACTCATGAATGTACAATTATGATGGGAAAACGAGCATTTTTTTTTGAGGAGCTCTTGGGAAGATATGCCTGAAAAAAAAAAACACCTTTCTAGGAAGTAATAATTATATAAAATTTCTTTTAGGAACCCCCATACTAAAATGAAAACATTGGGAAGAATAAAAAGTATAATAAAGCAAGTAAATGGAATAATTTGTATTTAAACCAGAAAAGGGGACAAGTATAGAAGGCTGTTAATGTATGATTTGATAATTTAAAAAGATAAAGTTAAATCTGATACCTTGTTATTCTATTACTATTTCTTTCTTCATAAGTAACCTCTTAATCCTTTGAATTGTCTTCTATTTTCCCTTCATTTAAAACGTATCAAGGCTTATTAAAGATCTACTGTTTTCAAGGTAGTATTTCTGGAAAAAAGTCTTCAGGAATGCTACTTCCACCTCAAGTAATATGATAGGAAAGGGGTTCATAAGAAATTTTTATTAAAATATTTTATTAGAAATTTAACATTAATCATCAAAACAAGTAAATTTTTTTAGTAATGATTTACATTTAATCATTAAGTATCATTAACACATATTACAGTCATTCCCTCAAAGTATCTTCAAAGATCACTTTTTATTTGACCTTGAAACATACTTTTATGTATTTGTATTGTAGGAGTATATGTGATACACTGATAACTCACTTTAACCTAATTAATGAAGCCATATGCCAATTTTCTCCCACACTGCCTAATTCTAAGCAATATCCAGCTTACTCTTGCTATTCTGAAACTCATAACATAATATGGATATTGCTGTCAAAACAAGTAAATTCTTACTGTGACACATGAGGATTTACATGCAAGAATTAGCAGTGTCATCAAGGAAATGCATGATTTAAAATTAGGTGCTTTAGTCATTTTTCAAGAATGAGAAGAAAAAAGTATTTTATTGGTGCTTAGAGAAGATTAAGAGTTATAGAGAAAAGCCTCTAACTTTGGGTTGCCGTGTGTGTGGGGTGGGGGGATATGGGTGTGTGACAATAATCACAGAATACAAGAACATATGGATGGCTAGCAATTAGCATTAATTGTAAGAATGATTGCACTAATCATTGATGAAATGAGATCCACTGAAATACAAGAAAAATAAACTGTCAATATTGGAAGTACATCACATGTCAACAAAACATGCAGTAATGTTGAAGGATAGGATTAGGTACAAAGACCAGACTCTTGATTTCTCTTGTTATAGGAGACCACTGGTAAGAAACTTCCTCAATTAATTGTAGGTTGATAACTTCTCTAGGGGTCCCCAAAAAGGCTGGATGATTTGCTCAGAATCACCAAGTCAATATGTTTTGGAGGTGGGACTTGAACCTAGATTTTCCTGTTGTGTAAGTAAGCTATCTTTCAAGCCATGCTGCCTCTTAATGTGTTTTTAATAAAGGGCATAATATATTAGGAACTAATTAAATAATGTTAATAAATGTGAAAGGCAAACTTTGACTACCAAGTGAAAAAATTAAAAGCTGCTAATAGATATTATTATTAATTATATGATGAAAATGTCTAGGTTCTATCCAATAGAGTACTTATTCTGAGCAACATTTAATACAATGAAATGATGCAGTAGCCCCCTTACTAAAAATGGCTCAATAATGGTTGATGCACCCCTACCAATTTCATGGTTGGGGAATAAAGGCACAATGATTACTGTCATTCATTGGCAAGAAGAAGGGTTATGAGAAAGGCAGTTGAAGGTAATGGCAAGAGTCTTATTCTAGAGGGGAGGGACATAGTGCTACTGACAAGCATTGGAGATCAGGCCTTCACAATAGGCTTAGTATGGGCAAAGTTTGCACATCAGAAGGCTGCCTTCTTTGAGAGATTGTTTGGCCAAGAGAGGAAGCTTTCTTGCTTAGGAGGAGGGATATAAGACTTCTAGAGGCAGCTAGCACTCAGAATTCAAGGAAAACAGCACCAGGGGAGGCCAAGTAAAGTCCTAAGGATGGAAAATGATCCATCAGGGTAAGGGGCCCAGGTAGTACAATCTGGGGCCAGGGGTAACTCCTACCATGCTGTAATTTTCCTGGACACTGTCCTTATACTAGCTAGAATTTAATGATATTAGAAATTTTAATTATGTGTTGAAAATTATATGATATTTCTAAGAGTGAAAACCAGAAGAAAAAGATGCCTACCCAAGCGATCACACAGAACTTAGATAAAAGAAGCAGCTCAATTATGCTTCAGAAATTTTACCCACATGAAGGATACTGGAAAATTAAAGGAAAAAATGGATATAAACTTTCAATGAGAAAAACTGAAGATTTGAAAGGGTAGAGAAGCAATGAAAACAACTAAGTAAAGGGCAGCTTAAAAAAAAGATAAGAAAAAAAGTTACTAGAAGACCTGTATTAGTAAATCTTTCTTTTAAAACCTCATCTTTTATAAAGAAGTACTTATATAAATGGGTTGGGAAAATAAGGTACAAAAGAAGGAAGAGAAACTATTGGGTGAGAAAAGAATATAGTGGCAGGGAATGACATAAAAATCAAAAGAGGTCAATAAAAAAAAGTTCCAGGGCACTTTCAGATTTGTTAAATGCCAACTCCATACTACTTTGGGGGATATAATGCACACACAAGTAAGTTATGTATAGTATATAAAAGTTACTTGAAGAATGAGTGCTAATATCTTTAGGGAAATGAGGAAAGGTCTCTTAAGTAGTAAAGTAGATTCTGAGCTGTACTTTGAAGAAACTCAGTGATTCTCGGTCAAAGGTAAAGAGAGATTATGTTCTAGGGGCGGCTAGGTGGCGCAGTGAATAGAGCACCGGCCCTGGAGTCAGGAGTACCTGAGTTCAAATCCGGCCTCAGACACTTAACACAAAAAAAAACTAGCCGTGTGACTTTGGGCAAGTCACTTAACCCCAACTGCCCTCCAAAAAAAAGCAAAAAAAAAAAAAAAAAAAAAAAAAAAAGAGAGATTATGTTCTAGACGTGGAATACTGTTTGCACAAAAGACGTGATGTTATGAAGAATAGCTAGTACATGAATTTCACAGGAAGAAATATATAAAGGGAAGTAATATGAAATCAGATTGAAAAGATGAGTGGGAGTCAGATTTTAGAGGCAGAGAGGAAAGGAGATCAGCATTTAAGCATCCACAATTGTGCTAAGCACTTTTCAGCTATTTGATTTTGGAGGGTGTATAGGTCACACTGATGATATTTTTTTTTTTTTAAATTCTAGAGACAATAGGGAGCCAATAAAGACTTCTTGAGAAGAGGAATCTGGCCTGATGACCAGATCTGTATTTTGTAAATCAATTTAGCATCAGCATGAAAGACAGACTGGACAGCCAGGGAGAGAATGAAGGAAAGGAGACCACATAGGAATTTATTATACTAGTCCAGGGAAAAAATGATGAAGTCCTGAATTAGAACTGAAGCTATATACAGACAGAGAAAAGCAGAATGCTTTGTTCTTCGGTCATTCATCATATAATATTATACAATGTTTTATAATTCAAAGTCCTTATTTGAGACAAACAACTTTGGTGAAATAGGAGGAGCAGAAAAAATCATGTTCTCATTTTATGTATGAGCAAAGTACGATTGATAAGGAGAGGTGATATGACTTGTACAGGGTAGAGCCATATAAACCCAGGTTGTCTCCTAAATCACTACTAAACTCTGTGCTCAAGCAGATACAACAGAGACTAAAATGTTAAGTCAAAACTTCTAATATAAGATGTAACACTAAATTGTTAAACTCATACTGAGTTTTTATATAGTAACTACACTAGGAAACTCCACAGAAATCACCCTACAATAAACAAAAGTTCCTTTCTGAAAGAACAAAGTATATAGTAGTAAAAAGTATTAGCATAAAGTAATATCATGTCACTTGGACTGATACTGCCAACTAGATTTAGTGATGAAGATACCCTAATTACATAGTACATGGCAATATCAAAATAAGAGAACTGCTCCAAGAAGGGAGCAGTGCTTCAATATTGGATAAAAAGACAATTATGAATTACCTAGGATTATACTACCATGAGAATGTTTATCAAGTGTAATGAAAATAACTTCAAATTACTTAGTAGCTTTGGTCAGAAACATAATATTTTCCAGGGCATGATTTGTTTCTACATATCCCAGCAAAATATTATCAGGGCCTGCATGATGCAAGGCTAAATTTGGAAAAAGCACCTCAAGTGCTTTCATGGTTGACTTGTAGATTGGCAGCTTGGGCTGACTATGCCTATGAATAGTTTTAAAAGGAAAAATTGCCCAAGTTCGTAATAATATTAACATATTCAACCTTTCCTACCACTGGATGAAAACAATGAGGACTTTGTTTTTCAGTCATATGCAACCCCATTTGATTTTTTTTTTTTTTTTTGCAAAGATACTGGAGGGGGTTTGTCATTTCTTTTTCCTGTTCATTTTTACAGGTTCGAGGAAATTAAGGCCAACAAGGTGACCAGACCAACTTCCCAAAGCTAGAAAGAGTCTGAGGTCAGATTTGAACTCAGATAAGCCTGACTCCAAGCTCTTTATCTTCTGTACCACTTAACTATCCTAATGAGGACTAAATGCCCCTGAATACACCATGCCATCTCCCTCAATTATATGAACTAGGTCAGAGAAAATGCTCTGGCTGAAAACTTAAACAAGTAAGAATCACCACAAAAAAGGTGAAATTAGTCACCCTAAAGATCATTTACTTTAAGTGATTTAAAATCTAATCTGACTGCTTCTCCAAAAGAAGGCATCAATCAAAAAATCTAGGGCAGAATAAGGAGTAATTTAAAAAATTTTAATTTTACAATCACCGAGTAGATGAAGGGTATCCTTGAAATTTTTATACACTTTAAAATAAGTAAGCTATTAAAGCTAAGACTCTGGGGACACCCTGTATAAGGTCAAAAGTTTTAGTAAATGACAAGGAAAATTGACAAAAGGTTTCTCAGACTCTAGTCAGTCCCTTTAGGATCATCCAAAAGAGAGGATCATATAATTCTAAGGAATTTATCATTTAAATAGGCAATCTCTACAGAGTAGCTACAGAGGATTATCTAGTTCCAATGAACTTATCATTTAGACAATGTGCAGAGAGCAACTATTGATAATTAGCTCACAATATCACTTCCCCTTAATAATAATTTAAATAGCTCTTTACACTTCACAAAGCACTTTACATGTCAGTCCCCTACAATTTCCAAATACGTTATGGGTTATTGTTATGTAATTCCATATTTTCTCTAGGTAAAACTAGCAATTATTTTTTTTTCTATTTTATGACTTTGTTATGCAACTTTCACTTCAGAATTCTTAAATATGTTATATTTTCCTTAAAAAAAAAAGTTGTTGATACCTTTTGTAATTTCATCGCTGTCATTTATCTCCTTCCCTCCAAAATGGATCCTCCATTATAATAAAGAAAAACAAGGATCTGTTTCATATTAATCAATGTTTTAAAGGATCACATGTACTTTTCAAATGGCATGACTGACTTTTATTACTTTGAATTTTAAAGTCTACAAAAGTATTATCAAACTCAAATCACATTAAAAAGTCTATTACTAATCTATTTTTAACCATTATTGCAATCTTTATTTTTCTTCAAAAGATTGTTAATTTGATTACATATTCTTTCAAACAAAAGTACAAAGGTCTCCATAATAGGGTTTTGGGGATAAGCATGACCAAGAATAAGATTGAGGTTGGAGAACACTGTTCTAAAATAATATTATCAAGCTTCTTTCTCTAATTACGTTAATCATCTGTATAACATAGTATTACTGGTATAAAACAGCATTGTTGGTTTAAGGTGAAGAAAACAATTGTGACAAATGGGATAACAACCATCATCACAAAATTTAACAAGGCAAAAATTTCTAAAAAGGCACACACATAGTGCTGTTGAAAGTAGATAAAATTTATAACATAGTTATTAAGACAAAACAGCCATCAGTGGAGTGTTCCACAATCTTAATATTCTTATAACTGATGACTAATACCCCTACTTAACGTTATTCTTCAATGGAAAACTCTCTCTTCCTACCTGCAATGGATCTATAATATAATAAATGTGGTTATTCCTTCTGATGCTGCAGATTACAATTCATCCAAATCTGTTCACATTCATATAGGCAAAACAACTTAACTCCCTGTATGGATGGGACACATTTCTAGAAGGGAAGCCTGATATCTAAATAAGGAAGTCTTAGAATTCTGTGCTCATCAAACAAACTACCACTCTGTAACTGAATGTTCTATGAGGACCAACTCACTGAAAGTCAGTCAGTTATCTTGCCAGATAAACTGTAAATTAATTGATGATATTTAGATTTATAAATATCTTATATTCGGTTAGAGTAAAAGAACTCCCAGAGCCTGAGCACACTCAAGAAAATTAATAATAATAATTTCTCACATTTGTACAGTGCTTTAAATTATAAGCAGTGCTATCCTCACTATATCACCACAAAGCAGATAAATAAAATAAATTTGGAATTATGTACTAAAATCACGTGAGCTGGGACAAACTCCTTGTGAAGTCTGAATAGAAGTCTCATTTGTCTTTTAATCAAATCACAACAGTATTTAAGACAGACAAATCATAATAAGTTCAGACAGTATTTCTTTAAAAAAAGAGAGAAAGAATGCAAACTAAAACAAAACAAAACCAACCAGTTTATCACTCCATTGATGTGGCATGTTGCGGTGTGATCTTTTGGAAGGCCAGAAGTCCCATTGATAGGGTGAAAGGATGGAGTTGGGTATGTAGGGTTTCCCAAAGATTGTGTAACTTGAGGACTCTGTAAGAGAAAAATTAAAATGTGACAAAAAAGATTTTGTAATTACTTGTCGTCTTTACACCAGATATGACCTTAGTTGTCTACCCCAACCCCTGACTTGGACTATCAATAAACCTTGTTCTTTCTTTTCCCTGAAAAGCTGTTTTGGTGATGTTGCTTATGAATTGTGTGTTAAAGAACCAATACTAGCAATAATAAACTAAGATTTATATAAATTTACTATGCACCAAGCACTGCTTTACAAATATTATCTCATTTAACTCTTATAATAATGCTGAGAAGTGCTATTATTTTTACATTTTACAGATGAGGAAACTGAGGCAAATCTAAGTTAAGTGATTTGCCCAGAGTCACACATCTTGTAAGCATCTGAGGGTGGAGTTAAACTCAGGTCTTCCTGACTCCAGCCCAGCTCTATCCACTGCGTGACTAAGTATAAAGCAGTAAGTATGCTAGGCACCACATACACAAAATTCAAAAGGAAAAAATCATTCCTATTCTCCAGGAGCTTGTATGCTAATTTGTGGGAATGGGTGGGCAGGAAAGGAATCAGAGAAGTACAATTTGATCAAAGAGAGAGCACTAATAAACAAGATGGTCAGAAAAAGTTTCTAGAAGGTAACTGCTATAAAAGGTAGTATTTTTTAAATAATGAAGAGAAAGAAAAGTTTCTAGATCATTTTGTAAAAAAAATTCATGGAAAAGAAGACCAGAAATAATCAGCCTAGATGGACAGCACTGAAAGTTACAATTTAAAAAGAAAAGCTGAGCTTATTGTTCTGTAGTTTCATGTACAAACTTCTTTTTCTATTCTTTTGTATAATGACATGCCCATTTTAAGTTCAGAATAAGATTTTGAAAAAAAAAATTCGTATCAGTTTACCATACATCCTCCATATCAGATCACTATCATCAAAGAATTTTTCTGCCAAGATTTTTTCCCCATTTAACTGTTGCCCTCCCAGTTCTACTTCACTTTTTCTGTTTGTGTGTGTGCACACACACACAAAAGTTTTCCAATCTTTCTGCAAATGAAAGTGTCTTTTATCTTTTATGATCACTTATACCCCTTGTGTGGCCAAGAACTCTCCACTATCTGTAGTCATTTTTAAGTTCAAAATTCTTTTCTGCTCTTTACCCACTCTCCCTCTAATGGAAAAGGAAAGAAATAAATGCCCATTTTACACATGAAGTCATGGAAAACATTTTCACATTAGTAATGTTGCAAAAAAAATTTATTTAAGAAAAAGTGTAAAGAAAATATGCTTAAATTTGTCCTTAGAGTTCATCATGTCTCTCTGGAGGTGACTTATGCACAGTTGTTAAAGGTATCTTCTTCTCTTATTTTCTAATTTATGACAAATTTACATTTATGTGAATAAACAATTCAGAGCTTATCATAGTTACCTGGTGGAATCAGATGGTCTAAACTCAATTTCTGTCTGATTCGTTTTAAGTTTAAATACCAGTTTTCATGAAATAGTATTTTCTATTTATCTATGAAATTATTGGTCAAAGAAGAGCAAGCTTTCCTGGCTGGCATTTTGGGAAGAAAGCATAAAGTAAGGGGCAATTTAACCTTACACAACATTGGGGCATATGCCATTTATTGGGGAAGTACCACGAGAAGTGCCTTGTTCTCAAAAGTGAGGCATCAAAGACTTTGTAGAGGTGCTCATGGATTTTTTTTCTTCCACTGGAAATCTACATATGAACCATTACCTCAGATTTTACTGGGGAAGGGGAATAAAAAAATTGGATAAAGGCCTTACTTATTAATATATTTATAAATTGTATATATTCTATAGCAAGAAATAATTCAGTTACATTTCTCAGAATGAGGAAGGCTAGAATGAACAGTTACAAAATTTTAAAAATTAAAACCATAGAATTACATACATAAGAAAAAAGGACTACAGAGATGAGATAGAAGTTACAATTTTGTTGGCCTTGTCACAGTTGTATTTTTTAAGGAAGTTTGAATAATTCTGATGTATGGATGGGAAGCAGCTTAATGGAATGTAGTCTTAAAACAATATTTTACTCTACTAAATCAAATATTTTAAAAATCAACAGACAAGGGGCAGCTAGGTAGTGCAGTAAATAGAGCACGGGCCCAGGAGTCAGGAGGACCTGAGTTCAAATCCAACCTCAGATACTTAACAATAACTAGCTGTGTGACCTTGGGCAAGTCACTTAAACCTAACTGCCCCTCCAAAAAAGAAAAAGCAGAAAAAGTCAGCTGGGATCTTGTATTCTCTATGTCTTTTAATCAATACTGTCATGGTAAAGAAAGATGTATTCATGAAATGTAGACTGTGAAAACATACTTCTTACCCACTAATACTCTTGTATTATGCATAAAAAAATTGCATACAGAAGGAAATGTAGGTCCGTAACTAGGTAACTGTTGATGTTGTTTTAGTATTTTGTGTCTATGTGTAAGAGGGTTAATCAAGTCCAAAATTTTCCCCATATCCCTGATATCATCCTCTTTTCTTTGCCTTGGCAAAGAATCCTCCAAGGCATTCATAATTTTGTCACTTCTAGCATAAATCTCTATATATTTGTTCTAATTTGGCTACTTTTCCATTTTTTTCATTCTGTTTAGTGCTTCCTTTATCTCCTCTTAAAAGTGTACCTGAGACTGTCACTGTCCAAGTATGGTGACTTAATGGCTTTTGATGGTGAAAAATGTTTGAATTTTTTCCTTTTTCTTCTATCTGCTGTCCTATTTTTATACTTTAAGGTCCTTGGGATGACCACGATGAAAGGCTCTTAAAAATGTTAGGTTCCTTTTAAATGAGGCAATACTACTTTTCCATTCTGTGTAAGAAATGTTGGTATATAAATCACATTATTTTCATGACAGTCTTTTTGAAAATCCTTACCACAATCAGTTCAAAGCAAGATAACCAAATGCTCCATGAAGAAATCCCTTGGTTGTTTTAGGGACATAAAAAGCAAATTAACTGAACAAATTGGGTACTGAACAACCTTATAAAAAAGAAAGTGACAGCAAACAAGTAGTTATTGATGTAATACAATGACATAAAAATAAAAATGAGATAAAATTATGATGAGCAACTAAAATAACTCCATCATTACTCATTTAAACAAAGTATTAATAAAAAGCTTTGCAAGAGAACCAACTAAGCAAAATCACTGAGAGAACTTTTGAGGATGAGCATGGAAGAATAACACCAAATAGAAGAAAAATGAAAAAAATCTGCAATGGGAAATGGACAGAAGAAAGGACATGGATATAAACTACTGTATGAATTCACATATAAGTTTAATTGATGTAAATCTATTGTCATCAACTAGTGTTTATTACATGCCTACTATGTGCCAGATTCTATCATTGGTGACATATTCAGTGAATGAAATAATCCTTTCTCATAAGAAACTTACATTCAAATAGTTAAGACAGGTATATATGCAGGCATATTTGAAAAAAAAAAGACAATAAATGTAAACCAACTTAACTACAAGATAGTTTGAAAGGAAGGTCACTAATAATTGGGGTAGGTAAGAGAATGAGAAGTAGGAATGGCACCTTGTAGAAGGTGGTACTGAAGAAAGTTGTTTTTAAAATTTATTTTAAGGCAAAAGTGAGGAGGGAGTACATTCTAGGTACAAATACTGCAAAGACAGGAGACTGCCAGGAGAAACAGAGGGACAGCCAGTTTGAACAGATTATAGAGTATGAGAGGCAGATTAGTGTCTAATGAGTCTGAGAAGGTGGGGTAAGGTGATAAGGGCCTTTAAAAGCTAAAGGGTTTTAATTTGATCTGAGAGGTAAGAGGGAATGCTGGAGATTTTTAAGCAAGGGAAATCACATGGTTGGAAATGTCATTTGAGCAAAACCACTTTGGCAGACTGTGCAGGGTGGACTGAAACTGGGAGAGACTTGAGGCAGGCCAACCAATTAGGAGGCTGTTGACATGAACTAAAGTGGTAGCTGTATATGAGTGGGTGACATGGTTTTGAGATATTGTGAGAGATGTTGTGAAGGTAGAATTATCAATATGTGGCAAATGACTAAGTATATAAAGTGAGGGAAAGTGAGGACGTGAGGAAGACACAAGATTCCAAAGCTATGAATTTGGGAGATTGCAATTATAACAGCATTTTGACAAAAAGAGAGAAGTACGGAATAATGGTGGAGTTGGGGGGAAAAGATAACTTAGTTTTGTTTGTGTTGAGTCAGAGATGTCTCCAAGGCATCTAGTCTGAAATATCACATAGGCAATTGGTGATGGGGAGTGGGGGTTGAAGCTCATGGGAAAGATTAGGGCTGGTTACAGAGATGTGGGAGTAAGTGGAATAGAGATAATAATTGAGCCCATGGGAGGTGATAACATCAGCAAGAGGCAAAGCATATTGAGCTATGACTAGAGTGCCTAGGACAGAGCCTTAGGGAGCACCCACAATTAGGGAATGCAATATGAATGAACAAATGAAACTAAGAAGAAGGAGACAGCAAAAGAACCAGAGTAGGAAAAGTAATATCATGAAAACTTAGAATAGAAGAAAGTATCCAGAAAAAGAAGTTAGTCAACAGTGTCAAATTCAGTAGACAGGTAAAGAGGGATAAGGCCTGAGTAAAGACCAGCAGATCTGGCAATGTGAAACTATTACAAGTTTGGGGAAAGCAGTTTCAGTTAAGTGACAAGATAAAAAGTTATTCAACAAAGGGTGGAGGAATTAGTGAGAGAGGAAGTAAAAGCAATTAATGAGGGTAGAACAAAATCTTGAAACTGAAGATTTGAAGAAGAGAAAAGAAATTATTGAAGCTGTAATTTGATGGAAAAGATAGGAGGGGATGGTATAAAAAACAAAACAAATCAAACACATAGAGTTTAGGAACCCAGGAAAAATTTGACTTGCATGGTCTAGCAGAGAGAGATGACATCCAGAGTTAATACTATTATGGAACATAAATTCATTTACAGAAAGAAGTGGTAGAAATAAAACTAGTTTGAAGAAAGTTGGATTGGGGCAGCTAGGTGGCTCAGTGAATAGAGGACCAGCCCTGGAGTCAGGAGGACCTGAGTTCAAATCCTGGCAGTAGACACTTAACACTTACTAGCCATGTGACCTTGGGCAAGTCACTTAAACCCAACTGCCCTGCCCTCCCCATCCAAAAATAAGGCAAAAAAAAAAAAGTTGGTTAAAAAAAAATTAAATTCAAGTAAAATCAAGCCAAGCCAATTTAGGAACAAAAATGGAGAGACATTAGAAAAATGGAAAAGATATACAAAGATATTTTTACATAAAACTTTTTATTACTATCAAGGACAATAAAGTAAGTACATTTAAATTTTAACACCACAATTCTATAGAGGAGGTTAAAAAAAATCCTTAAAGAAAATAAAAATGGCAAAGGCAGCTGGATTAGAACAAGTGCACAAAGGGGATAATATGAACTAGAATACATTTGCTTCTCATGCCTAATGGGGAATTGTTCTAGACATCTTTCATGAGTTCTGCTCTCTCTGGATTAACTTGTAAATTAATACAAATTGAGAAGAGACTATAAAAAGTGCCCTACCAAGTCCTCTAGAGCAGTGCTTCTTAAACTGTGGGTTACAACCCCACGTGAGGTTGCACAACAATGTGGGAGCTGTGAAAAATTTGGCAACAGTAAAAGGTTTCTGAATATGCAATAACCAAAAATTAATTCAAAATCAAAAGTGTAATAAATCTGAGATGTTTCTGGCAGTGCTTGCCCATGTTATATTGCACAACTTCACTGCAGCCTTCGTTCTAAACACACAACATGCTCATTTTGAACTCTGCATGCCATCATGCCATGCAAAGTCATTGAATGCTGCCAGAAACACCTTGGCTCAGATTCAAGACTACTGTATGTTATGAACTGCAGTGTTTTTATTGTACATACAAAAACATTAAATGAATTTTGGCTTGGGATTAGGACAGAATTTCCAACAATTTCTGAAATGGTGTTAAACATACTTCTGTGATTTGTAATATGCTATTTATATGAAGTGGCGTTCTCAGAACTGATGACCATAAAATAAAAATATGAATCAACTCTGAAAAACACTGATGTTCTACATCCTGTAAATATTCCACCAAAACTTAATTCTTTATGTAAAAATAAACAAGCACATTCACCTCATCAATATGCAAATTTTCTTTCCTCTTTAATAAATGGTAAAATGATATGTATACCAAAGAATTGTATTAAAATATATTTCTTGAGGTGCCTAGATGGTGCAGTGAATAGAGTCCCCTGGAGTCAGGAGGACCTGAGTTCAAATCTGACCTTAGATACTTGACACACTAGCCGTGTGACCTTGGGCAAGTCACTTAACCCCAATTGCCCTACCTTCCCTCCAAAAAGCAAAACAAACAAAAAAAACCCAAACCAAAAAAAAAACCCCTCTAAAATCTATTTCTCTATGATTTATTATCAGTACATGTTTGATTTGTATACTTGTTTTATATACCTATGTACCAGGGGTTGTGTAAAAATTTTTCACACGAAAAGGGGCCACAAAGAGAAAAAATTTAAGAAGCCCTGCTCTAAAGAAAATAAGCATGGAAGCAACACTGTAAAAGTCTAAGTGACCCGTATTGAAAGAATGGACAAGGATGGTATTCTCATTGGAAAGCCAATTTCCTATATGCTTTTGGTTAAGAAGATCCTTTTTTCCTGATTCTAAAAAAAAAAAAATAAAAGTATAATCCCTAGTAAGAAAAATCCAACCAGAGTTAAGATGTTCTTAGGCTACAGGAGCTGAAGTCTTCAACTAGGACTATAAATTAAAATTAAAAAGTTTTGGATTTGGGACTCCCTGCCTACTTTTTAATGAGAAATCTAGCACAGTGTGATTAATTAACTTACATTTTCTGTAAGAAAATCTACTTATAGAAACATATTTATGGTCAATTATCTGCAAGACTTCAGTGATTAGAAGTATACTAAGGGGTTGGTTCAGTTGGGAAGACAAACAATTATATGAAGCTTTCACCAGTCGCAGCGTGAGTCTACTTCAAAGAAAATCTAAAGCACCGGTTAGAGACGGTTAGTGAAAGCTGAAACTTTGAAACTTAATTGGGGCGGGGTAAAGCTATTCGGCCATTCTACCCCCGGGGCAAGGAAGCAGTGAGGGAGGGGAACTACTGGACCCAG
>CM053599.1:74889173-74904595 GCA_028646575.1 Pseudocheirus occidentalis
TAAGTCCAATATCATTATAATACGTTACTTGGTTCCAAAATTATACTAAATAATACAAGGGTCTGTAAATGCACGTTTTCGCTGCAAGGTAGTGTCGAGTAGCTGGTAGCCAATGTCCAGAATGGTTCGGAGTGCAAAGGGTTAAACTGCCAAGCATTCAGACTCTGCTTCAGAGAGTGCAGCACTAATGTGCTGGCTACATTGTTTGAATGCAAAATGTCCACTTACCAAAAAGACTTTGATGGAGAACTCACACAGTGCAAGTGTTCACACGGAGGTCAAAAGAATCGATACAAGGACACTCTCAAAGTCTCTCTCAAGAACTTTGGAATTGATTGAGTGACCTGAGAAACACCGGCACAGGACCGCTCAGCATAGCAGACCCACATCAGAGAAGGTGCTGTGCTGTATGAGCAAAGCAGAAGTGAGACGGCTCAAAGGAAACACAGGATGCATGGATTTGGAGAATTCATCCCAAATGTTTACATGGACTATTTGTACCCAATCTGTGGTAGAGCATTCTGAGCTTGTATTTGGTCTGATCAGCCACAGTTGGACACGTTGAAACTTGACTCTAGCAGAGCGATGTCATTTTGGTCCTCTTTGAGAATGAAGGACAACAGTCAGCCAACCTATTTGGATACCTCCCTTATCATGGTATAGAAATGATAAAAACATTCTAAGGACACAGTGCTGGGAAAGTCTGGCTTTGTCCTGGTCTGTCAGGCTTAAGAAATCTTGTGTGTGAGTTCAGCACCTTGTTTGCTAAGTGAGAGGTGGTTGGTGATTGGAGAGATGGTGACTAGGGATGACCTTTTTCTAGCCATAGCACTTCATGAACATAGAAGGATTTTCCAGTGGCAGTGAATATTGATAAATATAAATATTGATATTGATACAATATATTGTATTGTAACAAATATTGATGATCAACTGCACTTTATGCTATCTCAGATCCTCAGCAAGGCATTTATTCATCTCTTTTAGTGACTTGCAACATTCCATATGGGTTATTCTAAACCTTTGTTCAACCTCCAGTTTTACTGAGATAATAATTTATCCATCCCCTTACCTACAAGAACCCAAGCTTCCTCCTTTATGGAGAAAATTGATGCTATTTAATACAATTCCTTCTACCATACTTTAAATTCTGTGACTTCTCCCATTTTTTCTGAGGATAAAGTGTTCTTTGAACACTACATAAATGTTAGCTTATTATTATTATCTAATGCTCCTGTGTGTGCCCTTTATCTAGTTTCCTCTGGGTCTTTGCTCCATTAATCATTCTTATTTTTTCTCGGCTTCCTCTGTCCCTTTCTTCTCTCCCTCTCTCTTTTGTCCCTTAATCAATCTGTACCATTCATTTCTCTGCCCCAATCCCCCCCCCCATACATATAGACAGACACACACTTCTTGCTCTAGTATCTTTAAAAAAAGTCATAAAATGGATTGATTCCATTCATTGCAAGTAAGCGGACCCTCATTGTTGCTCAGCTGTTTTCTACCCTTGTAAAGACTAATAGCACATTCCACAGGTGCTCTTCCAAATCTTTTCTCCTTTCACCCATAACTATACTCCTTTACCCCCATGCAGTCTTCCTTTTTTGTCTTCCATCTCCATATTGTCTTTGATACAGCTGCTGGACATCTTCCATGTGCATAAAGATGGTAAAATTACTCCTCTCAGATATGCCCCCTCTCCTCTTTTTTTCCCTAATTGTTGGTACTGTAGTAAATAGCTTTTTTGACCGCCTACTTGGGCAGTTACCATACAGAGTCTTCTAATGGTTTTGGTAAGACCATTGCCACTGGCTCCAAATTGCCTTTCATATTACTGTCAGACATCTCCTTTATGCATATGTTTAGTTACGCAAAACCTTTGAGTGACTTCATGTTGAATACTCACTGGGAAAATGCAGATGCCTGTTGTCAAGGTCCTCTTACACAGCAGTGACTTGGTTCTATACTCCCTTGTCGATACTTTCTCCATATTCATACTTATTTCCATTTTTGGCGTGGTGTCTCATTCATCAGAATGTGAATTCTCTATGGCCAGGCAGGGTTTTCACCTACTTTTGTATCCTAGGCAGTTAGTAGGGTGGCTTATGGTACTATTTAATGTTTGTTGACCGACTAAAAAGGTGGTGATGCCTTCAGTAGAAATAGGGAAGTTTGGAGGTGAGGAATGTGGGGGGAAATAGTATAAAAAGTTCTGTTTTTGGATGTGTTGAGTTTGATATATGTTTTTAGGTCATCCACTTTGAAATTTCCAATAGTTAATTGGGGATGTAGGCCTGATACTCAGCCTAGCGCCAGGGACCTCTAGTTACTCTGCAGCATAGGTGCAGATCTTCTCCTTAATTCAGTTAGGCAGAACTGGGTATTGAGCAACAGAGCAATCAGTTGGCACCTGTTCCTGTACCCCACAAACATTTAGGCGCCTCTATACTGGATTTACAATGTCTTCTTGCACTGGTTCACAGTGTTTCCTTGGGCTGGATATTCAGTGACCCCTTCCTGACCAGATACCATTGTAACTTAAGACTTCTGTGTCTGCCTGTGCTAACCTACACTGGAAAAATTACTTTCTCTTAGTTTTTTTCTTATTTGGTTACATGCATTTTCTAGATCTCTTTGGAGGAGTTTGGGGGTGGAAGGAACTTCATCCTTTCGCTCTATCATCTTTGTGCTTCCCTTCCTAAATTGTTCATATTTGTCACTTATATCTCAGTAATATTTTGCTATATTCATATTCAGTCATAATGCCACTGGTTGTCTCCTTTGAAAAATGGGAAATTTTAATTGCACCTACCTCTCAGGATTGTTGGGATTGTATGTGTGCAGCAGACATCGTTACCCAAATAATACTCAGGGGCTTCTCAAGGTAGGAAGCAAAATAGAATGGTTTATTACAGTCTCAAGGAAGGGCAGGGCCACCCTCCTGACAAATGGTGAGGGAGGAGAAGCAGTTTAAAAAAGGAAATGGAGAAGTTATAAAGCCCTAACGCAGAATTCTTCTGCCCCTTTTCTTCCATTGGCTGGAAGTCAGGTGCACAATCTAAGCCCAGCAATCTACCTCAATTATGGAAACAAGGAAACAGACCAGCCAATGTACATCTGAGAAAGGGCTTCTGTCCTTATCTGGCACATCTTAAGCTGAAGTGTCACTGAGGAGAGGGCTGACTCCCTAAAGCTCTGAGTCTTTGTAAATCATGTGACTTCTGGTGAAGGGGACCGGGGCCTGTTTTCCATGAAAAGCCTTACTAGATTTTTGAGTATAGTCTGAGAAGTTTTCGCTTCTTTTATTCAGGATCAAATGAGATAACATTTATAAAATGCTTATCACAGTGCCTGGCACATGGAGGGCAATTAATAAATGATTGTTTTCTACCTTCCTTGTCATAGTAAGAAAAGCTCCATTTATTTCTATGCTTTTAATTTTTAATGTGAGTGTTGTAATTTGTCATAAACCTCTGTATCTGTTTAAAACATCAGATTTTTATTGTCTTTGTTACTAATTTTATGCTATTGGTAGTTTTCTTAATATTGAGCCATCCCTAAATGCCTGGTACTGATCCAACCTGGTAAATAATCTTTTGGGTATATTGATTTAGCCTTTTTTCTAATATTTCTAACATTTTATTCAACTGCACTTACATTAATATTCATAGTAATGTTTGTTGTTCACTGATCTATTCCACTGCAATACTTAGTAAATTTTTTTTAGGAATTCTAATTGGGACAGTAGCTTTTTTTTTTTTGCTTTTTGGAGGGTGGTTGTGGTTAAGTGACTTGCCCAAGGTCACACGGCTAGTTTTTTTGTGTTAAGTGTCTGAGGCTGGATTTGAACTCAGGTACTCCTGACTCCAGGGCCAGTGCTCTATTCACTGCACCACCTAGCCGCCCCAACAGTAGCTTTTTGTGAAATGTACATCAGGATGACAGTGAAACAAAGCAAAATTCTCGAGAATGAAAATTACAGCTATACAAATAAACTGTCCGCTGGGGAAGAAAAGTTGATGCTTAAAGGGATATTCACAGGGATCTTAGAAGTCGTCTTAAATATTTTTAAAGGTCACATGTAAAAGATTTAAGCTAAGGTTAACTAATAGAGGATGAAAACAAAAGTGACAAATGTCTGTAAGAATAGTAAATAGCATTATAAAAGGTCAGAATCATGTGAGGCTGATGAGGAATACCAAGGACAATACACAGGCCTTTTAATTATGTTAGGGCAAAATGAAGGTAAAAGAGAGGACATAACCCCTGTTTTGGATGGATTTGCCTATTGTGATAAATAAAGAAGGTAGAAATACTCACTTCTTGTTTTGCTTCTGTTTTCTTTCTTGTGGAGTGTGGTTTTCCACCATGGAAAGCTAAAAGGAAAATGTTGAAGGAAGTTAAAAGCCAGATAAAAGAAGAGGTTCTAAGAGTTCAGATAATTGCTCTTAATCAGATTAGGTGGGATGCATATTAGGGCACTAACAACTGCCACATACATGGTTACCTTGCAGTAATGAGGTTTTAGCTCTCTAAAAAATCCAGGATCTGACTTCTCACCTTCCCACCCCAATTAAGAAAGAGCACAAGAAAAAAACCATTACAAACATGTATACTCAGTCAAAACAAATGTCCACATTTGCCATGTCCCCCCCAAATTTGTCTGCTTTTGCATTCTGAGTCTTTTATCTCTCTGTTAGGAGGTGGGTGGGTAGCATGTTTTCATCATTCCTCTGGAAACGTAGTTGCTTAATGAACATAAGAGTTCAACACAGGGATATTCCATCACATTTGATGGATGGATCGATCAATTGATCAATCTCACAGCTTGTTCAGCCATTCCCTGGTTTATGGTCATCCCCTGAGATTCCCATCCTTTGCCACCTCAAATAGAACTATAAAGATGTACATATATCCACTGAATTTGTTTTGCTTAGAACTCACCCCTACACACACCCTGTTAGGTGCCCCCTTTTCGTTCTTATTTTTCCATTGAGTTAAGTGAATTTTCTTACCCAACTGTGTGTGTCTTTATTCTTCTTTTGACTGGTTCAGATGAGAATGATGTTCATGTCAGCCACTTATCACCTCCTCCTCCTCCTTGTTTGTATGGACATCTACTTGTACACCCTGATTATATGAAATAGCGTTCCCTAATTTTCCTTTTCCTTCCCCTCTAGTGTATTCCTTTTATATTTTCTTTTCATTCTTTTCTTAAGATCATCAAGGCATAATAATAGAAGCACTTGCAGGCTCTAATTGAGCTAGAACACTGATGATTTTAAGTCCAAAGGGACATGTGTATCATCTGCCCATATTTGAATATAAGCAGGTTATCCTTGTTTGATCCTTTAGTACATTCAATTTAATTCGTTCATGTTTACCTTTTTATACTCTTTACTTCTGTGTTTGAACTTCAAAGTTTTTACACAGCTCTGGTTTTTTCATCGGGAATGCTTAAAAGCCCTCTGTTTTATTAAAGGTCTAGGTCCATTCTTTCGCCTGTAGTATTATGCCCATTTTTACTAGGTTAATTATTCTTAGCAGCAAGCCTATAGCATTTGTCTTCTGGAATATCATATTCCAAATTCTCTGCTGCCTTATAGTGAAATACCTGCTGAATCATGTATGATTCTGACTTGGCCTCACAGAATTTAAATTCTTTCCTTCTGGCTATTTGCCATGTTTTTTCTTCCACCTGGAAGCTGTGGATTCTGATGTTCCTGGAAGTTTTCATTTTGGGATTTCACAAGGTTACTGAAGGTTCTTTCTCTTTTCACTTTTGGTCTCTGGTTCTAAGAGATCTGGATAGCTTTCTTTTAAAATTTCTTGAAACGGGTTGTCTTTTTTTGGTTGTGGCGTTCAGTCTAGTGATTCTTAAATTTTTGTCCTTGATCTGTTTTCCAGGCCAGTTGTTTTTGTTATAAGATATTATACACTTTTACCCCCATTTTTCAGCTTTTTGACTTTGTTTTGATAAAATGTTGGCTTCCCTTTGGTCCATATCAGGGATTACTGGGGCAAGGTTTATGCCAAGCTTTTAATTTTCTTTCCAGTACTTTCTTCCGTACCTCCCATTTCATTCCTAATTTTTCCTTCACGCATTCTCATTCCATTTATAGAAAGGGTTTGTTTTGTTTTTAATTTCTTCTCTCTTAGGAATTCTAGTTGAGTTTGTGCCTAAACTGTGTTCTTCTCTGAGGCTTTGTTTATAGATGGTTTGGAGTCATTCTCTTATGCATTTGTATCTTGAGCATCCCTGCCACCACACTAGCTAATTGTGGTGTTATTGTTTTACTATTCTTCCAAACTGACTTCAGATTTGATGTTACAGATGAATTCTGCCATACTTAATGGAGGAAAGGTCTAGGCTTGTCCTGTTCCTGCTTTCTTGGATTATTGTTATGTCATTTTTTCAGGCCTGTCTGATTTTTTGTGACCCCATTTGGGATTTTCTTGGCAAAATAGTGGATTCGTTTGCCATTTCCCACTCTAGCTTATTTTACAGGTGAGGAAACTGAGGCAAACAGATTTAAGTGACAAAATTATCTATTTGCATTCAAAGCCCTTTGTTGCTTAGTAAACACCTTCCTTTCTATTCTTCTTATGCCTTACTCCCCAACACATACTCTTCAGTACAGTAATACTGACCTCCTTGGCTTCCTTAAAGTCTCAACTACAATCCCATCTTCTACAGAAAGCCTTCTCTTCACTCCTCTTAATTCTAGTGCTTTCCCTCGGTTAATTATTTCCTTCTTATCTTTTACACAAAGCTTTCTTTGTGTATTTGTGGTTGCATGTTGTCTCCTCTCATTAGATTCTGAGCTCCTTGAGGACAGAGACTATCTTTTGCCTCCTTTTGTTTTCCTAGTACTTAGCATGGTGCCTGACACATTATAGGCACTTAATAAATATTGGTTGGTTAATTGTTTATTTATTGATAATGTTCAAGTGACTAGAAAGTCAGGTAATCTGCAAGCATTTATTGAGTACCATTTATTAAGACACCCTAGAGATACAAACAATTTAAAAAAATACTGCCTGCAAAGAAATTAATTGGCTACAATGTGCCCAGGCATTGTGCTCAAGATGTGGAATCTGAATTTAAGTCTGCTGACTCCAGAGCTAGTGTTCTTTCCATTGATCTTTAACATAAAGGAAAATTACAATATTTTATCATTGCTTTTTTTTTTTAGAGGGGGGAGGGCAGGGTAATTGGGGTTAAATGTCACAGGACAAGTAAATGTTAAGTGTCTGAGGTGGAATTTGAACTCAGGTCCTCCTGACTCTCAGGGCTGGTGCTCTATTCACTGTGCCACTTAGCCACCCCCAAATTTTATCATTAAACAAAAATATTTTCCAGCTATCTCCGAATAATAAAGAGTGACTATCACTGAATGCAGAGAAACATGGAAAGACTTGTAGGAGCTGATGCAAAGTGAAGCAAGCAGAGCCAAGAAAACAGTATACACAGCCATGACAACAACATAAATGGAAAGATCAAGAACAAAACAAAAAAAATCAGTGGCTCTCACAGAGGAGGAAAGATTTATATGGGAGAGATATAGATTGTATATTAACAGGAGTCATTAATCAAAATCAGTTTTTATTTTTTAAAAGAGCCTTGTTTTCTAACTCATGTAACTTAAATAATGTATCCATGACTATTTCTTTTTGACTGATAGATAATTGTGTTAAATTCTTAATGGCTGTTAGGTGAAGCTCATTAATCATAACTTAATGCTCTGTCTCATTTCATTTGAGGGATTTTGATGGAGCTGAAGGTTTACCAAAAGCTTTCCTCAGAAATTAGTAATATATCCTCATTTTACAAAGAAGGAGGTTGAATGACATGACCAGGGTGTAAAATTCACATCTCCTGACTCAGAAGTCCATTGCTTTTTCTTCTTTACCCCTCTCCCTCCTGTCCCACCTAAATAGCCTTTTAAAGTAGTTGTTATACCTTGTGTACAGTATAGCAATAAGCTCTTGCTCTATTCAACTCAGTTAAGTGGATACTACATGCATGCATACTGTGTGCCATGGGTGACACAAACATGTGATGTAGCCATTCAAGCCAAATTCAAGGAGATTTACAGTCTAGTATTAATAATAAAGCATTTTGGCATAATTGAAAGACTACCAGGTTATGATACTGAGGGACCTGATTTTGAATTCCAGCTCTGCTATTTGACTCTGTCTAAAACTCTAGAACTCATAAGTCCATGTTATGGAACCGCAATGCAGATTCAAAGTGAGGATCAGTCACATTTCGAAGATAATGAAATGAAGAGATTTTGCGAATTAAACAATATAGAATGGACATATCATATTCCATATTATTCACAAGCATCTGGGTTAACTGAAAGAATGAATGGATTATTAAAAGAACAGTTAAGGAAGTTCTAATAATTTGTAATTTGAATTATAGACCATTGGGAGGAAGTACACCCTAGCCAGAACGATGACCCCAAATCTGCAAATTGGAAAACAGCCGTGGGCGGCTAGGTGGTGCAGTGCATAGAGTACCAGCCTGGAGTCAGGAGGACCTGAGTTCAAATATGACCTCAGACACTTAACACTTACTAGCTGTGACCTTGGTCAAGTTGCTTAACTCCAATTGCCCAATTGCCCTCCAAAAAGAAAAAAAAAACAGCTGACACATAAAATCCAAAATATTGAGTATTAGACTGTGAGGCAAGATATCCCAGCACCATATCCAGGTGCACCTTGTTTGGCCAGAATATAGTTTACATTGTTTAGCAGAATTCTGGTTGGATGGAAAAGAAATAAGAAAAATCTCCACTGGAATGTGTATGAGAATCCCCCAAAAAACATTTTGGGCAGATATTACCTAAATCAGGTTTAGCAGCTTTAAGAATACATGTGTTAGCTGGAATAATAGATTTTAATTTGATTATCAAGGAGAAATTATTGTGACATTCCAAAATTTAAGTGAAGAACCTATTTACAGTTTTGTAGAAATGATAAAATAATTCAAGTGATCATTATTCTTTGTGAAACAATACCCATTGTGAAAACTGACCCTCCTTCTGAAATAACTGTCAGACAAACTGAAGAGTTTCCTTCTACTAATAGAATAAAATTGGGAGCTGAAGTATGGGTAAAGCGGCCAGATGATGTTCCAAAGGTTGTGGAGATTATAGCACATAGGAAAGATGATACTGTGACTGGTGTTTGTTTAGGAGAAGATGGTTGCCAAATTTTACCCTTAATTCATGTATTCTACCATGAATGAGACAATGATAGTGAGTTCATGAACTCCTAAAGAACAGCTGATCCTATATTTGTCTCTTTTTGGGTTTTTGTCTCTTAAACTTGTTTGTAAGACTTGTTTCCTGCCGCCTTAGTACCCTCCACCTGCAGATGCCTGATCACTTAAGTCAGATGTCACCCTCTGTCCATGACTATGATGTGCCACCCCTGAACCTGGCATCAGTCAAGCTCCAGATACCAGCTAAAGAACTGGACTCTTGAATGGTACCTCTTGGGGCAGGGACAGCTCTACATCCAGTTTCAGCTAGAAGTAGATAGGGAGAAGAGATCTTCACCCCTTACCCCGTGATTTTAAGCCCCATTTGTTCAGGGGGGAAAAGATGGGATGCTTGTGCCCAAATCCCCACCCTAACATATTGTTTTATGTGTTTATTTTCTCTTATCCCTGTTATATTGTTGCAGAGTTCTTTTGACACCAGTTATCCCTAAACTCTTATTATCTGTGTAGTAGAATGTCTTGTTCCTGTGTTCTTGCTCTGTAAAGTATGTGAAAGATCTTGGGGCTGATTGTAATGGTAATTTGAAGATCTTTCTTCCCTGCACCTTAATAAGCCTGAGGGAATTTGAAGACCTTCTGTGCTTTGAAAATATTCACTGCCCCCTAATAGGCTGAACATAATCACATGAAAACTTGTGGGAGGAGTTTGCCAAAGGGTGGAATAGAGTCCACAGGAAGGTGGGAGTCAGCAAGCTAGACAATTGGGAGGAAAGGACGCCTCTGAAGGAGATGGATAGGCTTCTGAATAAATGTTGATCTTGTGTTGGTTTGTGGGAAGTCTAAAAGATGCTTTGACCCTCTGTACTGCTGTGGCTTATTAACTTTGCTACTGTGATGGAATTGACTTACTGGTTTGGGGATTAGGTTTTTTCCTGGTGTCAATAAATGTTTCACTTTTGTCTTATATATGGAAAATCTTACATTTTGTGATTGCACACTATGCAGGTATATTTATCATGACTGTTGGTTCTGTAAATATTGCATTGGTGCTACATTTGCTACATTAACCACTAAACTTCTCTGAGCCTTAGCTTCCTCACCAGTAAAAGGAGAAGGTTGGATTAGAGGATCCTTAAGTTCCCTTCTAGCTCTTTTTTTATTTCTGTAATGATTATAAGAAGCATTTGTATCATTCTTTAAGGTTTGTAAAGTGCTTTTACACAGACACTTATTTGATCCTTACAACAGCTCTCCTTATTTTACAGATGTGGAAATTAAAATTCAAAGCAAAAATAAGTTGCTCTGGTCATGAAGCTAGTAATAATATGTTGGTTAAAGGATTGAGATCCCAAGACTTTACTCTACAACTCCTTGTCACAGAGGACACTGATTCTACCTGTGAGGATTTGGAAAATTTAATCCATGGAATCACTTGTAATATTCCTTACTGCCTCATAGAATCATCACTTCCTATTTGATCCATTCTAATTTCAGGAAGTTCTATGCTTGGTTAAAATTTACCACTTTCTTTTTTTTATATATAGTTCTTATAATTCTTTCCTCTTGAGCTTTATTTTTTGATCTTTTGCTTCATTTCTTCTAGGTATTCATTCAATACTGCATTTGTTTTAGTGATACTCTCTTAGGTTGGAGTTTTGAGTGTCTCTTTATCTACTACAATAATTCTTTATATGGGTCTGTGTTTTCTTCGGTTTACTTGTTTCTCCAGCCTTAGTTCCTGAATTTGTGAGGCACTGCATCTGGTCCATGCTCTACTTTCTACTGTATTTAGTGGTAGAGTCGTCTTCCCTGCTTGATTTCACTTTGTCCTTACCTTTTTCCTATTCTGGCCTTTACATTTTTTGAAGCCAGTTTCTCCATCCCCACCCCCCTTTTAGGTGGTTCAGAACACTGAATCTTTAGGGCCCTTTATAACCTCTCAAAGCAATATGCTGAGGACTCTCAATCCCTAGCATATTCTAGTCTAAGCAATACCATACTTAGATTTGTCACTGCTGCTTCTTACAGTTTCCAGGGTCTCTGCTCTAGGTTTCTGACCAGCCTGGCACTTTCTTTTGAGATCCCTTCTCTTCTTGCCCCTGACACAGAGACCTTCTTACTATCTATGTCTCTGGTTTACCTTTAGGCTAGAAAATTGTAAGTTTATTTATCTGTGTGATTGTTGGCCCACTTTCTTATTGCTTATGGGCTCCTAGCTGACTTTTTATGAAGTTTTGGAATAAAAAAAGATAGATATAATTTTTCCTTTGATTTCTTGATCATTATTTAGCCTGATGCAATTATTTGTTTTCTATTGGGGTAGCGGTTCTCAACCTGTGGGTCATGACACCTTTGAGGGTCAAACGACTCTTTCACAGCGGTCGCCCAAGACCATCAGAAAACACATTTCCAATGGTCTTAGGAACCTAGACACCACTCCTCTATCTGTCTCCAGGCGGGTCCACCCACATGCAGATATGCCCACATATGAGTATTAAAGGGTCGCAGCATTAGGAAGGTTGAGAACCACTGTATTAGGGCGTGTTGAGAAGAAAAGAAAAGTGGAGAATCGAGGGAAGGGTAAGGTAATGAGTTCTGTTCTGGATATGTTGAGATTGAGTTGTCCAAAAGGCATTTGGTGAGCTTAGGGGGCTGTATACAGAGATGATTATTGAACCTTTGGGACCCATTGAGATCACTAAGCAAAATAGTATATAGGGAGGAGAAAAGAAGTCCTCACACAGAGACTTGGGTGATGCTTATGGTTTGTGGGCATGACCTGGAGGAAGATTCAGCAAAGGAGACAAAGGATAGGTCCAACAGGTAGGAGAACTAGCAGAGAGCAGTTTCATAAAACCTCCAAAACAGAGAAAGCATCCAAGAAAAGGTTACCATCAATTCCAGAGAGGGTAAGAGGAATGAAATTTGAGAAAAGGACATTAGATTCAGCAATTAAAAGAGCATTGATAACTTTGGAGAGACCAGTTGAAGTTGAACAATATGGTTTTAAGCTAAGTTGCATAGTAAAAAGTAAGAAGAACAGAAGTATAGGCCCCAAATGTAGATAGCATTCTTAAAGAGTTTAGCCACTTAGAAGGGATATGATACAAGCTATCATTATTGGGACTGTGATATCAAATGTTAAAGAAGATATCTTTCTCTTTAGATATGAACTAGTAAAGTAACTTTTCCCACTTTTTTTTGAAAGGGGGATGGGTAGAATGTAATTGAGTATTTGTCTTTTTTTTCCCCTGATTACAGATCTGGAGATTTCAGTGCATTGTAAACTCAATATGACTCAACCTCATGCCTTAGCCCGGAAAGCTAATGTCATCTTATGCAACATTAATGGAAGCTTAATTTGCAGGGAAGAGTAGTGATATTACTGTTGTATTTGGCCCTGTTACCACCACATTTGTAACATTGTGTTCAGTTTGCCATTCTACAGTTTAGGAAGGACATTGATAAGATGGGGAAAATCCACAGAAAAGCAACCAGGATTAAATTTAAGAGCCTTACCCTATATGCTGGGTGAGGTGCTAGGGATATAAACAGCCTTAAAGAAACTTATTTCTATAGTGTGAAGGGCCTTCTGTAATATTCAGTATGAGGATTTACTGTAGAAACAAGGAGCAAGAAGTAACATGGTTCAAAGGAAAGAACTAGATAAAGTCAAAAGGCTGGGATTTGAATTCCAGCTCTACCACTTACTATTTAAATTTGGAGAAGTTATGTTTAACCTTTGTTTACTCAACTGTAAAATGAGGGGGTTATACTAAAAGACTTCTTAGGTCTTTTCCAACTGTCAATTTATAACCTTATGGTTGGGGGGACTGGGGGGGGGGAGGGACATGAGATGATTCACTTACCCTTGTTAGAGAAAGAACTGAGAACCACTTCATTGCCCCAGGTTCTGAAATGAGGCACGTAATTTCTTTCATTTTCTATAACTTTGCTACATTTTGTTTTGAGTTCAGTCACTTGTTAACAAACAACTACCCCATAATATCTTTTCATTAAAAAAAAAAGGTGAAACTGAATGAAAGATAAAGAGTAATTGGGACTAACAGTACATGTTATTTTCCCTTCTCATGGTTCATTTCTTAACCATATATATATGTATCTTAAATTAGTTATTTGGAACCAACAATGTCCATTGTATTCATGTTGTTGTAGTCATTAGATATGCTTTTGTTTTTTGGTTCTGCTTTCTTTAGTCTGCTTCTGATGATATAACTCTGCCCATGTTTCTCTCAATTCTTCATTATCAGCCTTATGAAAGAATGAATGCTCCAAAATAACTAATAATAAGAAAAATGCAAATCAGAACAATTTTGAGCTTTTACCACAACTCTAGAAAATTGGCAAAAAATGTGAATGGTCAATGTTGGAGAAGTGATACAAAGGTGGGCACACTAATTAATTGTTGGCCCAATTGGTCTAGCCAGTTTGGAAAGCAGTTTGGAATTATGCTAAGAAATTAATAAATTAATGAAAAAAAATTTATTAAGTGCATACTTACATGCAAAGTGCTGAGTTAGGACTTGGGAATATTAGTGGAAGAGTGAACAACTACTTTTCTCAAAGAGCTTATATTCTTAAGGGGGGTAAAAATACATTTACAAGTTAAAAATCAGATGGAAAGATCCCATTATCTTTAGAGTACAGTGGTAATACATCTTCTTCGATGTAATTTTCGCTGATAAAAATCACATCCATTTCTGATGGTTCTGAGAGCTATCCTTCTCTACCTCCAATCCCAGGTTATCAGTAGCTGTGGTTGCTGAGGAGGCAAGAGACTGCAATTCTGGGGTTGATGTTTCCAAGAAATATACTAAGAGGACCAGTGCAAGGGTAATGCTACTCCTAGCACTATTGGACTGACTTAATCATTGGTGGTCAGTAGACATTCCAGTTAGGAAGGGGATTAAAAGTCATATACTTTAACCCAGAAATTTTGATGCTAAACATGTAACTCAAGAAGGTTAATGACCAAAAGGTCCCATGGATACCTCCAAAATTTAAAGCATCACTTTTTTGGTAGTAGCCATTAACTGGAATCAAAGTAGATGCCTTTTGGGTTGAGAATGGCTAAACAAGTTGCAGGATGTGAATTTAGTGGATTATTACTATGCACTGAGATACAGTGATCATGATGAATAGAGAGACACACAGAAACACTTACATGAACTAATGTAAAATAAGCACAATGAGGAAGATAATATATCCAATGACTACAATAATGTAAATGTAAAAAGCAGGTAAGACAGCTAAAGTTAAGTACTGTAAAAGTATAATGACTAAGGTTGATTTCCATAAAGGGACTTGAGAAAACTCCCTTCCAGTGCCTCTTTGCAGACATGGTGGAATATACGTATGGAACAATACTTAAGATGTCAGCCTTTTTCAACATGTAGCTTAATTTTACTGGGCTTTCCCAACCCCCTGTTAAAAAATCTTTTGTGTATGACCCTACTTATTGATTAGAGACTCAATCAAATGTGTATTTCATACCCTCCACTGGGAAGGTGGAAGGATACATTGGGAAGTATTATGTAAGTGATGTAAAAACAAAAGATAAACAATAAACTATATTTTAGGAAAGTGGTGCTATGAATATTTGGGTATATAACATTAACCTGCTCAGGGCATGAACCTAGAAGTGGGATAACTGATTAAAAGGGTATGAAAAATTTAGTAACTTTCTCACATACCTACAAATTGTTTTTTCAGAACAGGTCCACCTGTGTTTTATAATATAATCTGAGCTCTGATAACATCTAGTTTTCACCTTCATTCTTTTTTTAATATAAATTTTTAAAATTTATTTTCTTGTTTACATCCTTCATTTCCATGAGATTTTTGAGTTAGAAATTTTCTTCCCGTCTTTCTCCTACCCCCACCCCCAAAACAGCGACCCCACTATAAAGTCCCTCCCCCGATCTGCTTTCTTTCATGGCCTCCTCCAACACCCCGCTAGCTTTCTGGTAGGGCAGGGAGGGTCTCCTTACCCTAGTCCCTGTATATCTTAATTCTTAGTTGCCTGTGTTGTAGAGCTTTAAATTCTAGATTCTTTGGGTTCCTCCCTTGTCACCCATCCCCACTGGAAGGACAATGAATTCAATACAGGCTGTATATGTGTAATTACGCAGGACATCTCCACAGTGGACATATTGGACTGATCATA
>CM053599.1:74905095-74942420 GCA_028646575.1 Pseudocheirus occidentalis
CACAATGCAGTCCCGTTTTCTTTGTCCCAATTTACGGAGGAAACAATACGTCGAAGCGTATTGATCCGCACGATCCACACCACCCATATTTGCCGTATATTCTGACACCATTTCAGGCTTACTGTTACGATATGTCCACCGCGTAACGTTCTCTGGGCAGATTGTAGGTTTGTGTTATAATAATTGGTGAGCATGGTAATAAATCTTTTATCTTACCACGCAAGAAGCATAGTATTATTCTTTCTGTATGCAACTGTTCTAGTGCTTGAGAGGGGACATCCGAGTGATATGCTAGAATTCCGATGTCCCCTGAGAGGGGACAGCGGAGTGCAAAGGGTTAATTCAAGTAAGGACCTCAGTGTCTGGTACCTTAAACTGCCAGGTGATTTTCAGAATTTTCTTAAGACAATTCGAACATGATTCAGTTTCCTGGCATGGTGCTGGTAGACTGTCCGGGTTTCACAGGCATACAACAATGAAGTCAGCACAACAGCTCTGTAAACCTTCAGTTTGGTAGTCAGTCTAATAACTCCTCTCTCCCATACTTTCCCTCAGCATATCCCAAACACTGAGCTAGCTCTGGCAATGTGTACATCCCTAGAAAGTACACTACCAAGTTAAGTGAACTTATCCACAGCATTCAAAACTCCATTTGCTGTAATCAATGGTTGATGTATGGAAGGTGTGGTGGTGGCTGATGAAGCACCTGTGTTTTTCTTGGTGTTAATTATGAAGTCAAAATTAGTACAAACAGCAGAGAACTGATACATATTTTGTTGCATCTCAGCTTCAAAGGCTACATTGAGTGCACAATTACCTGCAAACAGGTATACAACAACACTCCCTAACTTTGGTCTTAGCTTGTAGTATTTTAAAATCAAGGTATTTACCACCAATGCAGTAGCTGACCTTGATGCTATGTTCATCCTCATTGAAAGCATTTAACGTTATACCTAAGTGGGAAATGAGGGAAAGGTGACAAAGGAATAGACAATGACACAGGGCCACTCACAAGGCTCATTTACTACCATAAATAGCACTACTACTTATGTAAAGGGAATTTATTTTGCTTTTTTTCCCCTCACCCTAAATGTTAAATGAATTTCTCTGGAAAAAGTAACAACCTACATAGCTGCTGGCTGTATAAGAATATGAAGGTATAATGAGAGAGGTGGGAATAACAGAGAAGGAAGACCAATTTTATTTTTGGTAGCCAAATTTATAACTAAGGCCTAAAAAATTCAATACTGTATCAAACAGTGAAGGATGATTCCTTTTGGTTTTTAAATCACAGCTGGCAGTGATCTAAACAAAGAATAAAAATAAATAATAGAGTTTTGTCTACATAAGTAAAACAAGTAGAAAGAGAAGAAATGTAATTTTTGATTACATAGAGAGACCTCTCCAAAATATAATCAGGACGAAAAAAAATCCACAAACAACATTTAAGTAATTTATGCTTAGGGTTAGAAATTATATCCCTAGGTACAGCTAAGTGCCATAGTGAATAGAGCACCAGCCCTAGGTCCGGAGGACCTGAGTTCAAATCTGGCCTCTGACACCTGACATATTTACTACCTGTGTGACCTTGAGCAAGTCACGTAATCCCAATTGCCCTGCCTTTCCCTCAAAAAAAAAGTCCCCTCATAATTAATCCCAAGAAGCCTGGGAATAGTATCACTCCCCAGAACAAAGGTCCTCCTTCCAACCTGACCCCCCAAGCCATAATCTAGAGAAGCAGCTCTTGTGGAGAAGTAATTTGGGAACTTCTTCTACTGGTTCTGTGGACCCTGTCTCTCCTTGTCAACCACTGCCTTCTTGGCAGCCTTAGCAACCATAGCTATTGAATGCTCAGAAAATAAAGTTCCTGAAACCAAAATCACTGGCTCTGGCAAACATCAGGAAAAGGTATGATTTTATTCAAGGAAATCACATTGAAGACACATCACTATCTGCTACACCTTGACGACCAAAGGTCTTTCCATCTGACTTTCAACTAAAATCTCTTATATGCTATCACAAGACCTTATTACAACATAATCTCTTTAAGACAGTGACTGTCATGCTTTTTTAGCTGTGTCCCCAGCCTTTTGCATAATACTCTGAACTTAATAAATGCCTTTTGAGCTCTTCCTTCCTTCCTTCCTTCCCATGTATGGAAAATTTGTAAAGAAGAACTTACTCTTGAAATTAGAAAGGTAATAATATAACAATACCATTTACCACAACCTATTACAAAAGGAGACTATGGTACATGGTCTACTATAGGTACATACCACAATATGACATTAACATTAACAACCAACAACGACCATCATTAAATTTTCCATTGTACAGTGAAAAAAATCTTCATTCATCTTACCTGATCCTAAGGATAACTTCCTTGTAGGGAATCTAAATTTCCAAATCTAATAATCTTTAGTCAATACTCACTCTCCTAGACTTCTCTATAGCATGTAACCTTGAGATGTCATCTCTCCTCTGTTGAGGTTCACTCTAACCAACTTTTACCCTGGACGCTAGTACTAACTGGTCTCCAGAATACATTCCTTCTTTTTTCAATCAGTTCTGTGTCTGACACTTGGTCTCCTTTCGCCACTCCAAATCCTGCCCCCAAATTAGGAGACTTCAACATACATATTGATGCTCCATCAAACGCAATAACCTCTCAGTTCCTCACCAAAAATGATCCTTCCATCCTTTAGTTCTTAGTATTTTCCTGGACCATTATCTCTGTTCTGGTTACACAACCTCCCCTCCCCATCCCTGACACAATTTCAATCCCACAGCTGACAAGTTCAACTCTATATTAGCAGTTCTTGCCTAACTTATAGGTGGATCATCTGGGAGACCTTCCCCTTCCCTCATGGAGTTCAACTGTGGCCCTGCCTCCTTCCACAACTCTACACCAGAAGCCAGAGTTGCTTCAATGCTGTAAAGCCAGTCAAGAGCAGCTCTCCTAAAGACTGCTGCTATGAATAATTTTAAAGATCTAAGCATGGGGGGTAGAGGGTGTGGAACCAAGATGGCAGAGTAAAAGCAGAAACTTGCTGAGCTCCCCTCCAACCACCTCCAATACCTGTAAAAAAATTACTCTGAACATTTTAAAGCTACAGAACCTACAAAGTGATAAGAGAGAAACAAATCTCCTGCTGAAGGAAGCCTGGCAGGCTGACAGTAAGGGTCTATCGAACCTGGTTCAGCACTGAGTAGTCCCTTGTGAGCCCTGTGGTCCCAAACCCAGGGTGACCCCTACCAGCAGCCCAGACTGGCCAGAGAAGACTTCAGGAGAGTGAATCACCAGCAGCTGCAGTGGTTCCAGACTTGTCAACCCATAAATGCCAAAGAAAAAAGTAAAAGATCAGTAGGAAACTCTGTTGGAACTGGAGGAGAGAAGAGTGTGATCTGCTGTCTACCACCAGGGTGACCAAGGTGGTGGAGGCCTGGCGGCTGCAGCTGCTTCCACTTAAATGCCTCCAGAGCTCCTGGCATGCAGATAGTAGGGGGACCAAGCAACCACTCAGAGGGCAATTGCTCTTGCTCTTACCTGCTCAGATCTTGGTCGCAGTCTTGGGTGGTGGTCCTAGGATGAGGAATGCCAGTGTGCCAGAGCTTGTGGTGGCTATAGAGAGGGCACCCTCATCACAGCTCTGACACTGTGAAAATCCCAGCAACTTGGGACACAGCTCTCTCCACTCCAGACTCAGAATTCTACCATGGCAAAGAGCTCAAGTCAAGTAACTGGCTGGCAAGATGAGCAAGCAAAGGAAGTATAATCAGACCACAGAATCTTTTTGGGGAGACAAAAAGGATCAAAACATGAAATCAGAAGAAGACAACAAAGTCAAAACTCCTGCATCAACAGCTTCCAAGAAAATTATGAACCAGTTACAGGCCATGGAAGAACTCAAGAAGGATTTAGAAAAACAAGTAAGAGAAGTAGAGGAAAAAGTGGGAAGAGAAATGAGAATGATGCAAGAAAATCATGAAAAGTGAGTCAACAGCCTGACTGAAGAAAATAATACCTTAAAAAATAGACTAACTCAAATGGCAAAAGAGGCCCAAAAAGACAATGAGGAGAAGAATGCCTTAAAAAGACGAATTGCCCAGATGGAAAAGGAGTTTCAAAAACTCACTAAAGAGAATAATTCCTTCAAAATTAGACTGGAGCAAATGGAAGCTAATAACTTTATGAGAAATGAAGATACTGTAAGACATATCCAAACAAATGAAAAAAATAGAAGGCAATGTGAAATATCTCATTGGAAAAACTACTGACCTGGAAGATAGATCCAGGAGTGATAATTTTAAAATTATTGAACTACCTGAAAGCCATGATCCAAAAAAACAAACAAAAAAGAGCTTAGAAATCATCCTTCAAGAAATTCTTAAGGAAAATTGCCCTGATATTCTAGAACCGGAAGGAAAAATAGAAATTGAAAGAATTTACAGATGACCTCTGGAAAAAGATTCCAAAAAGAAAATTCCTAGGAATATCAGCCAAATTCCAGAGTTACAGATCAAGGAGAAAATATTACAAGCTGTCAGGAAGAAACAATTTGAATACTGTGGAAACACAATCAGGATAACACAAGATGTAGCAGCTTCTACACTAAGGGATCAAAGGGTTTGAAATATTATACTCCAGAGGTCAAAGGAGCTAGGATTAAAACCAAGAATCATCCACCCAGCAAAAGTGAGTATAATGTTTCAGGGGAAAATATGGCAAATTCAATGAAATAGAGGATTTTCAAGTATTCTTGATGAAAAAATCATAGCTGAACAGAAAATTTGACTCTGAAATACAAGAATCAAAAGGAACATAAGAAGGTAAACAGGGAAAAGAAATCATAAGGAACTTATTAAAGTTGAACTATTTATATTCCTACATGGAAAAATAATAATTGTAATGTAACTCATGAGACATTCTCAGTATGAGGATAGTTGAAGGGAATATATATGTGTGTGTGTGTGTGTATGTATAAGAGGGTATATGTGTGAATAAATACATATGTGAGTGCATACTTGTATACATAGACAAATGGCACAGAACCAGTTGAATATGAAGATTTGGTATGTAAAAAATAAAATTAAGAGGTGAGAGAAGAATTTATTGGGAGGAGAAAGGGAGAGATAGAATAGGGTAAATTTTCTTATATAAAGAGGCAAGAGAAAACTGTTACAATAGAGAAGAGCAGCAAAGTGAAAGGGAATGGATCAACCTTACTCTCACTGAATTTGGCTTAAGGAGGGAATAACATATATACTCAATTGGGTATCTTTCCCTATAGAAGAGTAAGGGGAAGAGGATTAAGAGGGGGGATGATAGAAGGGAGGGTAGATTGGGGGAAAGGGTAGTTAGAAGCAAACACTTTTGAGAAGGGACAGGGTCAAAGAAAAAAACAGAGTAAGTGGGGGGGGCAGGTTAGGATGGAGGGAAATATAGTTAGTTTTTCACAATACAACTACTATGGAAACATTCTGCATAACTACACATATACAATCTATATTGAATTGCCTGTCTTCCCAGTGGTGGTGAGTGAGAAGGGAAGAAGGGAAAGAGTCTGGAAAACATAGCTTTAAAAACAAATGTTTAAAAAAAAAAGTTTCTTTTACATGCAACTGGGAAATAAAATATACAAGCACTGGGGTCTAGAAATCCATTTTGCCCTACTAGTAAGTTGGGATGGGTGGGGGAGAATGGGGGAAGATATAAGAGAGAATAAATTGGGAGAAGAGGTATTCAGTAGGCTTGCTATCTTGGGGTGGAGGGTAGGGGAAAGACAGGGAAAAAATTTGTAATTCAAAATCTTATGAAAATGAATGTTGATAACTAAAAATAAATAAATAAATTCGAAAAAAAAGATCTAACTGCATAATGTAGTGAATATTTATTAAGCAATAAAGTAAAGCAAAACATTCAAGAGACTAAGAATATAACATAACTTATTACTAAGGTAGCCACAGAGTCTTAAACAAAATATATCGTTCAATAAGTCACAATCTCCTTAATCAATATAGAGTACCCAAATCAAGTCTTCATCTTGACTCCAGGCTGGCTTCTAATCATTCTTAAGGGGCAGTAAAAGTACAAAGGCCATTCACCCAAAGGTCACACTAAGCTATAATATCATTAGTAAGCACTGAGTATCCAAGTAAAGTCTCCTTTCATCTTAACTCAAGGCTGACTTCCAAATCCCATGGCTCCTCTTCTACTCTCCCAGCTCTTGCTTGGAATCCACCCACCTGTTGCCTGGATCCATAGGTAGGCAGCTCTCTGCTCCTGTTCCATATTGCAGCTCACAGGGACTACTCCACCACAAGCTCTCCACAATTTCTGTTCCTAGGAAAACAAAGCTCAACAGGGCTAAAACAATATTTACACACAATTCTGGCACTATCATCTCAATTCACTTTCTGTCTGAGAAATCAACACAAATGAACAGAGTGCTTCCATCTCACAAAGTAACACTAACACAAATCAGCATACAGAATACTTCTATCTGACAAAGTAACACCAACACAGAACAACAGAGTGCCAACATCACAAACATTGTCTCCCTTAGCTCTTCTTTTTCTGCTTTGCTCCTTCCTGTTCTACTCTTTGGGCAAGCTCCTCCCACCGTGGGCTCTATGTGATGACCTTAGAGGCCTGTTATGGGCAGGGAAGGTCTCCAAACTCCCTTAGGTCTATTAAGGGCAACACAATGTATACTGTTTCCAACAAAAAACGTGATATAATCAAAGGTGAGGCTAAAAGCACTTGAAAGGTGAAACAAGGAACAAAGTACTACTTTGCTTGCCATTATAAGTGTCTGCTTTCCCCATTCCCTAGGAGCTTAAATGCCCAGAGCAGAAGAAGCCAGTGGGGTGCTGGTGGCAGGAGAATCCAATTTGACAGTGGTCACCAAAAGTGAGAATTGTCTCTAGTATCTTCTACTCTTAAATCTCTTGCTCCCTTGTCTTTGCCAAATCCTGACCCTGGATTATTTCCACCAACTTTTCCCCTCTTTTCCTAACTCTATGAGATGGAAAAGATAGGGAATAATTCACGAAACTGGGCTCACAAAGTTCACTAGAAACATATGTTTCATGCTATACATAACAGCGATCATTGAGACTAATTATCCTACTTCTGAGAAAGTTAGATGGCACAGCCATAGAACACTGGCACTGCCATAGAACACTATAGTATGGCCTTCATCACAACTCAACTGGACTGCTATAACAGCCTCCTCATTAATCTATTTTTCTACTCCATAAAGCTGTCCAAGTGATTTTCCTGATGCGTAAGTCTGACTATACTATCTCCTATTCTAATGCTTCCTTACTACTGCTAGGATAAAATTGAAACTTCTGTTTAGCATTTAAAGTTTTTCATAACCATACTCCAATCTACATTTCTAGGTTATGTCCATTACTCTCCTCCCTCTACACACTCTTTGGCCTTGCCTAACTGGCTCTCTGATTGTTCCTCCTGTAATATTTCACCTCCTGTCTCTGTTTTTGCACTTGTTCCCTAAATTTAGGTCAATGACTAGAATGTCCCATCCCTTTCCTCACTTTTACTTTCCTTCGAAGATCAGCTTAACGGCCACTTCCCTCCATTAGGCCTTCCTGATAACTCCAAATAATAATATCCCACTCCCCAAATGACCTTATATTTATTTTGAATTTTATTATACATCTATATCCCCTCCCCCAATGGCAAAAATATAAGTTCCTTCTGGGAAGGAGATCATTCACCTTTTTGCCTTCATATTTCCAGTTCTTAGAAGAGTTCCTAACCCTTAGCAAGTATTTAACAAATATCTGATTAACTGAAATTTTTAAGACTAAAGAGAAAAATTTGCAGAAGGTGATATAAGGGAAGACAACTGTTTCAATCTTCTTGGTGAAAAGTCACTGAAGGAGTCAAAGGTAGGGATTTTAATTATTAATATATAGAAGCTTTCTAAATTATAACACTGAATTTCAGCTTGAAAATTTATCATGTATTTTAAAACAAACATGGAATTACAAAATCTAAGGTGTTTTTAGTCTAATTCTATATTATTTACATGTTTCACCCTCCTTTCTGGTAGAATGTTAACTTACTGAATTCAAGAACCATTTTTAATTTTGTCACTCAACAAAAATTTAGTAAGTGCCTACTACATGCCAGGCACTGAGTGCATAAAAAGAAGCAAAACCTAGTTCCTTTTTCTCAAAGAGCTCATAATCTAATGAGGGAGACAATAAGCAGACAAACAAGCTGTATAAAAGATAAATTGGAAATAATTTTAAAGAGGGAAAGTGCAAGAATTAAATGTAATTAGTCTTTGTGCATAAAAAATTCTGGAGGCTTTTGTTTTTCTAAAGGATTCTTCAAAAGGATTCAGTCAGTCAATAAACATTTATTAAGTATCTACTATGCCAATCAATAGGTCTACAAAAAGAGGCAGAAAGACAGACCTCCTCCCTCAAAGAGCTCAGAATCCAATGGGGGAGGTAACAAATAAATGTGTGCAAACTAAATACAGGATAAATAAGAAATAAGAGAGTGAAAGCACTAAGAATTAAGAGGGCTTGAAAAAGGCTTCCTACAAAAGATGGAGCCTTCTAGTAATGAGGACAGACGCTGGAAAAGCCTGGAGCCAAGAGATGGTGTGTCTTGTTCATGAAACATATGATTCTTTTAAAAAGGAACACGCTAAAGTGGTACTTAATATATTCAATAAGTGTTCAATACTCTCAAAACTATGGAGGCTACAAAAGATAATTAAATAAAAGCTCTACATTTTTCCCCCCAGAAGCAAGGGACTTTTAATTATGGCATTTATTTTTATGCCCAGAGTTAGAAAAAAAGATTTTCGTTCCAGCTAGAATGAATTACACAGTATCAATAATTTATCTAGTTCTGCTACTGTTGCAAAGCATATAGTAAACTTGCACAAATGTGTCAATGACCCTGAATCTTTTTAGTCAGATTCTTGAATTTTCAGGTTCTCATTAAACAGTCATTTTGATATAGTTCAATTAAGTCACAATACTGACAACTTTGCCACTACCCTGTTGTCATATAGTAGAGGTTTTATACCTGTTAGTGTTATTTTTAAGGGTACATTAGGCAGTGAGGCTTTTTTTTTTAAGAGGCACCAAATTTCTCCTTTTTCACAGCTATAAAAGCTAGAAGGATTTTCTAAAGTCACATAATCCAGGTATAACCCAAATGTTCAGAAAGATTAAGTGACTTGCCTCCAGGCCACACAGGCAGCAGAATGAGCTGGCCTGCGGCAAATTCTTCACCTATGAGGATGATGGAATTCCTGATTGGATTCCTAATGGTCTCCCCTGCCCAAAATTCTAAAATAACAGATGTATGATATCAAAAATAAATTATTTCAACAAACACTTATTAAAAGCTCCTGAACAAGGCCCTATATGGACAGGGATTTTGCTAGGGGCCAAGGATGGCAGGCCTGTAATTGCATTAGTTACTGTAAGGAGCTCCTAGTGAGGACATCCCTCTTCCAAAGAGAGAGATTGGCAAAAGTTCTCTAATTTAGTAAATTTAAGAACTGCCAGAAACATTTGTAAGTTAAGTAACTTAACCACGGGTCACATTACTCTAGAGGTAAGACAATTCAAGTGTTCCTGATACTACACCTGCCTCTTTTATACTAAGCCAAGCTGCCTCTTAGGTACTAGAGATTAAAAAAAAATTAATAAAATCATTTTTATTCAAGAAATATATATATGCTACTTATATTTCACAATAAAACCTCTCATTCGCTACAACTACAAAGTGATCATTCAGAGAGCATGCAGTTAGGGATTTAGAAAGGATAACCAGAAAAGCACTGAAGGTTTCAGGAACTAGGCATAGCAACTTGCATGGTAATAACAATAATTGTCATTTATATAGCACTTCAAAGCTCCCAAAGCACTTACACATTTCATCTGATCCTCACACCAGTCTATTTCCCTATTTTTTAAAAGACAAAACTAAGACTCAGAGGTTAACAGTCTTACCTGTCATACCAAAGTCTGTAACTGTCAGTCAATATTCAAACTTATTATCCTGACTCAACTTCAATGGTTCCTCTCTCTACTCCCCACTGTTATAATATTTATCACTTTTATGTGATTCTGGCTAAATCACTAAACCCCTAGAAACATTAGTTTCTTTATCTCTATATTGGGGGGGAATAGTATTTGCACTATACACACTTCCCTGGATAGGTGAAAGTGTTTTTTATTTATTTTTTGAGCTCTTTAAATATTAATGAACAAATGAATGAACTAAAAAAGTAACCAAGTAGATGTTAGAGAAGATATCAGACTATACACATGAGCACCTAGGTGGTATTATAGATAAAGAGTGCTGGGGCTTTAGGGTCAGGAAGACCTCGAGTTCAAAACCAGCCTCGGACACTTATTAGCTGTGTGATCCTGAGCCAAATACTTAACTTTCCTCAGCTTCAGTTTCTGCATGAGAAAAATGGAGATAAGAACAACACCTCTCTCAGTTCTTGTGAGGATAAAATTAGGTAATATTTGTAAAGCACTTTCCAAACCTTAAAAGAGCTGTACCATCACTAATCAATCTTAGGACTCCCAATCTTATTTATCATGTTTAATTATTGCCCTCTACCTGCTGAAATTATTTCCTAATATTTTGTATCTACTAGAAGTATAGCATATGTTTATCGTAATTATGGTCTTTATGTCTTCAAAACCTCACACAGTGCCTTGTACACAGTAAAGTGTTCAATCTGTTGAATTAAATACCACAAACTCCAAAGAATGAAAATGTACAAGTCCCCTAAAGAACACTGGGAAGCCATGGGAGGTGACTGGATTATAGCACAATACCAGCAGTAAATTTCATTGAAAAAGTGGCGTAAACTATCAAGACAGAAATGACCAAAAAAAGAGACAGGTTAGTCATGCAGTAAGAGAAGTGATAACGAGACGGTACCCACATGATGCACTAGTATGCTATCACACCTATAGGAAAATTCTGAACCTTAAAACATTTCAGGCTGATACAGTGGATGATTTATGGGAGAACATTATAAGAATTCTCAGTATGAGTCTTGAACATGTTTCAACCTTCCTGGTAGGAGGCAGTACCCACATGGTGGAAATTAAGTTCCAATGAAACATTCTATCACTTTGAAATGCCAACTCAATCGCCTTTGTTAACTGCATCATAGGTTTTTGTATGAGGTCAAAAAAGACGTGTGTTAGACCTCTTTGTTACTATTTCAAGATCAGAAAATGGGCAGCCATTATTGCTGCCTTCTTAGTATTGAGAGTTCTCTGGTTCAGCAGGCAAAATACACATCAAGAAAGGGCAGTGTCGATTCCCTACAGCTCAACCAATACCTACTGTTGCCCAGGAGTGCGAGATCCATTGCAAGCTAGAAAGGCTTCAAGTGTGATGAAGAGTGGTTTACCTTGGGCAAACACTTAACCTCTTGGGGGGCTCAGTTTCCTCAACAGTAAAATGATAATCTTTAGAGTACCTTCCAACTCTAAACCTATGATCCTGTGAACTGTAAGTCTATACAGTGAAGTAACAGCCTATGTAAGTTTTGAGACACTCATCTCTAGACTGCTGTTCATGAGGCAATGAATCTTTTCACCCATAGCAACTTAGAAAACACCATTTAAACATGAAGGTCATGATATGTACTGGTGGTATCAATCAATACTCATGCCAATGAACTCAGAGATTTGTTAAGTATTCAATCACAAGCTATTCCTTTCTAGTATCTCCTTATGTATCTTTTCCCTTTTCCTGCTTTTCCCACTAGAAATACCCTAAATTTAAGGCATCAACACTTTATTCGTAGATGACAGGGGAATCCCTTCAATGGTACAGGATAAAGAGGACAGAATCTGGACCTAGAAAGCCTGTGCAACCTAGTTCAATCAGCCTCTTTGGAGTGCAATTTCATCCTCTGTAAAACAAGGGGGTAGGACTAGATGACCCTCTAAGGTCCCTTTTACCTCCAATCTTCTGATAGATTAATTGAAATTAATCTAAAACACTTATCTGCAACATAACTTTTTTTGTATTAAGTATTTTATTTTCCCCAATTACACATAAAAACAAATTCTAACATTCATTTTTTAAAATGTTGAGTTCCAAATTCCCTCCCCCCCCTTGAGAAGGCAAGCAATTTGATATAGGTTATACGTAACAGGTTATACATAACATAACTTTTACTCAAGAAATTGTTTTACCCAAAACATGAAATTTAAACTCCTAAGCCTATCACTTCAAACCCTTCATCAACTGAATCTTCCTCACTTCTTCCATCTTATCTCCTACTATTTCTAAAAGAAATCTTCCATTCCAGTTGTGTCCTGAACAGGTCCACTGCTTAGGATACTTTCCTCAGAGTTCATTTTGGAGAATTCAAATAATATAATTCCTTCCAGGGCCATTTCAAGTGTCGTTTCCTCTACCACAAACTTTTCTTGATAATTCTAATCAGTCCACGTTGATTTTTCTATTCTATGAATTCCTGTAATCTTATCTGTACCACAATCTCATTTACTAGCCTGCAATTTTTTCTCCAACTGTTTCCAAGTGTCTTTCTTGAGCAAAAGCCAAGTTCTGCTTACACAAGGCAGAGTATGGGATAATGGGAAGAGAATACCACCTCTGTAATCTTTGACAAATCACAACCTTCCTAAGAGTCTGTCTGTTCATAAAATAACGCTTTAGAAACAGAATTAAATGAGAATCTCAGTTCTCATAGTACACACCCCATATTCCTAGGAGAGGAGATGCAGATATAACCTATTCCCAGCACTTAGCACAGTAGCTTGACCATATTAAGTGCTTAACAAATGCTTGCTAACTGTTGAATGATCAAGTACCTAGTGTAATGAAGAAAAACAAAAACAGCTTAGAGTCAAGCACAATGAACTCCAACTCCCAAAAGGCGGTCTTTTGTGTATAACAATAACCTATATAAGCAGGGTACACTCTTAAATTATTTTCCTAGTTGTGATGATGAGTTTGCAATTATTTAGGCATACATTACTGCACAGATCCTGTAGTGATGACTTAACACACAGCTTAAAAACCACTGACTGTTAGGTTAGAGGTATTATTTCTATCCATGAAAAATGGAGATTCTGCTTAATACCATAATCAAGCTAACCCACCATACAGCACTGGTTCATAAAATTCACTTTAAGTAAATTCACAGTACTAAGAAAATGTTGAAATGTGCCCAGTATCAAATAGAAATGCAGTAGTGAGTTATCCTTACATTTTTTCTTCTACTAGAATATTACCTCCTTCAGAGTAAAGTCCTACTCTGATGTCTCACCCTGTTACTGGAAGGGACCCTGAATTCTCAGACACTTTGCCAGAAGAGTTCAAACTCTGGCAAACTCTTCAGAGGCAGGAAGGCTTTACAAAAAAGCCTGGGGATGGAAAATCTAAGAATCAGTCTAACTGGCTAAATTCAAAGGGGCCTATCAACAGGCTGCCCATCTGGTCATGAATTTTATTTGGCCATAGCAAACTCATTAAGACAAAAGTGTAGAGAGATTTGCAATCTAAGAACCTATACTGATGAACTTGTTCTTTAAAATATACATACATACATACATACATACATACATACATACATATATATATATAAACCTAAAATTGAAACTTCTAATAAGAGACAAAAAGTATGTAAGTAAATCAATAGCTCAGACATATTTTTGACATTGAGAATTTGGGTATACTCCTACCAAAAAGTAGTGAGATTAATTATTAAGATGATTTGCTTTTTCAAGATCCAAGTATCTCCAACTATGAGGCTTCTTGTTATAATACATATGCCAGTGGTTTCCAATTTTTGTATTATTTGGCATCATACTAAACTGTAGTATATTTTTTAAAACAAAGTTATTTCCATAACTTTATGGTTGATACTCATTTATACATTAATCTAACCTTTCACTCCGTTTTCCCCTTCTCCTATGGCCAAATAACTTCTTTTCAGCAAAAACACAAAACAAATCCCCTTAATAAAAGGATTTGTTCTGTAGAACTTGGACTCAGCCAAAAGGCTGAACTCAAGGACCTAGAAAGCCACATGTGGCCTGAGGCCACATGCTCCCCATGCCTGTAAATAGATTAGTATATTTTCATTAGTGTTAGTTCAATGAAAAAGATAGTATATTACTTTCAGAGTTCTCTCTGGTATTTTCTGTACACTATCAAAAATTACAAAGGATCTGTCTGTTCATTGCCAACAGACTTTGAAAAACAAACAGGTAACAACCCTTCCTAGAAAAACAGGTAATAACACTTTCACCTTAGAAAAAGGTGAAAAGTCTGCAGGCAGTAAAACTTCAACAGAGCAATCTCTAAACCGCAGCTAAAAGTAACTAATAATGAAGCAAATGAATTACTAATGCTTCTAACCTAAGCAACATATTGCTAAAATTTCTGGATGCCTATTGGATCAAAAGAATGGCCAAATTTAAAATTGTCCCATGTCTAGCAGGTTTAGGAACATGCTACTTACCAAAGGAAGATTATTTCCTTTATGCCTAAATACAGAAGGGAGAGGGAATGGGAGGAAGGCGGAACTTTCCTGTTAGCCATGGGCTAGAGATTATTTTCCAATACTTGCTTTAGAGGGCAGAACAATTAAGCCAGTCAGAAAATTCCAGACTCGAGTTACAGTGAGACGTCAGGATGGCCGGCCAGCATGGGGAAAACCAAACCGTTTTTGCTCAACACATTCAATAGATTTAGCGGAAGGTTTGACTGAATTTGCTATGGTACAACCTAGACAAACACTCCCAACTGATTACAACCGCCTACGGACAGTAAAAGGTCGGTAAAACATCGGACAAGAAAGACCATGAAGTTATTATGGAGCTTGATGACGAGTGTCTGGGAAAGTGCCCTGCGCCACACGCCCGCCTGCCCCGTGGGCCCAGGAGAAAGGGCGGTGACCGGCCACGCACCGGGCCAGGCAGGGGAAGGGAAGGGCCCTCTCCCTCCTTCTAGGAGCCGAGCCGCCGTCCGCACACCTCCACACGCTGCGGCCCCACGACCCCGCCCTGGCCGCCGACCACGGCGCCTCAGCAACGGCTAGCACTACGGACGCTGAGGCGGCGGTCCGGAGAAGGGAAACAGCTGCTTCTCCGGACGCCTCCTTCCCGCCTCGGCACTCACCCAGAGGGTGCGGGCGGCGGCGAACGCGGAGGCTGCCCCGGGCCTGCCTGGCTCTGGAGCCCCGTCTCTTCCTCCTCTTCCTCCCCACCGGAGGAACAGCTGCTACTGCTACTGCTGCTGCTGCCACTGCCACTGCCGATGCTGCTGCTGCCGCTGCTGCAGCAGCTGCTGCCGCTGCCCGTGTCGGTGGCGTCCGAGTCACAGTCCCGCTGCACAGCCCGAAGCAGGGCGGTGGCGCTGCCCACCAGACGCTGAAGCTCCGCAGCCCTGGCGGCGGGTGGGGGCGCCGGCGGCGAGGGCGGCTCGGCCCCAGGGGCCAGGTGCCGCCAGAGGCCAGCCAGCTGCTGTCGGACATGCCGCTCCACCTGCCGAGCCCGAACCACCTGCAGGCGACGGCACAGCCTCCGCGCCCGGCCCCACAGCGCTGCCTGCCGGCCTCTCAGCGCCGCCGCCTCCCTTTCCAGAGACCGCTGCTGCTCGGGCCCAACACCTCGGCGGCGGCCTCCTGCCTCCGGCCTCCACAGCAAGTCACGGGCACGGGGCCCGGCCGCCGCAGACGCTGCGGTGGCTTCGGTCAGAGCCGGGGCCATGGCCGAGGAAGTGGCCGCCATGCGGGTCTTCGGGGAGGGAGAGCGTATCGCCTCCTTCCCCTCGGGCCCGGCTCCTTAGTGCCGGCGGCCCGGAGCCGGCCGCCCCATCTGGCCGAGGCGCAGAGGCGGCGCGCCGGATCCGTCTCCTCTCCTTCCCCTCGGCCACATAAGCAACCTCAGCAGCAAGGGCGGTGGGTGGCGGCAGCAAAGGCTAGAAGCCGCCTCTCCCCCCGCCCTCACCCTTACGGGCGGGTGCGGGGGGGAGGGGGAACCACGGAGCAGGGGGAGGGGAAGAGGAGGAGGAGGAACAACAACAATACTCCATTCACTCCCCACCCACCCCGTCACTAATCCTCCCCGTCAGCGCGCTTAGGGCTCCGTTCGCACGCGCCACTCATGCGCGTCCCCGCGCCAGACCTCGGCTCAAATACCAGCCCGCCCTGGCGCGCCCCTGGAACTGGATTGGACACCCATTTCCCTCGGGTTCAGAAAATAAGGGCCATTCAGAGGGCGGGGAGAGGCCTTCATTAGAGAGGGGATGGAGCGCGGGAACCAATCCAAGGCGGCTCCGTTCTACTTCCACCTCTTTAATGTTCTGCAGAGGCCTGGGGCCAAAGGTGGAACCCTCCGCAGCTAGTATCCCGAAGGGAAGTAGCTCCAACCCTAAGTATCTATTTCAAGGAAAAGTAAGAGACTTAAAGGAAGATAAATAACTCTCGGAGTGTTCAGACCCCACCAGAGTCTCTGTTTCTGCTGGGATTACTTCAGCACTGCGCCCCTTTAGTCTCGCACGTCAGACTCCCTGGCACCACCAACACAACAGGATATTGCGTCAAGCCAAGTTTTGTGTGATAACATACTAGTGACCCTACGGATAAAATGACAGTAAAAAGGTTGTGCCTTCTGAAAGGATTTTGCCTGGTAAAGTTGGAATCTAAGGCGAAATCAACAGACATCTTAAAGCTGCAAAAGAATATGCTTGTAAATTATAGCTAAAAGGAACTGCTAGACTTAACGATTCCTTTCTCCATAAAAGAATTACACACCCAGAAATACAATCAAGATAGTGTGTATTTCCTATAAAGTTTGAGCGGACAAAACTCCTGGGCGGGCTGAAGAGGGGATAGTGTGTATTTCCTATAAAGTTTGAGCGGACAAAACTCCTGGGCGGGCTGAAGAGGGGACCCTTCATCAGGAAAACTTAGGACACTGAAATTTACGGATAATAAAGTTGAAGACTGGTGCTAAAGCATTATTTTAAAATTCTGACATAAATCTTATGTTAATACAGATAATATAAGACATTTAAAATAAATTTCTCTAAAAAGAAAATATTGGACTGGTACTAAAAATTACAAAAGCAACACAATGCTCTTTTACCCAGTTTCAAAATTCTGTACTCTGTGTAACCAAAACCATTCCAGTGTTTTTAGGTTTTTTTCACCAGGAATGATAGCAGTTAACCTTATTATCCCAGATTCAAATAATCAATTGTGAAATGCATAAGGTCTGAACATATTCTTCATCTGACCCATCCAAAAAAAAAAAAAAAAGGAAAAGAACAGATTTCAAATACCTATGGAACAGACAGAGGTCTAAATTACCCAGGACCAAAATAGTGTCTCAGAACAGTGTCCCAGTCAGAGGCAGGTCACTCCTGAATCAAGTGTAGGTTACAGATAACTCAAAGATGGATAACTGAGTTTCCATTGCACTAAGATTTCGTTTTTTCATGGCAGATTAAAAACTAGACAAGTAACTACAATCCAAGTGGAATTTGATGATGTTACTTTCCAATCACCAGTGCCACCATCATAAATAAAAAGCAAGAGAATGTATGAATTTTAAAAACGCAACAAACATCACAAAAGCCAGTTTCAATTAAATTCATTTTAACAGCAGAACGTTTTGTTTTTTGTTTTGCTTTTTGGAGGGTAGAAGGTAGGGCAATTGGGATTAAGTGACTTGTCCAACCAAGGTCACAGGGCTGGTTTTGTGTTGTGTCTGAGGCTGGATTTGAACTCAGATCCTCCTGACTCCAGGGCTGGTGCTCTATTCATTGGGCCACTTAGCCACCCCCAAAGCAGAAAGTTTTAATCGACAAATACAGGTTTTGGAAGGAAGAAAAGAGGATTGAACCTGTTGCTAATGGAAGCTCCCAATGAGAAAATCCCTCTTACCAATGTGCACCTAAATGTGCTGAGGAAACATACTCTGAGCCACCTCTCCACTACAAGCTTCCCCTCCCACCCCCAATACAAATATGATCTAATATTTTAAAAAGCATAAAAATTCTACAGACATCATATCGTATATCAATCAAGCTAATATGTATGGAAGAAAAGAAATGACAAATTAGCAAGCAATATAGTTTTCTCATAACAGAAATGCTACTAACTGAAGATTTGGGGCTTGACAAGGCATAATCAGCAACAGTACTTGAGTGCAGAGGAAAGATGGAAGTTAGGAGAATGTAGCCAGTGCTCAAATGATGGCCTAGGAAAAGAACTGAAGGATGAAGGGATTACAAGTAACAGTAGAACAGCAGTAGAACAGCAGAACAGGGTTGTGTCATAAGGAATAAAGAAAGGTGTTATGAAAAAAGTAGAGATTATGATAGACAAAGGAATTTCAGAATTCAAGATCACAAAAGTGATACTGGCAAGATCAAGGGTATGATATTTTTGTACATAGGTGATAAGGAGTACAGGGCTAAGTTATGAGAAATGAATAAACAGAGGAACTCGGAAGTTAGGATATCTGAATATCAGTCTGTTTAAGTGTCCTAGCATGAAGGCAGGAGTTGGGGAGGAGATAATGACTGACTGTGAGCACGGCACTTTGTCCCTACCATTAATTTTCCATAAATTATTTGACGCTATCCTTTTTCCACTGACTTTCTTCTCCCTCCTACCATCATTTCCCTTCCCAAGTTTTAGGATTTTATTTGAAACTGCTGGTTTTTAAAATTTAGCTATCTACTTCCACTCTTTATTCTCTTCTTTTTCCTTCTTCAGTTATGTAATGAGTTCAAAATCTCCCTTTCCACACTTCTTTTGTTAGTTATTTTTTCTGTGACTTTTTCCAAAAATTGCTTTGGTCTGTTCATTCTCTTCACTCCCATTCTATTTTAGAATTTTATTCTCTGATCTGTGATCTAATCCTCATTTATTCTTTCTTTAATTTATATTACATGTGGAGTTAAAATTTCTGAAGTACAAAGTTTTAACTTCCTTGTCAAACCAATTTTTATGTCAATCTTCATAGATGCAGTATCACTGTCCCTTTTTTTCTGTTTGTCTTTGCTCTTTTAAATGTCAATCTATTAGACAAGTAATGTGTATGGAAGCAGTGCCTCATGGTAGAAATCACTCAGCACCCGAATCACACGGTCCAATTTTATCTCCTATATGACTGCTTTCCTGCCCATTGACCATGTCATTTCATCTCTGAGTCCATGGCCCTCTCTCTCCATTGCACCCACCTTTTTGGATTCGAGTTCCCCCACTGTATGTTTAAAGACAGGCAAAGAGACAGAATTATATTTACTGATGACGAGATATTTTACTTTTAATAGTTTCAGTAGAGTAGCAGGCTACAAAATAAATCCACAAAATCAACAGCATTTTTATACAGTAATAACAAAATTCAGATAGATGGAAAGTCACATTCAAAATAACTATAAAATGGGGGCGGCTAGGTGGCGCAGTGAGTAGAGCACCGGCCCTGGAGTCAGGAGTACCTGAGTTCAAATCCGGCCTCAGACACTTAACACACACACACAAAAAGCTAGCTGTGTGACCTTGGGCAAATCACTTAACCCCAACTGCCCTCCAAAAAAAAGCAAAAAAAAAAAATAACTATAAAATGAAGAAAATATCTGCAAGTCAATCTACCAAAGCATATTCAAAACCTGTACAGTTATAATTTTAAAATGATTCCTCTGTTTCCCTATCTGAACTGAAGCTCTGAAAAAGTTGTACAAGTAACTATAAATATGCAAGAGGAGAATTCACATTAATGAAATTACTGATTTTGGAAGGTTATAATTTATACTCAAGTTATATTTGCAGTTTTCACAGGTGAAGCTAGAATTGAAATTGTGCTTGCTTTCCTATATTTCTTTTCGTCAAGGGTGGATATGATATCCAATAAAATTTTCAGGACTGACTGTAAGTCAATAGTAAAATTTAATAACATGACTAATAAATGAAATTTCATCATTTGAAAAAGAAACCTAGTTTGAGCATGAAAGGGATCTCTAATTCAACTTTGACCTTGATGGAAAAAAATATTTTTCACCAGAAGCTTCTGAAAACCAATGAACTCTCCTCAAGGTACTACAAAAGTTCTCTCAGATTTTTTGATCTAAAGATCAGACTCTGACACAATATGATAATCATTCACAATCCAATGAAACCTAAATAATTAAAGAGCCACCTAAAACAATTTACATAATCATGTAACTCTAGAATATAGAGCTGCTGATTAAATTAAACTGATTTGGCTACTTCAATTTTAGAATTGCACCTGACCTAATTTTTTACTGAAGAAACTTTACCTCTTAAGCTTGAGAAATTTTATTTTAACTTGAAAAGACTATCTTCCCAGATCAATATCCTATTTTTACCTGTTTAGGGAAAAGAATACTTCCAAGGCTCTACTTGGAGAAGCTTCAGTCAGGAAGGGTGGGAAAGGAAGTAGTATGAAAAAGGAAAAAAAAATGTACTTCCTTCCTTTGCAGTCTTCAAAACATAAGTCTGATTGATGTGACAGATAGAAGCCTCCCCAAATTACAGCACATCAGTCAAATGAGTTATTAGCTTTCTCTGTTTACCTTTAGAGAATGCCAAGAATGCCCACCTCTCCCTTCTATGCCAGTTTTTTGGTACTACAAAGTATTACTATGAAGATGTTGGTATACATAGACCCTTTCTTTCTCTCACTTGCCACCTTGGGGTACCAGACTTTTATCAGAGATGTAGGATGCAAAAATTTTTTTGTTTCATTTGACAACTTTTCTTATTCTAGCTGTACTGGTTTTGTTCATACATAGTTTAAAATTTTTAAATAATAAAACTTTATATAATAAATGATATTGTTTATTAAGAAAAAATATTTGATTGAATAAAACAAATATAATACTTTACATAAATATATACATCAGGGAAGAGTTGCCTTTAGCATATGAAAGCATATGCATATGAAAAGCATATGAAAAACTTCCTTTTAAGTTTCTCTAAAAAGATGAAGAAATTATATTTCTCTAGATTAAAAACCCTTTCCAAATTTTACTGTTTGAAGGTGGGGTATGTTAAAAGGACAAAAGATCTTTTTACAGAAGTGGATTAAGGGTGATAAAACTCTTTTTTTTTTTTTTGCTTTTTTTTGGGAGGTCAATTGGAGTTAAGTGACTTGCCCAAGGCCACACGGCTATTTTTGCGTTAAGTGTCTGAGGCCGAATTTGAACTCAGGTCCTCCTGACTCCAGGACCGGTGCTTTATTCACTGAGCCACCTAGCCGCCCCTAAAACTTAACTCTTATCTAGTTAAGATTGTAGCCTTTCCACTTCCACTAGAAGTGAATGGAACCATGACCCAAAAATATGGACAATATAGTCTTTTGCATTCAGTTAGTCAAGAAGTTAGCCTGCTCTGTTGCTATTTTGCCAGCCCATACACTAAATCAATAGGCTAATTGTCCAAATAAATCTCATTATCTAGGGAATGTACAAAATTCATCCACTTTTATTTTCTAGTGTGTGTAACATAGGCTAATAACTTTCAAATGACCACACAGTTTAGGGAGAAACTTGGTAATATTCCAGGATTCAAGGCAATTAAAACATCTTCAGAGAATAGAAACATTGTCGGATCTTGGCACTGATAAAAACTGTCAATTTGGATTGATATGGAAGACATCCCCATAACATCAAGCGTTTTATTTATGCATAGGTTTCCCTGTTTTGCACCTAACATGATGTCAATTCAGAAGATTATTGAACAAAGTCTTCCAGGTTTCTATCTGTCATAGAATCTTTTTTAAAGAGTATTTATCATTTTAATTTATACTTTGTAATTTTAAGTTGTGCTTTGGAAGACTTTTTTTTTTCCTTCAGGAGGGCCTTTAAAGCTAAATTTTGTTAGCATTTAGACTGAATGCTTTCTTGTAATCAGCCACATTAGAATTGTAACTTCTCTATACTTCTCAGTTAGTTATGACTATGAAAATGTGTTCTGTTGGAGAAAACTGTCTTGGAGAGCTAATTTATTCCCTTATCACTTTCACAAAGGAAATTCTCTTTTTTTATTTTGCAAAGGAAACATAACTCAATATGTGCTTAGACTGTTCTCATAAAAATTTACAGTATTAAGAAAGTAGCATATGGGTTGGTATTTACTCATATCTTTTTGGTCATTAATATCTATGATTTATTTTTTTTATCTTTCCAACTTCTAAGTATTTCATAAACCACTCCTTAAGTGCCTTTAAAGTTATGCTGTTTACATCATGGACATCTTCTGCACCTATCTAGTTGATCCTGCCACTCTATCCAATTTTGTTTTCTTGAAATGATTTTCTTCCTCACACAGTAAAATAGGTACAACAGAGATAAAGTTCAAGTGCAATGGTTCCACTATCATCATCAATAAGGAGAGATCACTAGAAATATGAGTATATTCCTTCAATTTTACATCTATCTGCTGTCCTTCTAGTTTAATCTATACAAGCTCTAAGATTTGGTTTACCTGTGTCTCACACAAAGTCTCCATCAGAACTTTCCCCTTAACTGCCTTGTTTTGTGAAGCAATAGCAGGTAATTTTCTGGCATCTTCTTAAATAATGCTTTGCAAATATATCCATGCTGTAAACTGCTATTGTCTTTGACTATCATAGATCACCATTTGGCACAGGGGTCAAATATTTGTGGAGTGAGGTTTCAGGGCTTCATTTTGACTCCTGGTTGTGCCAACTGTTTAGCATCAGTTAAAGGCTCCAAGAGACAGTTATAGCAGTGGGTACATGAATAAATTGTTGTTTATCTATGTAACTGGATATTATTGTGCTGTAGGAATCATGTATGAGGAATTTCCTGAAGTGGGCTTGGCTCTGTATAACACAACTTTGGGCTTGGCACTGGTTAGAGCTTCAGGAGACTTCTGTTGGACTCAGGAACCATCAGTCCCTGGAAAGCTCTAACGATTCTGAGGAACAGAACCAGCTCCTTCCCTGGTTAATCTTCTGCAGGATTCAAACAGGGTTGAGGGCTGGATCTGTCACCCCTTCTCAACTCCTGAGGTCAGAGCTACACAACTGCTGCTACCTTCTGTTCTTGCTTTCTTTAGTCCTCAATCCTTAGGTGTAGGTCACCTTCTCGGTCCTCACTGGATTCACATCTAGGGTATGAGTAAGAGAGCTGCCTTTCGGCACTTGTATTAGATCCAATATCTCTTTTTGCCCTTGTGCACAGCTTTAGATTCTCCTTCAGTACTTGGGTGGAAGGTTCAGCACAGTCCATTCCTAGCTAACATTTGTCCTCAGTTTCCCTAGTGACTCCAGACCTTTCTGTCTTCCTATGCTGAGCTGGTCTGAAAAAATGACTCATGTTGGTTCTTCCTTGGGTTTCCCAATCAGGACTCAGTTTGTTTTTTTCTAAATCTTTTTGGAGCAGCTGTGAAGGGGAGCTGGGTAGTTCTAATTCTTCTCCACCATTTTGCTTGGTGCTTATTATTTTATCTATTGTGAGGAATCCAGAGATATATGAGAGAACTAGTAAGAAATGAAGTAAAGGGGCAGCTAGGTGGCGCAGTGAATGGAGTCAGGAGGACCTGAGTTCAAATCCAACCTCAGACACTAGACAAACTTATTAGCTATGTGGCCTTGGGCAAGTCACTTAACCCCAACTGCCCTGCCTTCCCCCCTCAAAAAAAAAAAAGAAATAAAAGAAATGAAGTAAAACTGTTGGTGGAATTGTGAACTGATCCAACTTTCTGGAGAGCAATTTGGAACTCTGCCCAAGGGGCAAATCAAACTGTGCACAGTCTTTGATCCAGCAATACCACTACTAGGTCTGTATCCCAAAGGAATCATAAAAAAGGGGAAAGAACTTACACATACAAAAGTACTTATACTATCTCTTTTTGTAATGGCAAAGAATTAGAAATTAAGGGGATGCTCATCAATTTGGGAATAGCTGAACAAACAGTAGTATATACGAAGGTAATGAAATACTACTGTGCTATAAAAAATGATGAGCAGGTAGATTTCAGAAAAATCTGGACTTCCATGAACGGATGCTGAATAAAGTAAGCAGAACCAGGAGAACATTGTACACGCGGTAACAGTAAACTGTGTGATGATCAACTATGATAGACGTAGCTCTTCTCAGCAATACAATGATCCAAGACAATTCCAAAAAGACTCATAAAGGAAAATGCTATCCACATCCAGAGAAAGAACTGACAGAATCTTGAATGCAGATTGAAGCGAACTATTCTAAAATTTTTGTTTTTTGGTGTTTTTTTCCCCTTATATTCTGTTTCTTCCTTTACAACATAACTAGTGGAAATATGTTTTAGATTATTGCATTACATTATTGATATTACTTTATCAGATTGTTTGCTGTCGGGGGGGTGGGGAAGGGGAGGGAGAGAGGGAGGGAGAAAAATTTGGAACTCAAAATTTTTTTAAAAGCGAATGTTGATGTTACAACTTTACTTACAATTACTCTCACTGAGTTTGGCTTAGGGAAGAAAGGGCATAAACTCTAAACTGGGCATCATGCCACACAGGAGAGTAGGGGGCATGGGGATGAGAGGGGGGAGGGCAGGGTCTGGGGGAAGGATGCTGGAAGCACACATTTCAGTAAAGGGACAGGGTAGAGAACAGAACAAGGGGAGGAGAGATAGGAAGGAGGGACATATGATCACTATCACAATATGTCCACTATGAAGATGTCCTGTATAATCACACATCTACAACCTGTATTGAATTGATTGTCCTTCCAGTAGGGGTGGGTGACAAGGGAGGAATCGAAAGAATCTAGAATTCAAAGCTCTGCAATACTTGCAACTAGGAATTAAGATAGATATACAGGGGCTAGGGTAGGGAGACCCTCCCTGCCCTACCAGAAAGTAAGAGAGCAGATCAGAGGAGGGGCTTTACACTGGGATCGCTGTTTTGGGATTGGGGTAAGGGAAAGACGGGGAGAAAATCTGTAATTCAAAAATCTCATGAAAATGAATGATGTAAACAAGAAAACAAATTTTAAAAATTTATTTAAAAAAATAAAAGTGAATGTTGAAAATTGTCTTTACATGTAATTGGAAAAAAAATGTTATTAAAAAGAAACAAAAAAGATGAAGCAAATTAAAATAAGCTCACCCAGGAAAACTATTCACCGTGACTAGTCTTGGCCCCCGCCAAAAGAAAGAAATGTAGCTGTCTCCTTTCCTTGAAGGGGTGGAGGCCTATGGGTATGGAATGTTGCTCTTGCTGTCAGACAGGGCTGCTTCCTAGGTTGGTTTTACTTATCCATTTTTCTTTTTCATAAGAAAAGGTTCGGGGCGGGGGGGAGGTAAGAGAGTTTGTGACTAGCACAAACAAGAATAACATCAAATACTTTATCAAATGTTTTACAATGTAAACTATATCTACACTATTTCTTTACCAGTCTAGTTCCTACTTAAAAAAAAAAAGAGAAAAAGGAAAAGAGGTTAGTGGGACAGAATTTGTTATTTTTTCCCCTATGACTTAGTTCTTTATTCTTTTCAGGTTCTATGATTTAACTAATGTAAGTTCTTCTTATATAAATTGTTCTTGATGAAGCTATGAAGATGTTTAGGAATAAACGTGTTTTCTATACGTTCTCTAACTGTCCTTTTATTACTTTTTTTGTTTGTTTGTTTGGGGTTGTTTTTTTTTATTTTTGGAGGAGGGAAGGCAGGACAATTGGGGTTAAGTGACTTGCCCAAGGTGACACAGCTAGCAAGTGTTAAGGATCTGAGGCCAGGTTTTAACTCAGGTCCTCCTGACTCCAGGGCCGGTGCCCTGGAGTTCATTGTGCCACCTAGTCACCTCACAACTGTCCTTTTAATAAGAATTTTGCCAGCCCTTGAAGTTAATGTCACTAGGCTATAGTTTTCAGATTGTACTCTCTTCCTTTTTTGAAAATCTGGACAATATTTGTCACTTTCTAGCCCCTTTCCCAAACCCTAGTGCCTCTCTCATCTTTCAAAGATCAATGTATAATCAAGGCTCAACAATCACTTTATAGTCTCTTCTCTCCTCATTCCTATTAATAGCCTTTTAACTATCCCAAGCAATTGTACTTCCATCTAGTTCAGTATTTCCTTCTCTAGTCTTGAAATCTAAATCCATTTCAGTATATCTGTCACCTCAACAATAAAAGACGTGACTTTAACACACCTCCTGTGTGCCTCAAGCATAGAACAGACAACAATAAGAACCACTAGAGTTCCTAAGTGAAGGACGGTTCTAAGCCTCTTCTGAAAGACTCCCCCTGCCCCCAACACATTAGTGATTTCATTTGTAGATATCTTAATAATGATTGTAAAACATCAGATATTCTCTGTCATTCTGATAAAGGAAAGATTATGTATTGGGTAAATGACAAGGAGAAAATGATACTTACCTTCAGGTGATCCCCTTTCCTGTCAAATGACAGCCTGTCATATCAACTTTCTCCCACAAGGTGAAGAAAGGGGCATGTTTGAAAACTATAATCCGCATGGAAACTTCAATTAAAAAAATACACCAAGTATCAGACATCTCAGAAATCCACCTGCAAAAATACAGAAAAAAGTGATTTATTTACCAGTACTGTGTCATGCTGATAATACTAAAACATATGCAGATGTTTATCATAGGTATTTAGTACATTTGAGTACCAAAAAAAGTTTTAAAAATATAGAATGGTTATTTCTTCATTGAAAAGCCCTAGTACAAACCTACTCATTGAACTACAGTACTCTCTCAAGTATTTTGACAAACTAAAACTCCCCCAAATTTTGACTGACTGAGGAATGAATCTTAGCCTAGGCAGAGTAGAGAAATGCATACATATTTAAAATGAGAACTTACTGAAGTTGACCAACTTTAGTTGACCAAAATTAATATAAATTAATATATTTAAGAATATTAATGTACAGATCAAGGGTCCAAATCTAGATTGAGGTAACAGGTGAAAAAGGAAAACTTCAGCAAAGAGCAAAAACAACTGTTATATCCAGGGAATAAATTAGTCTCTGGAAATAAAACCACATTTTAAAAAGATGGACTAAGAGAGAGTACTTCCAAGAGTCAGAATCAGTGAGTTTTCCTGGAAGAAAGACTGTCTAAAAGGTCAGATAATGAACAGTCTTTCTTTTATAGGAACCCATAGTCACTGAGACAGGGTAAAGGTGGTGACTATATCAGTGGATAATGGAGGAAGAGACAGGAACAAAAGGCCTAGACAAAAAATGACATCAGGTTTATAATTTTTTTTTTGAGAGGCAAAGGCAAGGCAATTGGGGTTAAGTGACTTGTCCAAGGTCACATAACTAGTAAAGTGTCAAGTGCTGAGGCCAGAGTTGAACTGAGGTTCTCATGACTAAGTTTACAACTCTTAAAAAGACCAAGGCATGAGTATCAGGTGAGAATCCTGGCTCAATGAGCCAGGAGGTACAGAACTGTGAGGTGCTTTGGGATCTGGAAGATGCAGTTTCAGACCTTCAATGAAGTCCTGTCCCAGGTAGAAGTGGGAACATTAGCCTGCTCACTCCAACTGCTTCCACAGAAGATGTTGTTTACCAATTGGTGAAATCTTATGGTCCCAAGGCCCGAGGTGTGGTCATCTAAGACTCTATGCCATGTTCCTGCTCTGAACCTCCTGGAAAGACTCTGAGAGCTGAAGTCTGAAGATGGTACTTGGGAGAGGAGAGCAGCATCAACTGCCCTACCAGAAAAGAGCCACCCATAGGATTAGGTGAATCAGTGGTGAGCCAAAAGAAGTTGATGAACCTGGGCCAGCAAGTGGGGCATTAATGATAGAAACAGGTCAAAGTGGACATGGACCTTTAGGAACACTAATTCTACAGGCTAGAGGAAATCACCTCACAATGATCATGTGAATCTTCAATATGTTTCAACCCTGGTAGAACCAAAAACAGGAAAAAGTCACAGTCCTCTAGCTCTACCAATGCTTGGTCTATAAGAACACACTGATCTACTCTTAAGACCCTTGCTGTGCTTCTGGAAGAAACTTGACCCCTTAGTTCCAGAGGAGAGAATGCTTAGATCCTCTTTTTGGTTAAAGGTGATATTCTTCTCCTACAATATTTCTAGACCCATCCTACCTGAGCTCCATTTCTCTGTCTCCAAATGCAAAAAGAATATGTCCATTTAAATTACAGAGCTATGAGATTTAGCTTATAAAGGAACAATTGACCATCCCCTGAAACTTGGCATGTCCAAATATTCCCTGATCTTCTCTCCTACATTCCCCTATTTGCCCAATCTACTAATGGCACTATTTTTCTAAGTATTTCTATTTTAGAAATCCTAGAGGCTGTCTGATTCTTTCCTCTCTGTCTCCCTGGCTATCTCAGACATTTATATATCAATATTTTGAGGTTCTAGGAATTCTCTGGTGACAGTCTCTTTATGGCTTATTAAGTAGCTAATATTAGAGAGTTAAAGTTCTTGAAAAATTCATTTCTCCGCAGACCAGAAGTAATAGAGTTCTCCTGATTTAGCCAGTTTGGTCCTCAGCTGGCAAGAAACATATGCAGTCCATCAATAGGTATGATGAACACACAATAAATGCTTAAAATTAAAAAGTAATTTTCCCCCTTCCAACAGGGATTCTTTGTTACCCTCCGTATTTTGTTCACTTAAAAAAAAAAGGTTCTACCTATATCGGATTGCATGCAGCCATGGAGGGAAAAGGGGAAGGAGAGAGAGGGGAAGAAAATTTAGAACTCAAAAACTTGTGGAACTGAATGCTGTCAACTAAAAGTAAATATATTTTTTTAATGTTAAAAAAAAAGATCAAAAGCACAATTTTAAAATTTTTAGTTATTCTTTAATTATTAAAAAGTTAAATGACCTACATATATTTTAGAAATAAATCTCTTTTAATTATTATTTTTAAATGGTTTTAGGAAGGGATCCATAGGCTTCACCAAACTACCAAAGGGTTCAGCTCATAAAAAAGGTTAAGAACTTCTGTTCTGTAGTAAAGAAGGTAGAGTTTCCCAGGCTGCTTCTTTGACTGGACTATGTATCCTTATATTTCCTTTGCTCTTATTCTAGTTTAGCAAATGGCGTTCTCTTTGTCTAGGCCAACTGATACAAGATGGAGATGCTCCGGAGTGCTGACCATAATAAATACTGGAAATGTTTATTCCACTATTATAGACATCCTATTTTTTTTAACTTGGAAAAAAATTGACTTCTATACACCTGCAACCTGAGTATCCCAAATCATATACCAAGAATAGGAAGCAATGTCTAAGAGAACTGAAAAACCTAAGTTGTCTTACAAAACAAACATGCACCTAGTTGCTCTTTTGGTAAAGTTTTCTTTATATCCTTACTGCCTAGCAGCGGCTCTCACCCTGTGGGTTATGTTCAATTTGTAACAATGAAAATACATCCTGCATTTCAGATATTTACATCATGATTCATAACAGTAGCAAAATTACAGTTATGAAGTAGCAACGAAAATAATTTTATGGTTGGGGGAGTCACCACAACATGAGGAACTATATTAAAGGGTCGTGGCATTAGGAAAGTTGAGAATCACTGGCCTAGAGCTTGATCTAGTATCTAGCCTAGATCCAATTGTGCTAGCTCATTTAATCCAATTCCACAAACCTTTGCTAAGTGCCTGGGAGGTATGATGCACCCTAATAGGCACTGAAGATGAAACAAGACACTTACTTTGGGGACTTATGATTTGGTAGGGAGAAAATGAACAGAAAAATAAGTGTATAGGAAGGTTGACTCAAGAGAGAAGGGATGTTCTTACTGATGACATTTTACCAAACATCAATGAGGAAGACACCAAACAACTGGATAAAGCAATACATCTGATTACATAAAAAGTAACTAATCAATTTACACTTTAAAGACATGGATAAGATAAAAGCAAAGTACATAAGGATCACTGCAATGTTGTCAGAGAACTATAACAACTTTGGGAACAACAAAACAACTAACTATACATTTTATGATGAATACCAATGAAAACAAAAAAGACTGCTATTTTTTAAAGCTCTGTTAGGTTCTAGAACAAGAACAGGGAAGACTGGGACTCTTGGACTCAGAGAAGATCTCAGAGTGAATCCTAGTTCTATCACTGGCTAGCACCTATCACTTCCCAAGTAAGTTACCTTCCTCTCTGGGCTTCAGTTTCTACATTTGTAAAATGAAGGTGTCAAGTAGATGATCTCTGAAGTATCTTCTGATTCCACATCTTATGCTACTATGAAGCTTAAATTGCTAGGATTTGGCAATTTAGCACATTTTTCTTAAAACCACAACTACTGAACAGAATTTCATTGTTTTAAAAAAAATATTAGCTATTTGTGTTCTTTTAATCATGAGAAAACATGGGTAAAATGTGTCAAGTTTTTTAAATTTTTCCATTTTATTGTGTTTTCCCTTGTCATTTAAGAGGCATATAAATAATTTTATAAAATTGAATTTGGTTTTTGTAATACAGAAATGAACAGTTTCTTTAGTGGTTTTTTTTTTTTAAATCACAAGTGCAGCATATTTTAAACAAACAAAATTACCTGGACTCATATGACATCACAGTCATGTCTCTTCTGCTACTCTTTATGCTCCTATCCAGACTCTGGAAGAATTGTTCTCTCCCTAAGTTCTCTCCTTTCCTCCATACAAAGACTGCTGGAGACTCAGAACTGTCCCAATCAGATGTTTCAATCTGCCAGAATTCAATTATTACATATGCCAAAATACTGATAATGGTATATAAGGATTATCACAGGACCCACAGCCTACCCTCTCTCCATTCTGCTTTGAATACTCTTATCTGGTCCTACAACCCACTCTTTATGCAGTGAACATTAACTTTGCTTCCAGGATCTATACCTGAATCCCCTGCTTGAATCATACACATTAAACGTAGATAGTAAGATAGTAAGATAGTAATAGATAGTAAGATCCATCTTTCCTTCTTCATATTTGCTCTCTATTATTCAATACACAACCAACACACACTCAATAATTATTCCATGCTTTCATTCTCTGACCTTGGTTTTATTATTTTTTTTTCCGGTGCATTTTTATTTATTCCTTCATTTATTTATTTTTAACATTCATTTTTTTATTTTGAGTTCCAAAAATCTCTTCTTCCCTCCAGCCTCTCCCCCACCCATTAAGGCAAACAATATGACAACCATTATGCATGTGAAGTAATGAAAAACATATTTCCAATATGGCCAAAAAATAAAAAACAAAACCAAACAAAGCAAAGAGGAAATATATAGAAACTGGAAAAAAATATGCTTCAATCTACATTCATAGTTCTCTCTCTGGATCATCATTAGGATTTGGAATTGTCCTGGAAGATTGTACTGATCAAAGTAGCTAAGTCTTTCACAGTTGGTCATCATACAACATTGCTATTATTGTGTACAATGTTCTGCTCACTTGACTTTGCATCAGTTCATATAAATCTTCTCAGATTTTTCTGAACCTACTCCCCTAGTAATTTTTATAGCACAATAATATTCCATTATTCCATTACAATCATGTACTACTTGTTTGGCCATTCCCCAACTGATGATCTGCTCCTGGTTTTAGAGAATTTCTTTTAGAATTCCTTACACATAGTTCATCTCATTTTCAACAATGTATGTTTAAAAAAAAGTTCTCAGCTATTCTTATGAACAAAATGGAGAGATGTAGAATAGATAACTGTTAGGTATATTCAAAACTGACTAAAGGATTGGAATCAAAGGGCAGTGGTTATTGAATTGATGTCAACTTTGAAGAAAGATTCCCATGAAATGTTATATTATAAGGCTCTATCCTAGACTCACTTTTTATTTTTTTGCTTTTTGAAGGGGGAGAAGGCAGGGCAATTGGGGTTAACTAATTTGACCAAGGTCACATGGTTAGTGTTCAGTGTCTGAGGCCCAATTTGAATTCAGGTCCTCCTGACTCCAGGGCTGGTACTCTATTCACTGCACTACCTAGCCACCCCATTTTTAAAGTATTTTAATCAGTGATTTGAATGAACATACAGTTCACATGGTTATCAAATTTTCTTAAGATGACGCTAGAATAGTCTGATGACAGACTAGATCCAAAACAATTAGGGTCTGAATAATTATGAAATTAAATAAGAATAAACATAAAATCTTACCATTTGGGTTGATAAAGTGAATTGCACAGGTACAGGAGAGTGGAAAGATGGCTTTGAAATAATTAGTATAAAAAAGGACTTAGTGGTTGGACATAATACCTTACACATAGTATGTGCTTAATAAGTTTGAGTGATCAAACATTTTACTATCTCTCAAAGAATTTTCCATTTCCATTCCATATCCAAAGAATATCCATTTTTGGATAGCTCTAATTATTACTATTTTATTCCTCAGACAGCTGATATCTGCCTTACTTGTCTCTACCCATTAGTTTAAGATTTCTCTGGGACCAAGCATAATAAGACTAACCCTTCTTCCACATGACAACCTTCCAAATGCTTCACTAGAATGTCTTTTCTTCAGGTTAAACACCCCCCAACCTGGTTTCATCAACTGATCTAACATGACATGACACAGTTATGAGTCCTTTTACCGAACTTATCACTAAGACAAAATATTCTAGGTGTATTCCATAATGCCTCATCTCCTCTTCCAAAGCAATGTGCTTAAACAGAGTCGCACGTCTTGGCCATAATCTGTCATGGGATCCAAAAGAAGTTTTCACCAATGGATACTTGTGTTTCTATATGATAAATACAACTGTGGGGAATGAATGAATGAAAAAAACATCTGTTTTGTGCTTGCAATGTGCCAAGCATTGTACTAAAAACTGGAGATACAAAGAGAAAAGGAATATAGGCTTTACTCCCCAGTCTTTGAGAAATAGTAAGCATCTCACTATTTAAGATTCTTACCTCACCTCTCATATCCACTCAGTTGCCAAGTTCTGTCCAATCTACTTCTACAGAATATCTTACATGCATTATTACAATAGCCTTCTAAATTGTTTTTCCTGTCTTAATTCTCTCCCCCCTTCAATCAATCCCCCACATAGATGAAAAATTGGTATTCCTAAAACACATTCCTAAAAATCACCTGCTCAAGAAGATACAGTGCCTTTAGGATAAATGGGGTGTATGGGATGTTCTGGAAGGACTAGAACCTCTGGTGAGAGGGCTTGCAGAGCCCTTTTCAGGGCTGCTCATCTACCTTTGGTGTCCACCTTTCACCCAGCTCTCACCTGTGGCTCCAAAAGCTGTGGTGTATATAGCAGCTACACCCTGGTGACACTGTTTTGGCAAACGGACTAAACTAGATTAAAGATAAGCAATAGGTCTTAACCTATTAGTGAGTTAAGGGAACATCTACCCAAAGCATGTGAAGACTTTTACTGGCAGAATGGGTACATAAGAACAATTTGTTCCGAACAGCCATGAAGATGGTTGAAGTAAGTGCTATGGAGCACTTTAGAGTCTGGTTAGTATAATGGTAAAGGGAATTTGAAGATCTTCCCTCCTTTGAAGACATACCTTGCTCCCTAATGGGCTGAATGTAATCCCATGGAGCCCGTGGTGGGAAGAGTTTGCAGAAGGGTAGAGCAGAGCCCAAAGGAAGCTGGGAGTCAGAGCAGCTAGAGATTGGAGGGAGGAAAGGAAACATCCCAGGGAGACAGTTAGGCTTGTGAGTAAATGCTGGTTTGTGGGAAAGCTAAAGGATGCTGTGGCTCTCTGTGCTGTTATGGCTTATTAACTTCTTTGCTACTATGATGGAATCAGCTTACTAGTTTTGGGACTCAAGTTTTCTGGTGTCTGAATAAATGTTTTACTTCTGTCTTCTATGTGGAGAATCTGTTATATTTCACGATCAAGCACTATGCAGGTATATTTACAGTGACCACTGGCACTGTGAATATTGCATTAGCGCTACAGTTATCCATGTAAGATACCAATGTCATCCACTGCATCCCAGGTCATCACCAGTTATTCTGAATTTTATCTTGTCACTGGACTTTGATGACTCTGGAAGAGGAAATGAGGCTGATAACTTTGTGCAGCTCTGCCTCACTTAAATCCAATTCACCTAGGAGTCAAGACATCACTCTATAGTGTCACTGGTCCTCTTCAAAAAGGAAGGCTAAAAGTAAATAATACATAATAAATACAAACTCTTTTTCTGGCTTTTAAATCCTTCACAATCTTTTCTATAGTTGATCTTTCCAGGTTTAAAGCACATTAATTTCCTTCATGTGCTATTCAGTTAAGAGTCAAACTGGTCTTGCTCTCCCTCACATAAAATATTTCATATTTTATGTCCAGGACTTTGCATCTGAAATCTATTCCTTCTTACTTCAATTTCATTAAACATAAAGCTTCCTTCAATGTGCAGCTTATGTGCAACCTTCTATGAGAAGCCTCTCATACTTTCAGGTTCTCCTATCCTCTCTCTCAGAAATTACTTTGTATGGACTGCATATATAGTTGATATTTACTCATATAAAAAATGAGTGTTTCCTTCAAAAGATGCTTTCTTCGAAAGACTATAAACTCCTTAAGAGCTGGGATTGCTTTATCACTTATCCCTGGTTCCCAGCACAGTAACCACAAATGTATGGTCAATAAATGCTTAATGAATTTAATTATTTTATCAGGTGTGACATGCAGTTTTCATAACTAAGGATTAAAAGGATGATGATGAAAATGAAAACTGATACTCCAAATTAAATTATGTTAATGGAAACATACTTAGCATAAGTCTTCTTGTCCTATCTTGATAAGATCATACTTACAGAGTGTTTTATTTCAATTCTAAATGATCCATTTTAGATAAAAATTTAGAGTTACAGGGGTCCTTAGAGGTCAAAAAGTCCATCCCTCTTATTTTACATAAGAGGTCCACATATTTTAGGAAGACACTGACAGTTGACTATTAGCAGGATTGCAAAGACAAAAGAAAAGAAGGTTGAAAGAATCAAATGAAATAACATAATAAAATTTTTCTAAGCCTTAAAGAGTTACATAAATGCTATTAATATTAAAAGAAATGGCTGACTACTAAGTCAGGGCTAGGTAGTAGAAGAAATGAAGCCAGGACAGGACTAGAGAAATAAGTGAAAGGAAAAAGAACAGTTCAGTCAGGAAAGAGGGAGAAACTATGAAAAACAGGGTGTGGTTTGTCAATTTGCCTGAAAGATGAGTATTTCATATAATTAGCATATTTTATCTTCATAACAAGTCTGTGAGGTAAGTACTATGGGTATTATTTTCTCCATTTTACAAAAAAGGAAAGTGAGACTCAGTGAAAGAAAGTTGCCTATGGTTATAAAACAGTAAGTACTAAAGCAGTGGTTCTCAACCTTCCTTATGCCACCACCCTTTAATACAGTTCCTCATGTTTTAGTGACCTCCAACCATAAAATTATTTTCATTGCTACTTCATAACTGTAATTTTGCTACTGTTATGAACCTATCTGATATGCAGGATGTATTTTCATTGTTATAAATTGAACATAATCCATAGGTTGAGAACCGCTGGCCTCTTCTAACTCCAAGCCTACTGACTTTTCACTACTATATCCTTCCTTGTGGTCTGACCTCCTCTGTGGTCTAATACTGCACAATCCGGTCCCTATTTTAATCTGGTCCCTATCCAATTCAAACCTAACCTCTAAGGACCCCTCTAACTCTCCTTATCCAGTCCCTATCCAATTCAAACATGCATTAAACTATCTACTACATGTAAAGTACTGTTTATATTAGGTACTGAGAAAAAAACAAAACCAGAACTTCATTCAAGGACTTTACAGTCTACTGAAGTGGGAGGAGGCATACAATACGTATGCTTTTATTTTTTGCTTTTTGGAGGGCAACTGGGGTTAAGTGACTTGCCCAAGGTCATATGGCTACTTTTTGTGTTACGTGTCTGAGGCTGGATTTGAACTCAGGTCCTTATGACTCCAGGGTTGGTTGTCTATTCACTGTGCCATGTAGCCGCCCCAACATGTACATTTTTACATAAATACATGTTAACTTAAAGAGAGAACTACCATTTGGGGAAGTCAGGGAAAGCTTGACAATTGAGAGAAATGCTAAATTTGGTTTCCAGAATTTCTGCAGGAACAATGGATGTTGAAAAGACAGATGTTACAAAGGATATAAATCAGGATGAGGGAAAGAAGGGAAGAGCAACCCTATCCAATAATTTAGCTGGAAGAAATCTGTAAGTTCCTCTTGAAGGTGTAGCTCAAACTGGTCAGGGACAAGGGATGGTCACTGACTTTTTATAAAGACACATGCTTAACTAGCCGCATGCACACTGACTGACACACCCCGAATAGAATTAAGAGCCTCATTCACCCTCTTATTCAAACTGGTATGAGAAATGTTACCAGTAGCAATTAAGAGAAGAAAAAGAAATCAAAGGAATCAAATTAAGCAAGGAAGAGACCAAGCTATCTCTCTTTGCAGATGACATGATGATATACTTGGAGAATTCCTACAGAATCAAGTAAAAAACTTCTTGAGACAATTAATAAATTTGGCAAAGTTCCAGTATATAAAATAAACTTACATAAATCCTCAGCATTCCTATATATTTCCAACGAAGTCCAACAGCAAGAGATGGTAACAGAAACCCCATTTAAAATTACTGTAGACATTATAAAATATTTGGGAATCTACCTGCCGAAACAAACCCAGTACCTCTATGAACACAACTACAAAACACTTTTCACACAAATAAAAGCAGATCTCACTAACTGGAAAAACATCAATTGCTCATGGCTGGGTAGAGCTAATATAATAAAAATGACAATTTTACCTAAATTAAATTCCATATTTAGTGCCATACCAATCAATCTAACAAAAAATTACTTTATAGAACTTGAAAAAATAGTGACAAAATTCATTTCACAGAACAAAAAGTCCAGAATATCAAGGCAACTAATGAAAAGAAATGTTAGGGAAGGTGGCCTACTTGTACCAGACTTTAATCTCTATTATAAAGTAGCAGTCATCAAAACTGCCTGGTACTGGCTAAGGAATAGAGAACTGGATTAATAGAATAGACTGCATACAAAAGACTCAGTAGTCAACAACTATAGTAATATACTGTTTGATAAGCCCAAAGACTCCAGTTTCTGGGTTAAGAATTCACTATTTGACAAAAACTGCTGGGAAAACAGGAATATAGTATAGCAGAAACTGGGCATAGACCATCATCTAATGCCATACACCAAAGTCAAGTCTAAATGGGTGCACGATCTAGGAATAAAGGCTGATACTGTAAGTAATATGGGGAAGC
>CM053599.1:74942920-74969728 GCA_028646575.1 Pseudocheirus occidentalis
GTAATGTTCTCTGGGTAGATTGTAGGTTTGTGTTATAATAATTGGTGAGCATGGTAATAATTCTTTTATCTTTCCACGCAAGAAGCGTAGTATTATTCTTTCTGTATGCAACTGTTTTAGTGCTTGAGAGGGGACATCCGAGTGATATGCTAGAATTCCGATGTCCCCTGAGAGGGGACAGCAGAGTGCAAAGGGTTAAAAATGAGCCCTTTAGTCACAACAGATTAAATCAAAACAGGGGTGGCTAGGTAGCGCAGTGATTAGAGCACTGGCCCTGGAGTCAGGAGGAGCTGAGTTCAAATGTGGCCTCAGACACTTAACCAAAAAAAAAAAACCAAACAAAACTAGCCATGTGACCTTGGGCAAGTCACTTAACCCCAACTGCCCTACCAACAAAAAAAAAGCAAAAAAAAAAAAAAAAAAGATTAAATCAAAACAAAAATTCAAATCCAACAAACATTTATTGAGCATCTATTGAGCTAGGTTCTAGGCAAACACCACTGCATCAAAGGAGCAAACATTCCACTGCGATCCAAAAAAAGAACAGAGCAATTAAATAGAAAAATAAGTTTTTTCTTACATTTTTAAAGCAATTAAGAATTTGTGACAGATCACTAATTTATCTGGCTCTAGACAATTTCTTGTCCCTGGAAACCAGTTCATCCCTCCCACTAGACCGCTGGATGTTTCCATTTAGCTCAGCCATTGGTCATTAGAGCCAGTGAGAGTAGGCCTGGTGTTGTTGGAAACTGCCATACCAGGATGCTTTCTACAAAGAGGTGGGGGGTATGGGGAAAATGGCTAATAGGTCATGTCAAATTAAAACTAAACTGCTGATCTTTGCATCATAAATCCACAAATTCTCACGTTTGCCGCTGAGCATTCCAAACCTAGGAACAATTTTAGAAACTAGAAAAATAGACATCCCAATGATAAAGCATTTTCATACTTAAAACAACCAAAATAAAAAAACAAATGCCACAGAATCCACATTTTACAGATGTTTTATTCCGGTGTAATTTACCCTGACTGGGACTCTAGTAGGGATTTATACCTGAACGTTACCTGCTGTTCTTATCTGTTCTTAGGTCACATTTTCTTATGTGTTGAATGGCTAAGAATTTTAAATTTATAACAGGTCTGTCCCAATTATGTCTTCCTTTCTTGGGATAGTGTTAATGTGAGTGTTAGCATGTGGTAAGAGAAAAAATTTTACTTCCCTGAGCACTTTGTTTGTACTTATCCTCCAATCAGAGGATACTCCTTGAGGATAGAGAATATTTGTTCATCTTTGAGTTCTACTGACATGCACATAGTACACACTTAATAAACATTTGCTGAATTCTTGTCAAATGGAAATACAGATACAGTGATTTGTTTTAGAAAAGATAATTCTATGCCTATATAGAATTAGCCCACAAACCTCTATTATCTTGGGTCCTATCTCTTCTATGTTAAACATATATGTTAATGTAGCACTTTTCCTTTAAATTTAACTATAAGTCACATCACACATTGAAGAAGCCAAGAGCATGATCATAAAATCTAATGCACCTAAAAGGATCAATCAACCAATAAGCATTTATTAATCAACTACTATGTACCAAGTTTTTATTCGAGTTCATTACTATACAACAGTTACTTTAAAATCTATTCCATCCAAATCCATTTTTACTCTACATGATCTGGGAATAAATTCACCATATCACAAATGATATTGTATTCAATTAACAAACTTATCACTGTTTCTTATATAGGCTTTTATAGCTATATATATATATATATATATGTGTATATTGCAACAGGCCAGCAGGGTTATAGGCTTCAGTAGTGTTTCTAAATGTACACTCAAATTTTTGTTTTTAATTAAAAAGTATCAACCACTTCATTCTGTACTAACTAGGTCTCATTTTCTAATCTCTTCTCAGAGCTGATATCCTCGGAGTTTCCACACAGTTAAAATTAAGTCATTCCACAGGGTGCACAACAAAGAAAAAATTCAAGACAAAGTTATTTTCCTCATTATATAATGTATAGACAGCTGTATACTGATATACAAATAGCTTCGTTCAGAACCTATTGTGTCTCTTTAACCATTTATATACAAGTCAAGTTTTATTATGCCAATATTTCCTGCAAATGAACCATCACTCATCTCTAGCCAGATTCATTTTTAGATGTCTCTATTTTGTGACCATTTAAAAAAGCATACATTCCCTTTAAATTAGTCATAAATGGATTTTATGTCTGTCTAGTGCTTTGCAATATGAGTAGGCTATAAATTCATCTTGTTTCATTAAATCAACTTACCTTACAAGATCAGTGAAAGTCTCAGATTTCTACAGCTTTTGAATGGGAAGTAAATTCTCTCTGTCCTATTCTTCATCACCAAGCTGGGCCTCCTCCTGGGAAGTACAATGCTGGGTCACTAAAACAGCAGCCCACACAGAGAGTGAAAGTTGTTCCTGTCACTGAAACTCATTTACCAACTCTAACAACAAGGACAAGTTCAGTTAGTGGCATTAACAACTTGAGATTATAAAGGTAAACATGCTACCTATAAGGGCCTAGCACACCCTACTCTCCTCCCAAACTTGGGATCATCTTATTCCAGTCATTATAGCAGCCATGAGGAAAGAGCACGTCAATCAGATAAGGCTTTTATACTCTAAAATAATTTTCCCCAGAGGCATTCTGCTATAGCAGCACCTTATCCTTAGGCAAAATGTTTTGAACCATGATTTCATAAAAATTACAATGTGGACTCCACTGACCTAGTTAGAGATTATATAAAGCCACCATCCCAGTCCAGACAGGCTTTCTAGGGAGTGGGGGGAGGGAGGGGAAAGATAAGTGTTGCAGCCTAAATATTTTTTTTTCTTTTAGATAGAGGTCTTTAAAAACATGAAGTGAACAATTTCAGAAGGGTTGCCTAAACTTTCCCTGCATAGAGTAATTCACTCCAAAGCCTGGGAACAGGGCAAAGCTGAAATAACACAATGAGACTAGTATGAATTTTAGAAGGTAGAGAGAACTAGTAGATAACAGATCCCTGCAGAGTATATAGCAACTGATTAGAATAGCTACAGTGGGGACAAACGGTTCTGGCAAGTCATCCATCTAACAAAGAAAAAGAACCTACCACTAAAGCTTTAAGTACCAAACAATTCACCCTGACAACAGCCTTCTCTTCCTGGCCTTTCAGATCCTCTAGGAACTAATGCTAAGTAATCCTCTAAGATTATTTGAAGACTGCAAGGGATCTTCTAAGAAACCAGTGTCCAGACGTTGATGTAGTGTACCATTTCATACTAACTATTTTTTGCGAGCTATCAAGACATTTTGGACAATTTGCTATCTCCATCTCAGCTCCACCAAGGTCTTAAAAAAGAACGAGTCCTAGAGGAATGAAAGGGAGTGTGGTGTCAAAGCATGATGGATCCTGCAGGCCTTTCCTAATAAATTCGATCAGGAGAAAAAATGCTATGTCCCAATGAGAAATACATTGACACCATTGTTTTAGGCAATGAGGGCCAGGCGACATGAGCAACCTGGGAATTCAGACTACGGATTCCAAGGGAATAAAGCAGACCTACCAAGATGAAGGGCTCATTGCAAACAAAGGGCTTTGCATGTTCTGGGCCACCCCCAGTCTAATGGTTAAAATAGCCTAGGGCCAACAAAGGCTACTTTATGCACCAGGCCTACACCCCGCCCCCCCATCCCCCTTAGGGGAGAATATCCGCAGCCAAACAAAGAACCCTGCATGCACCCAGGTCCCCCAGGGAAGTAGCCGATGTAGCTGGAGGCAGATCCAAGGGCTGGCCCCTACACGCTGGGCCTCCCCCTAAAGAAGTGGTCCAGGCACATCATGGCAAACAAAGGTTCCAGGATGCACCGGGCCTTCTCCACTCAGAGGGGCTCAAAGGGGGCAGACCCGGCTTCTCAGGCCACGGACCTGGCTAGGACTTTCTCACAGGGGTCGGCGCCGCACCCCCGCACCCCATCCGGGAACGAGCAGTAGGTGCCGTTTTCCCCAGCTCGAGGGGTGCACCAGGGCCTTCCTGAGGTTGCTCCTCCTTTCTCTCAGGAGATCGGCGGGCGCCTGGGCCAGGAAGGATGGGGCTGCAGGCCTCCCCGAGTTGCCCTCTGAGCATCAGGGGCTCCCCCCACCCCCGGAGGTCCCAGGATGTGGGGATCTGCCCAGCCCGACCTCAGCTTCCCTCCGGGTGCCTCCCCGGGGCTCCATGGCAACGGGCGGGTCGGACTCCCGCCTCTTAACTGTACCCATCCCAGGCTGGATCCCCCTGGTGGGGCCCAGGATGCCCGGCCTGGTCCCTGGGGCCTCCCCGCCTCCCGCTCTCTTCGAGAACAGGGGAAGAGCCCCGGGGGGCTTCTCCTACCCCAATCCCCTCCCCCTCCCCCTCGCCGCAGAGACACACCACGGGGGGAGAATAAAAAGCACAATTCACCTGTTGTTACAGATGTGAAACAAACCTCGGTGTAACGCGCATGAGCCACTTCCACCCAAGTAGGACTACAATTCCCACAAGCGGTAGCGCGGCTTCTTCCGGGTCACGTGGCGGAAGCAATCCTCTTTCCCTTCTGACCCTCCCCTTTCTTTTTTCTTTCCCCTTCTCCTTCCTTTCCTCCTCTCCCCCTTCCACGCTTCTTCTTCCCCGCCCCCCCCACCCCCCACCCGGAGCCAGTCTTGCTGGTTAGTTCCCGGGGGGCCGCGAGCCCTGAGCCGGCACCTCCAAACGGCCACTGAGGCTCGCGGGCGCCACCAGACCAACCCGTGAGGAGGAGGTCTGCCCGGGGACCCAATGAGAAATGGACCCAAGGCGGGCTAGGGGCGGGACATCCTGTGTGACACTTCTGTCCCTTAGCGGTGAGGGGGGGCTGGCGCCGGCGCGCGGAGCCCGGGCCGCGGAGGGGAGTGGGCCAGGCGACAGGCAACAGGTAACGGGGTCCTGAGGCGATGACTGGATCTGCCCCCTCCCTTACAGCTTCTCCGCTCCCCGTTTTCCCTCCCAAGCTCCCCAAGCAGCGGGGGCCCGGGACCCTTTCTCCACGGGTTGCCCCTCCCCACTTCCTTTAGCGGCCCCTCCCCCCCACCCTGCGTGAGACTTGGCCCCACCCTCTCAGGGGTAACCTCCAATCCCCCAGTCCCCCAACCCCCAACCCCCCACATCACCAGCTACCGCTCTGTAGCACCCTAGTATAGCCTCCAGTTCCCACCTAATGCCCCTTCCCTCTCCCCCGGGTCCTCATCTCCCGATTGTCAAAGACATGATACCTGCCCCAGCCCGAGGACCCTTCTTATCCTGGGTCCTCTCCAGGCTCTGCATCCGACTCCTCCCCACCCGCTGGGATTTTCCAGCCCACTCCCATCCCTTTCCATCCCTACCCCGCCCTTTCTAGCCACTGTGATGGGAACCCAGGAGATCCTGAGCCCTTTCTCCATCCACTTGTTTCCCTCATCCCCAGTCCTACAGTGAATTCATCCTTAATATTCCCCTCCTAGGGTTTAGGTTGTTTGGTTTCTCCTCCCCCTTCCCCCCCCCCCACTTTTCCCTCGCTATCTGGGAGCCCAGAGGTGTTGCTTTTCACAATTCTGGTGACTCCTATATTCCTGCCTTGAGTATGTGAGTAGGGATATACGTCAGCTTCACATCACATAGTCAGGCCATGATGCCCCTTGGGAAATGTCAGTATCCAGAATTTAATGGCTCAAGTTTCAGTTTTCATTGGAATTCTATCGAAAAATTGATGGTAGTGGTTCTCTCCAAGTTAAGGGTTCAGAGAAGGGAATATATTGACGTATCCTTTAAGATATATATCTTCTTGGATATAGGGAACATGAAGTTATTGCTACACCATTCTGTCTTAATAGATGAATAATATAAATGAATTTCATTCTTGAGTGTGCTTTGGCCTGTGGGTCTTTTGATACATGAAACAAATATTCTTGAAGCAATGGCTTTATCTAATGAGGCACATTGAAAGAACCAATTATACTAGGGCAAAATTGTCCTGTTTCCTGTTACTGGTTTATTTTCCTTATTTTGTCCTTAAAAAAAAAAAAAACTTTACAAAAGCCTTATCTCCCTTTGTTCTCTCTGTGAAGAAAAGCATCAGTTGCACCCAGTCACCTTCTAAAACAGATTTTTGTTCCGGTAGTATAAGTTATCATGCAGCCTAGTTTTCTTGGGGACTTGTAGTTTTTTGGTGATAAGACTTAGTTGAAAATTTTTTAATTATCTATTGAAGAGCTCCAGTCTGAAGGAGCTGAAACCAAAGAAAGGATACTGATTGAGAAACCTAATTTCATGCTGTTACTTGATCTATATAGCTTCTTCCCCAGCAGTCCACACTGAGAATGACAGTCAACAATTTAATAACCTAGGCTGACCTCAGGAACTGTACATCTCACAACTTTTAGGCCTCTGACCTGAATTTTAGTAATTAATTTATGGTAGAATTATTAGATCAATACACTGAATGATTTGTGTTAATCAAAAAGTAGTTATGAAATGTGCCTGCGCTGTGCTAAGCATAGAGGATACAAAGAAAAAGCAAAAAACAATCCAGAGATCAGGTATGATACTCTTCAGGAGTCATCTTTTTTCTAATAAGACCTATAAAATCTGACAGGTTTTGGGACTTAGCCAAAATAGATATTTTCTGCAGGACTGCAATGAGCTGTGCATTTCTGTTTCTCTTTTAGTCAAATAAAGCCCTACTTTTAAGCTGATTTTTGGGACTTGTTCTTTTCTTAGAAGTGTGTTGTACATATTAGGCACTTAATAAATATTTCTTTAATTTGGATTATTCTAGGATCTTAGATTTAGAACTAGAAGGGGAAATTAGAGTCCACTTGGTCCAACCTCACTTTAAAAATGTGAGGAAATTGATTAAGTGACCTAAACTAGGTTACACAGGTTAGTAAGTAGCAGAGCAGGAATCTGACTCTAGGTCCTCTGATTCAAAATCCAGAGCCTTTTCACTCACTGTACCTAGAAAAAGTGACCCTAACCTTTGCATCTCTTCATTTTTTGGAAACCATTAAGGCAAATAATTGATATCTCTGAGATATGTAGTATATTAGAAACCTCATTTTGCAGATAAGAAAACTGAAACACAGAGAACTTAGGTGCAACTTAGGTTGTAGTCACATTTAGATAGTACAAGACAGAGTCAGTGAACCCAGATCTTATGAACTTAGGTCTGGTACTCTGGAATATTTCTGAGGAGAAAGGAAATTGCAGTCATGGGGCTAAGATGGTTTTTTTCTAAGAAGAATTTTTCTAGAGATTAACATCAGGTTATTGTACTTCCATCTTTTCCCAAATTTTCCTTCACATTTTTCAGAATTGAGACATTTTCTTTTCTCAGTTCTTATGAAACTGAGTTTATGATGTTAGTGGTTCAGCAGTTAAAAGATTATACAACTTCTCAGTGTGTACTGGGATGGAATTTCTCAGGACTAAGAGATTTTCTTATTGTCACTTTATTTTTATTTCCTTTATAGCCATATTTATCCCACTCTTTCCAGTTTCACAAGTGGGTCTTGTTTTCATTTCGTAGAGCCAGTAAACAAAGGTGGTAGGTAGTAGATCAGGATTGTGATGGAGGGTAAAACCAAATTCACAAGTGTTATTGACAAAGGACTGCAATGAATGATTTAGAAAGGGTGCTACTGTGAGAAAGGAGAGAACTCTTATGTGAATCCCAACTCTAACCCAGCTGTGTAGTCTTGGACCAGTCATTTTAACTCTGCTCTGGAATTTCCTTGCTTTATAAAGTAAGGATAATATTCACATTACTTCCCTTGGAGGGATGTTGTGAAGAAAGTACTTTATAAACCTTATAACGGTATAGAAATGTGAGATAATTTTTTATTGTTTGGAATAAGCTGTTCATTTCTATGTGAAATTTTTGTTTTAATTGTCTTATCTTTCAAATAGTATACTCATGGCCTCAATACATTTGTAATGGCAATTTTTGAAAATTCATGAAACATGTCAGCCCCTCCTTGTGTTCAAATTACTTTGCTAGTTATGAGAGTTACAAAATTTTATAGGTTTCATTCTCTGTCTTCATAGAACGTACACTCTAAAATGGTGATAAAGATAGCTCATCAAAATAATTTATGATAAATGCTCTGAAGTACGGTATAAAATGCTTTGTGACCTCTAGTATAAAAGGGAGATACCGCTAGAGATCTCTTTGTTGACTTGGATTTATTAATGTCCTTTCAGTATAGATATTTAATCCACCTAAATATATAAGCATTCCTCCAATATTTCTCCATCTTTCCACAAACTTAGTATAAAAAGACTGGTTCAACTCAAGGTTCTGCTTTTATGTGAGGCTACCAGAAAAGAAAATAAGATAAGTTTGTCATAACTTGTTTTTGGTAAGGTAATGCTAACTTGAAGTGATAATTTTTCCTTAAATATTCCCAAATATATTTTAAATGATTTGCTTTAGAATTTTTCTAGAGATTAACATCAGGTTATTGTACTTGCATCTTTTCCCAGATTTTCCTTCTTCACATTTTTCAGAATTGAGACATTTTCCTTTCTCAATTCTTTTGAGACTGAGTTTATGATGTTAGTGGTTCAGCAGTTAAAAGATTATACAACTTCTCTGTGTGTACCTGGGATGGAATTTCTCAGGACTAAGAGATTTTCTTATTGTCACTTTATTTTTATTTCCTTTATAGCCATATTTATCCCACTTTTTCCAGTTTCACAATTCTTTTTGAAGGTAATTGGGGTTATGACTTACCCAGGGCCACACAGCTAGTATGTGTCTGATACCCCCATCTAGTAATACCTTCCCTGAATTTGACTGAATTTGATCTCAGGCCCTCCTGACTCCAGGGCCGTTGCTCTATCCTCTGCACCACCTAGCTGCCCTGTTTATTCTTTTCTAATAAAGAAGATACATAAACACAATTGAAGTTTGATAATAGTCTCTGTCATCTGTTCATGTATCATCCATCATAAGGGATGGGCAAATTCAGAAAACTCAAGTATAGCCACGTTTGTTTTTTAAAAAATGCTTTACCCTTTTTTTCCTCATATTTTTAAAAAATGCTTTACCCTTTTTTTCTCATTACAGTCATTTGCGGTGGAATGATATTTGTCAGAATTTAATTTTTGAAAGCCTTTTCCCTTTTAGATGATGCCTTTAGTCATGGTATCTTTTTTCAGATCGGCTTTCCTAAAGTCTAGTTGACCAGGCCAGCCATCCTTACGTACTTCCAAAAGAACTGAACCACATCCATATTGTCATTCTTGATATAAGTGAAATTACATGAAAACATGAGAAAAGAAGAGATAGGCTTTTGTAGGTAATTTCTACAGGAGATTACATTTTAATAACCACACAATTGAACGAAAGGCACAGAGAATACAAATTGTTGGGGGTTTTGCCTATTAATTATCACCTGTTTAAAAACAAATGACTGAACAAAATGCACCCTGAATGCTTTCCTCAGAAAGATGACTTCTGCGAATATGTTAACATTTTATAAAATTCTGTGATGAATGTGATTAATCATAATTAATGATTTGCTGAGTGTTCTTGTTAAGGTATTAGCAGCTGTTATTTCTTATGACCTGTGTATTGTCTAAACAGAGACATTACTTATTTATCTTTTTTTAAAAATTAAATATATTTATTTTTAGTTTTCAACATTCCACAAGATTTTGAGTTAGTTTTTTCTCCCCATCTTTCCCCTAGTCCCCACCCTAAAATAGTAAGCCTACTGAATAACCCTTCCCCCAATCTGTTCTCTCTTATATTCTCCCCCATCACCTCCCTAACTTTCTAGTAGGGCAAGATGGATTTCTATACCCCAGTGCCTGTATATCTTCTTTCCCAGTTTCATGTAAAAAACCATTTTTTTTGAAACGTTTGTTTTTAAAACTTTGAGTTCCAGATTTTTTCCCTTTTTCCCTCCTCACCCACCACCACTGGGAACATAAGTAATTCAGTATAAGTTGTACATTTGTAGTTACCCAAATCATTTCCATAGTAGTTATATTGTGGAAGACTATATTTCCCTCCATCCTGTGCTGCCCCTCACTTATTCTATTTTCTCTTTTGACCCTATCCCTTTTCAAAAAATGTTTGCTTCTAACTACCCCCTCCCCCAATCTGCCCTCCCTTCTGTCATTCTCCCTTTTAACACTTCCCCCCCCTATTTTCCTGTAGGATAAGATACTCAATTGAGTGTGTATGTTATTCCCTCCTTAAGTCAAATTGAATGAGAATACAGTTGTCTCATTCTCTTTCACATTTCTGTTCTTCTCCATTGTAACAGTTTTCTCTTGCATCTTTTTTATGAGATAATTTACCTTAATTTATCTCTCCCTTTCTCCTTCTCCCAATAAATTCCTCTCACCTCTTAATTTTATTTTTTAGATATCATCCCTTCATATTCGATTCATCCTGTGCCCTCTGTCTATGTATACATAAACATACATATGCCCACACTCATATATATTTATATATACATATACCCTCCTATACATATGTATGTATGTATGTAAATATGTACATATATATTCCCTTCAGCTATCCTCATACTGAGAAAAGTCTTGAGTTACAATTATTGTTTTTCCATGTAGGAATGTAAATAGTTCAACTTTAATAAGTTCCTTATGATTTCTTTTTCCTTATTTACTTTCTCATTCTTCTCTTGCTTCTTGTTTTTGAAAGTCAGATTTTCTGTTCAGCTCTGGTTTTTTCATCAAGAATGCTTGAAAATCCTCTATTTCATTGAATAACCATATTTTCCCCTGTAGCATTATGCTCAGTTTTGCTGGGTAAGTGATTCTTGGTTTTAGTCCTAGCTCCTTTGGTATATGGAATATCATATTCCAAACCCTTTGATCCCTTAACGTAGGAGCTGCTAGGTCTTGTATTATCCTGATTATGTTTCCGCAATACTCAAATTCTGTGTTCCTGACTGCTTGCAGTATTTTCTTCTTGATCTGGGAACCCTGAAATTTGGCTATAATATTCCTAGGAGTTTTCTTTTTGGGATCTTTTTCAAGAGGTGGTCTGTGAATTCTTCCAATTTCTGTTTTGCCCTCTGGTTTTAGAATATCAGGGAAATTTTGTTTAATAATGTCTTGAAAGATGGTATCTAGGCTCTTTTTAAAATTATTATTATGGGTTTCAGGTAGTCCAGTAATTTTGAAATGATCTCTCTTGGATCTATTTTACAGGTCAGTGGTTTTTCCAATGAAATATTTCAGATTGCTTTCTATTTTTTCATTTTTTTTGGATCTCTTTCATAGTATCTTGACTTCTCATAAAGTTATTAGCTTCCATTTGCTCTAATCTGATTTTGAAGGAGTTATATTCTCTTCAGTGAGATTTTGAAATTTCTTTTCCATCCAGCAAATTTGTCTTTTTAGGGCATTCTTCTCCTCACTGGCTTTTTGGGCCTCTTTTGCCCTTTGAGTTAGTCTATTTTTTAAGGTGTTATTTTCTTCAGTGTATTTTTGGGTCTCCTTTAGCAGTCTGTTGACTCACTTTTCATGATTTTCTTGCATCATTCTCATTTCTCTTCCCAATTTTTCCTCCACTTCTCTTATGTGATTTTCAGAATTGTTCTTGAGCTCCTCTATGGCCTGTAATCAATCCATATTTTTCATGGAAGCTTTTGATGCAGGAGTTCTGACTTCATTGTCTTCCTCCTGCTTCATGCCTTGATCCTTTTTGTCCCCCCAAAAGGATTCTGTGGTCTGTTTGTGCTTCCTGTGCTTGATCATATTGCCAGCCAATTACTTGACTTTTGCGCTCTTTGCCACAGTAGAACTCTGCTTCTAGAATGGAGAGAGCTTTGTCTAAAATTTCTAGGATTTTTGTAGCTGCTAGAACTATTAGGAGGGTGCCCTCTCTACAGCCCACACAAGCTTTGGCTCACTGGCGACACACTGCAGGACCACCACCCAAAACCGTGATCCAGATCCAAGCAGGTTAAAGCAAAATCAATTATCCTCTGAATGGTTGCTTGGTCCCCCTACGATCTGCAGGCCAGGCGCTCCTGAGGCAGCCCCTGTACAGCTGCTGCGCCTCCACTGCTTGCTGCCCTGGGGGCAGGGGCCGGACCACACTCTTCTATCCATCCCTGTTCCACCAGAATTCCATACTGACCTTTTACTTTATATTTGGTGTTTATAAGTTGAGAAGTCTGGAGATCAGTATAACTGCTGGTGATTCACTCTCCTGAAGTCTGCTCTGGCCACTGCTTATTGGGGTTACCCTGGGAACAGGACTGTGCTTGGCTCCCAGCTCAGTGCAATAGACCCTTCCTGTCAGCCTGCCAGCTGCCTTCAGTGGGAGATTTGTTTCTCTCTGTCACTTTGTAGGTTCTGTAGCTCTAAAGTTTGTTTAGAGTAATTTTTTCCCATATATTAGAAGTGATTGGAGTGGAAACTCACACCAAGTTTGTGCTTCTACTCCGCCATCTTGGCTCTGCCCCATTCCTTATCTACCCCTTTCAATTCTCCTTAAATGATAGTGTAACTTTCAGTATCATTGAATCTCCAGTGAAATCCACAGAATTTAAATGCTGTTGATCTGACCATCCACAATAAAATAATAAAGTGAATTAAATATGCATATTGCTTAAACTTTGGCATATCAGGTGGGAACCAGCACTTCCCTCAAGGGATTTGTAATCAACCAGTGAGATGTTAGAAATATGGGTTGAATGCTGCCCTCCCCATGATAACCAATCTAGGGACTTGTTTCCCACTCAGTGGCATTACTTCTTTTGCCCTTTTTACTTTACTTTACTTTACTTCTTTGCCCTTTATCTCCTGAACATTCTCCCTCTTGACCCCCTTCTACCAGTGGCTTATGATTGTGCAAGCTCTCTTTTCCTACTCCTACCCTTTCTCCGCACAGTAGCATGGGATATTCAGAAAAGATACAGTGATGGTTCAGTTGAATGGTTAAAATAGTTAAAATAGTGTGTTGACCCTCTTGACAACAAGGAGTCTGTTGCACCTGTGGAGTTCTGACTCCTGAAGTCCTCAACTTTTATGATTTGAACAACCCAGAAGCTGATTTGGAGCCTCAGTCCTCTATAACAAGTTTCAAAAACAGTTTCATTGCCTTTTTAGAGAAAGCGTATCCTAGCTTATGTGGAGTAGATCTTGTATCTATCACCTATGCATTTCTCTACTCAGTAAACTCGAGGGGTTCCCTGTTCACTCTAGTATAAAATGTTGTTTCATCTTTATCCCATGTCTTTTGCATGATAACCTCCTCTTGCCATATCACCTGGAAAATTGTAGTCAACTTTTATATGAGCAATGGACCCCCTATCTTGCAAATTTCAACTGGAATAGAATCAGCATCTGGTGCTTTGCCATATGAAAGGAGCCTAATGGCATTCAGAACCTCTTCTGTTGAAACTTCAGCTAGGGAGGGATTGACTTCAGCCTGAGGTAAACGGTCAGTGGCTTCAGCATTGATTGATGATGGTCTGTTGAGAATACTATGGAAGTGTTTAGCCCATCTCTCTAGGATCATATCCTTATCACTAATCAATGTGGCTCCATCAGCACTGAGTAGTTCAGATGCATCATAGGACTTTGACCTATAAATAGCCTTCAGGGTATCATAAAAGGGCTTTGAAGTGTTACTATCAGCATAAAACTGATATCATCTGCCTTCTTGGTGAGTCAAGAATCCTGCATCTCGCTAAGCTTTGCTTGTACATTACTTTTGATGGAATTAAATGCTGCCTTCTTAGAGATGGATGAACTATCCTGCTAGTAAACCTTTTAAAGTTCTCATTTTTCATTTAGCAGCTTCTGAATTTCCTCATAATTTTCATCAAACCAGTCTTGGTGTTTGTGGGTGTTCTGGCCCAGATGAGCAAATGCAGTGCTATTCACCAAATCTCTGAAAACTGCCCACTCCTTTTCTGCGCCACTGTTACCAACAGTGTGTTGGCTCAGCTTTCTCTCCCAGTTAGCAGCAAACTGTTTTCACTCAGAGAAGAGTTCTAACTCCCGTAGGAGTTCAAGAATGCCTCCATTGTCCATCTCTATAAAGGTAAAGAAAATAGATTGTCCTGTGACAATCACGGGAGATTTCTCTCTTAGTCATTGCTGGCAGAATTCTTGCTAGAGTCCTCCTTAATAGACTGATCCTTCACCTGGAAGATGGTCATCTGCCTGAGAACCATTGTGGCTTCAGAAAGGAACAAGGAACAATTGATAGGGTGTTTGCTGTCCAACAACTCCAGGAGAAATGCCAGGAGCAGAACAGAGGTCTATACACAACTTTTGTAGATCTGATCAAGGCCTTTGATACTGTTAGTCATGAGGGCTTATGGAAAAGTATGTCAAAATTTGGTTACCTGGAGAAGTTCATCAGCATTGTATGTCAATTTCATGACAGGCTTGCCCAGGTTCTAGATCATGGACAGTACTCTTGTGCCTTCCCAGTCACCAACAGAGTGAAACAAGGCTGTGAACTTGCTCCTGTGCTTTTTAGCATGATGATTTCAGCCATGTTATTTAATGCTTTCAATGAGGATGAACACGGCATCAAGGTTAGCTACTGTACTAATGATGGTAAAATCCCATCCCTTTTAACTATTTTTTTGTGTGTAAGTTTTATATATAATTATTTACATATAAATAGATGCACTTTTATATATATGTATGCAATTATATATATATATATCCAGGAATGCAAGGATATAACTTATAAACATGGGAGTTATACTAAAAAAATTTCTTATACACATGCATGATCAAAACCATTTGTTAATTACTGGCCTATGATTTATATCTAATGATACAGCCCATCAAATAAGTACATCAAAGTATAGATCTGAGGCAAGTGCTAAAGAGGAACTATGAATTGGACCCAGAATTAAATAGTAAGAGAAGGTTAGTGTGGAATGGCTCTTTGGAAAGGGGATAAAGGAAGGAACATGGGGGAAATTTAGGCAATGTAAAAACAAATCTTGAATATTTGATGTTTTGTGTGTGTGTGTGTGTGTGTGTGTGTGTGTAAAGGACTAATATGATCTCAGAAGAAAGACAACTACAAGTGGCACAGAGGTACAGGAAAAGATGTATGGTTGGTTAAAAAAACCAAATGTGCACATCAGTACATTTCCAACCAAAATGTATCCTAGAAATGGTGTCAAAACATCAAGGATGTATGTGATTGTTAAAAGAGGTCAGCTATTAGCTGTGATCTGGTTGCCAAAAAATCTAATACAATCTTAGCTGATCAATAGAAGTATAGTGTTAAAGATAAAGCTAGTAGTGCTACTATATAATTTGGAACTCAGGTGAAATGTTCCGTCTGGTTATGAGGCTCATGAGAAGCTAGAGTTAGTCTAGACGAGAGCATCAGGATGGTGAAGGAATAAGTACAACAATTAGGACTCTCTACACTATTGTGAGATACTGAGGTCACTGGAGGTCTTCAAAGAGATGCTGAATATCCTGCTGGGGATGTCATAGAAAGGTTTCCTGCATAGGACAGGAAGAAATAATAAATTCCCTTGGATTCCCAGTTGTCTACTCAGAAATGAAGAAACTTGATAAAGTTAATCTTTCTCCTAAAGTACTCAAAACCTATATATGAATAATTTGTTTATATGAACCATGCCGTTCTACTTTTTATAGGGCTCTTATTCCTTTGGCAAAAATAAAAGAAGTTAATCTGTGGGGTTTTTTGTTTTGTTTTGTTTTGGTTTTTTTGGTTGCAAAAGATGGTTGCAAATGTGTTACATTCAGCTGCTTTTCTAGTATTTGATTTTTTGAAAACTATGGGTCTAACAAAACTCCTCTTAAAAGCTTTCATTTCTGATTTGTGAGGTAACAGCCTAGAAAGGGAAAAAGTTTCATTTCTCGTTCAATTTTACATTTTACACTTAAATACTAAAAATAAGGGTAATGAACATTTTGCTTTTTATTTTAGTCAAATGATTCAGTTGATAGAATCTTTATGCAAATACATCTATAGTTACCAAAGAGAAAAAACATTTTCATTTCAAAGGTTCTATATCAGGCAGCATTGAAAATGTTTATAGTTACGTTTTTTTTGGCAAGAGAAAATAGTTTCCAGATCACTCTTGTAGCAAGTACACTGTCCATCTATGCAGTTCCTCAGGGTATAATTTTCATTTTTTTCCCCAGACTTGTATTTTCATTGGTATAAGGAACTACAGGTAAAGAAGGACCCTCTACAGATGCAAATTGGTAGCTGCTCTGTGAATTATAGGCTTAAGCGAGTTGCCTGGACACAAGGTTAAGTGACTTGCCCAGAAGATGTCACAGTCAGTATGTATGTGTCAGAGGTGAGACTTGAACCCAGTTAGCTTTTCCTTAGTCCTGAGTCTTCTCCATACACTACGCCATACTGCCTTTCTGAGTTCATAATATTTTTCTTTATTAATATGACTTTAGATTTAAGGTCTAGATCAGCGATTCTCAACCTATGGGTTGCGACCCCTTTGGGGGTCAAATGACCCTTTAACAGGGGTCACAGAGGTTGCCTAAGACCATTGGAAAGTACATACTTTCCAATGGTCTTAGGAACTGAGACACTGCTCCTCTATCCATCTCCTGGCAGGTCTGCCCACATGCAGATATGTCCACATATGAGTATTAAGTAGCATTAGGAAGGTTGAGAACTATTGGTCTTAGATGGTTCATGTTTTGATCTTTTCTCTTGGGACTCTTTCTTCTCCCTGTTCCAAGCTTGCTTTGTGCATTCTCTGTCAGTGGTCCTGTCAGTGACATCTTGATAACATAGCATGCTATGTTACAGTGGCTAGTGATCTTGTTGGTCTCAGGAACCCTTCACTCTCTTAAAAATTATTAAGATTCCAAGGGGTGGCTAGGTGGTGCAGTGAACAGAGCATTGGCCCTGGAGTAAGGAGGACCTGAATTCAAATCCTGCAGACACTTAATGGAAAAACTAGCTGTGTGACCTTGGGCAAGTCACTTAACCCCAATTGCCCTCCAAAAAGAAAAAAAATTATTAAGACTCCTACAAAGAGCTTTTGTTTTGGGGAGTTATATCTATCAATATTTACTGTCTTAGAAATGAAAATGTTTTAGTATTATTATGAAAATAATTTTTACTTACAGATTCCCTGCAAGAATCTCAGGGGATCCCACTTTGAGTATCACTGGTATAATGGATGACTATCTAGATATCTAGATTACCTGATTATCTAGGTTATCTAGATTGAAATCTTAAAATATTTAACTGACTGCATGAACATCAACAAGTTGCCTAATCCCTCAGAATCTGTTTTCTTATCTTTAAAATGGGAACAGTAATACTTGCAAGACTTATTTTACATGTTATTATGAGCTAAATGATTTAAAAATGTTAAATGTGTGAATTGTTATTATTCACCCCCTTTTCACATGTCAGTACTAATATTTTTATATATCAGGATAGAAATTATTTTGAGTATGTTGCTTTGCACAAGTCTCCCCAATGACTTCTAGCTAGAGCTCTGGAAGCCCAGAGAACTATTTCTGTTATATTCCATTGTGACCTGAATCCAAATACCCAACTTTTTCCTATAACGCTGCCTCCAAATAGTAGTTGTTTAAATATGCTGATTCTCTTTATTTTCTTTATTTACATATATCCTCTTTCATATACAAAGCCCTTTTTAATATGTAAAATTAGAAATTATAGATTTTATTTTATTTGCCTTTTGGAGGGGGGAAGGCAGGGCAATTTGAGGTTAAGTGACTTGCTCAAGGTCACACAGCTAGTACATGTTAAGTGTCAGAGGCCAGATTTGAACTCAAGTACCCCTAATTCCAGGGCCAGTGCCCTATTCACTGTGCCAGCTAGCCACCCCTATAGATTTTATTATTAAATCTGAAGCAAAAGTAGTCATGTTAGATACAGTTTTGATAGACAAATTTAAAATTATATGTGGATATAAACTGAAGAAATATAAAGGAAAGTTTGAAGAAATGTCAGTTTTGATTATCATGACAGTTGTTAGCTACCGCAAGACCAAAATAATAGTTTATTTGTTGTGGAAGAAATAAAAATTGGGATTTTTTGTTTTCTTTTGGTAGTTAAAGCATCTTCCTGTCAGATTGAATATATCAGTTGTTATGACCTGCCTTTCAGAAGATTTAAGATGTATTCTATATTCCTAGGGAGTTTTAAGTTTGGCATGAATTTTTTCCATAGCTGTTTGTTTAAACTTTTCCCTCCACTTTCCCTGTCCTTGACCAGGGCAGGAGCTGACTTTGGAGAAAATGTATGTAAATTGCTTTGCAAATCTTAAAATTCTATATAAATATGAGCCATTATTAGTATCACTGGTAATTTCAGTATCTATACAGAGCCACTCTTTTGTTTTCTGGTAGGCTATGGGGACTGTGGACTGCATCACTAACTATTGTAGCCTGATTTGGGTAACCAAAAAATACAAATGTCAGGAGAAACTAAGTTAATAATTATGATGATGAAAATATGAAGCTTATTTCAAAAAGTCGCCTCTCTTTGGTGTAGTTCTTATCTTAGTCACAAGAGGTCAGCAGAGTTTTTTAGTTCATCTTTTGCTCAACTAATGTTGAAAGTGCTTCGAAGCTGATATTGGCTTGATATTTGACACTTTCTCCGAAGGCTTATTTTTAAAATTCTGATCATTTTTCAGCACAGTTAGAATTTTAGGTTGAAAAAACAATTGTCAAAGATCTGTTTGAACAAACTGTAAATGGAACTATAGAAGAAATGGAGTTCATATACATTTTAATGCATGGGCTGTAGCTACTCAGTTGGAAAGGTAAGGTTCTTAAGGTTCTGAGTGGAGCTAATAGTTAAGAAAGTATATTACTCTGATGAAAACAGAGACAAGCAGTTTCTATATAATTACACAGCCTTTCTAGAATTTCAAGACAACTGAATTTGTGTTTTTAGATGGGGATTTAGTGCCTTTAAAAACATTTGTGAAACTTTCTGTTTAGGTGTTGACTTGAGAAACTTGAGAGCAGGTAGCTTGTACCTAGATTACCTCTAAGCACTCACTGGAAGCAGTACTTAGGAGTTTTTCTCTTTAATCTGATTCTGGACTTTTCTGCTAAAATGATCAATTCTAAGTCAACAATTCTCTGAAAAAGCTATGTCTCAAAAGTCCTTGTATATGGTAAGTGCTTTCAGGTATGGCAGTTTCCCAGTCTGCTATGTTTCTTCTCCTATATGCTACTTTTCTACTTGTTTATTTTAAATGAGATTTTGTTGATATTTTCTGTTTCTTATATAACCATAGTTATTCCAAGTCACTCTCCACTTTCCCCTCCCAGAGAACCATCCTGTATGATAAGTTGTGTTTTTTTAGAGAGAAAAAAAAAAAATCAGCGTAACTGATGGTACATTGAAAAAGCCTGAAAACATGTAATGTGTAATACCTTCCTTCTCTCTTTCTTTCTTTCTCTCCCTTCCTTCCTTTCACCTCTCCCCTCTATCCACATAGGGTATTGTACCCTTACCTGCAGGAGGAATGTAAATTTTCAGCCCTAAAATCTTGCAAGATATCTTGGGGTTTATGGGATATATTTTTTTCTTAAAGACAATGCTTTAAACCCAGGTCACTCTGGCTCTAATTAATTGACCAGCAGTAGGTCCCAGGCCAGGTCCCCACCTGGTCAGTGTTTGGTCTCTGATTGCCTCAGAGTGAATGTAATAGCAATTGTTTCTGTTTGGGCTAGAAACCCAGAGGATCTTCCCCTCACAGATTTTTTTTTTTTTGACTAGGTGAAAGAGGCCATTCTCTGCCTCATTTCTTATCCAGCCATAATCACTGAATGGGAATTGTCACAGTCAATTTGAAAAAAAGAATTAAGACTTTAGCTTAGGGGCGGCTAGGTGGCTCAGTGAGTAGAGCACCAGCCCTGGAGTCAGGGGTACCTGAGTTCAAATCCGGCCTCAGACACTTAACACAAAAAACTAGCCGTGTGACCTTGGGCAAGTCACTTAACCCCAACTGCCCTCCAAAAAGCAAAAAAAAAAAAAAAAAAAGATTTTAGCTTAAAAAGGCCAAGATGTCCCAACACATCCTGGACCATCTTCAGTCTTCTATATCTATATCTTACCACAGGACCCAGATGACTCACAGAGGAGAAAGTGAGACTGGTGACTTTGCACAGACCTCCCTCACTTAAATCCAATTCGCTTGCATGTCATGGCATCCCCTCTCTACTATCATGATCTCTTTTGAAGGACAAACGACAACAACAAGCTTGATCTTTATAATTTTATTAACATTTTATTTTGGTTTTTTTGGTATATCTTTCTATTTACATTGTTGTAGTTACTGTGTATATTGCTTTCTTGGCTCTGCTTGCTTCACTTTGCATTGGTCCATATAAATCTTTCCATGCTTCTCTGTATTCATCACACACATCATTGCTTACAACACTGTAATATTTCATTACATTCATGTACCACAATTTGTTTAGCCATTCCCCGTTTGATGTACGTATATTTTGTTTCAAATTCTTAGCTATAGCAAAAAGATGCTGCTATAAATATTTTGGAGTACATGGGAACCTTCTTCATATTGACATCTTTGGAGTGCAAGCCTAGTAATGGAATTTCTGGTTGTGACCATTTTATTCACTTTATTTTGCATAATTCCCAGTTGTTTTACAAAACAGTTGTACCATTTTACAGCTTCACCAGTAACTTATTTGTGTTCCTATCCTTCCATATATTCGTAAATTTGACTGTTGCCATTTTGGGGTCACTTTTGGTTATTTTCAGGGTGGAAAGTAAAACCTAAGGTTGTTTTGATTTGCATTTCTCTTACTAGTGATTTTTGAAAATTATTTGATGTGATTATGAATACTTTATGGTTCTTTTGAGAACTCTTTATATCCTTTGTTTATCAGTTGGGAAATAGCTAGTAGTCTTAAACATATTTTTAATTGTTTGTATATCTTGAGTACCACACCTTTATCATAAAATTTGATAACAAAGATTTACTCCCCCCCCATTACCACTTCAGTTCTTATTCCAGGTGCATTAATGTTATCTCTGCAGAAACTTTTCAATTTCAGCTAATCAACGTGATCTATTTTATCTTTTTTATTTGCCTCTATCTCTTGGTTGTTTAAAAATACTTCTGTCCATAGCTGTGATGTTTCTCTTCTATTCTTTTTATAGTATGAGCTTTAATATTAAGGTTATGTTTCCATTTAGAATGTATTGTGGAATATGGGGTAAGATGTGAATTTAAACCTATTTTCTTCCAGACTGTTTTAGTTTTCCCACCTGTTTTTTTTAAATCAGATACATTTTTTCCCACATAAGTAATGCTTTCTACTTTGTCAAACCCTAGGTTTTTGAGTTTTATTATTTTTGAATCTCCCTTGTCTGGTCTGTTCCATTTACCTATCTCTCTATTCTTTAACTAAGATCAGATGGTTTTGATGACTGATGCTGTATAATACACTTAGCAAAATCAATAAGACAAGAGAAGGAAATTAAAGGAACAAAGATAGGTAAAGAGGAGATAAAACTATCCCTGTTGGTGATTATATGGTGGTTTACTTGAAAAATCCTAGGAAATCAGGAAAGATCCAAATTGATTAATAGCTTTAGCAAAGTTGTAGACTACAAAATAATCTTTAGAAATTGACAGCATTTTTATATAACAGTAACAAAACATAAGCAGTCATAGAAAGGGAAATCTCATCACCTATAACTACAGAATGCATAAAATATCTGGGAATTGATGCTTCACACACACGCACACACACACACACACAAAGCACACAAAACACTTGTATAGATTCAATTATAAAGTGCTCTTTAAAGAAATAAAGAACAACTTGAATAGGTGGAAAAATATTCAGCGTGCATAACTAGGTCGTGCCAATATAATAAATATGACCATACTACCAAAATTAATTTACACTTTTAATATTATGCCAATCAGAATATCCAAGGACATACTTTTATAGAACTTGATAAAATAATAACAAAATTCATTTGGAAGAACAAGAGCTAGAATATTAGTCCTATCCAATCCAATAGACATTTGTTAAATGTCTAGGACATGGTGGGCATTGTGCCATGCCCTGTAGATACAATTAATATAAAGATAATCCCTGTCCTCAAGAAACTTACAAGCTAAAGCAGGATATAACACACAAAAGGAGGCAGGAAAGTGGGAGAGGGTGAGGTTTCAGAATGAAATAGGGGTGAAAGTGGAGGGGGACACCAGAGAGTACGTGGCATCTTGTTCCAGAGAGTTGATAACAGGCAAGGCAGCAGACTCAAAATGGAAGGATCTGAGAGTTCAGTTTCAGCCCTCTAAAGAAGAGGGTTGTGATGAGTTTGTTACTTTACCCTCTGAACAGAAGGGAAGTCATATCAAAGGAAAAGATGAAAAGATATTTTTCTCACTTCTAATGAAGTCTTTAGTTCTCATTAAAATATTAGTCTCCCTCACTATAAAGCCTGTTTAGTCAACAATTATGAGGTTAGACTGGATAACTTACAAAATGAGCAGGATGAACTAAGTGATATCTAATGTTTCTTTCAGGTTAGAATGGTCAGTGAATTTAATGTGGGGATCAGGGAGTTCAGGGAGTCCAGCAACCCCAATAACCAGAGTCCAGAATGAAATCACAGGCTCAAACATTCTCTAAGTCAAGGTGGCAAGGATTTATTGTTAGGCTATACAGCAGGCAAGAGTTCTTAGGGAACCTGCAACCTTAGAGAGGTACAGTTGAAGTTTATATAGGATATTCTATAGTATGACAAGTGCCAAATATACTAAGTAGGTGAGTCATGGTGGGATTAGGGAGTGATTAAGGAGTGGTCAGTTCTTAAAGGAACTTGCACTTTTTAATATCTACTGCACAGGCATATTGCCCAGAATTCACTGGGAAATAGCTCAAGGCGGGGCTGCATGGAGGTATGGTTTTAGGCTTGAAATGTCACTAAGTCAGCTAACAGTCAGGGCTGACCAAGCTGCCACCCATCAGTGGCATATTTGACAAGATGGATATTGGGAGTTTAGTATATCCCAAGCTAACAAGGGATTCAGGATGGTATATAATGAGCTAGGGAGTTACTTATAGATAATCTAGTGAAGGATTCATAGGTGCAGCTTGTTATTGTACCAAAGGGAGATAATCGTTTGTCTGGGGCTTGATCTTGAATGGTTTTCTAGGCAGAGTACTGCCACGGAGAGAAGCAGACAGAAATAATGCTCTGAGGCTGGGGAGATCTGCGGCTAGGGAGAGATGTGATTTTACAAACTGGGGTTCAAGCACAGGCAACCAAGCACCCCATCAGATTTTTTTGTGCTTAAAAAATCCACCATTTATCATAGTGCCTTCCACATAGTAGGCACTTAATAATTTTTTTAAAATTTAATTGATTTCCTGACCATTAAGTTCCTTTCTAACTTTAAGTTTCTCTTGTTTGATCAGGACACAGTCTATATTAGAAACCATGGATGTGTTCAGATTTGCCCTAGATTCTCTTCCTGGCATTTATTGGTACAGCAGAATGAGCAATGAATTTGGAGTCAGAGGATCTTGGTTTAAATCCCTTTTCTGCAACTCATTTAACCTCCCTGGGCCTTAATATCTTCTAATTAAAAGATTGGATTGGATGACCTCTTAGGTCCTGTAATCTATGATGCTCTGATAGTAACACTTCAGCCATATGCTCAGACAAGAGCCTAATTAGTCTAGTCTGGGATCATTTCTCTTTCACTGTTGCAAACTGAGGAGCTAAAACTGTACCTCCGATTCCTTCAAGGCTGTCACCACCATCAGTCAACTCACCCTCCACTTTTTTGTTGTTGTTGTTTGTTTTGTTTTTTGCTTTTTGGAAGGGAGAAGGTAGGGCAATTGGGGTTAAGTGACTTGCCCAAAGTCACACAGCTAGTTTTTTTGTTTTAAGTGTCTGAGGCTAGATTTGAACTCACGACTTCCTGACTACAGGGTCAGTGCTCTATTCACTGTGCCACCTAGCCACCCCCACCCTCCACTTTCTACCTTACTAACACTGGAATTCTCTCTTCCTTATGTAAAAGCTTGCCTCTCTCAAGAATCAGTTAAGAAAGTTAACCCAGGTATTATAGATGCATTCTTGGATTCCAGGGTTCTGTATAAATATACCAGCTATAGAATCACAGAGCTCTTCCTCTGCAGTGAGATGGAAAAAGTGCTGATAGGGCAGTGATATGGAGTAATGGAAAGACTGTTACTTAGCAGCAGTCTAGTTTTGAGACCTGGCTCTGCCAGCTGCTAGTGTTGTGACCTTGGGCAAGTCACTTGATCTTTGAGGATGTTTCCTTTTATATAAAATGAACATAATGATTCTTACCTTTGAAGGTTTGTCAAGATCACATGAAATAAAAGATGAGAAATTGCTTGAAAGAGATCTTATCCTTGCAAATGTTAAAACTTTATAGAAATATAAAGCATTAGGTGGTTAGAAATACCTCACACTGGTAAATATAACCATAGACAGCTTCCAGGAGAGGAATGAAATCCTAGTGCTAGCCATTGCCAGCATTCAGGCCTTTTCTCTCTTGTCTTCCCTCTGCTGTGGTAGTGGAGTTCTGTTGACAGTTCTTCATTGGTGGGCCTGGAAGGATGTTTACATTTTGTCCTTCTTGGCATTCTTAAGCCCTAGGGCATCTTTTCTAGGAAGCTATTGGAAGTTGTTAGCTGCTTGTAGACAGACTGTATTGTAGGCTTCTTAAGGACAATGATAATGTTTTAACCTGCTTTTGCCAAGCATTATACTTATGGGTCTGTAATAATTATTGTAAAACCATTTGTCTCTAATTTCCATTATCAAATTCTTGGGCTTTTTCTTTTCTTTTAAAGCTATGGGTTTGCCATTTGTTAAATAGTCTGGTTGGAATAAACTAGAATGATTTAATTTTTACCTATTTTTAAACTTCTTGACAATTCTGAAGAATTTGACTAAAATAGTTTAATTACATCCTGAAGTGGAAATTGAATTTTGGAAGATTATTTTGGTATCCCAGGCTTTACCCACTCTTCAGTTGAAGTTTCCTGAGGTTTTCTTTTTTCTTAGTTGTCTTGAAACTTCAGGGAGTCATGACTATTGTTTCCTTTCTTCCAGCTTAAAATTTTAAGACGTTAAAAACAGTGAAACTATTACTATCATTTTATTGTTGCAGGTGCCCTGTCATTGCTTTTGGTGAGATTTTATTTTTGATTTTGTTTGTGGTTGGAGGACAAATCTTCCTAGCTTTCTTTGGGATTGAACAGAGTACATTATTAATAATAACAAGAGTTCATGTTTGTACAGCACCATCAAGTTTACAAAGCTCCTGGTGAGGTACTTAGCATAAGTACTAAGTACTACACTATATTCTTATTTTACAAATGAGAAAACCCTAAATGTTGCACACAGGACGGAAAGGATGTATTAGCTAGAATTACTTGTGACTCAGTTCTCTCATGTCAATCGCTAGTGTTTTTACCATATTTCTAGATTTTGTGATTAAAGGGAATAGAACTGGGAAATTATACACTTAAGCTGTCACTCCTATTAGCATTTACTTGAACAGTGACAAGATAAAAAGCATAACATAGTGTATTATGGAAAAATTTAGCCCCCGGCCTTAATGTAAAATCCTTCATTCATTTATTTTAAAATAATATTCTTAAGGCACATGTCTGAATGTTACTCCATTCCTCTAAAACTTTTTTTTTTTTTTTGGAGGGCAGTTGGGGTTAAGTGACTTGCCCATGGTCACATGGCTAGCTTTTTTTGTGTTAAGTGTCTGAGGCCGGATTTGAACTCAGGTATTCCTGACTCCAGGGCCGGTGCTCTACTTACTGCGCCACCTAGCCACCTAGCCACCCCTCCTCTAAAACTTTCAGTGGCTCTGTCTTCTCTGTAAGATAAAATACAAATTCCTCAGCCTGTTTTTTAGGGCCCTCCATCATCTCTGCAATATACTTTCCAGCTTATTTAAATTACTCTCTCTTACTTTATAACCCAGCCAAAATAGACTTGTAGCTCATCTATTTCCTGCCTTTGTGCATTTATAAAATGATTTGCGATACCTGGGATGCATACCTTCTTCATCTCAGATTTTTAGAGTCCATATCTTTCTTCATGCCACAGATCAAGTGTGTGAGAAATACGCTTAGTCTAGGAATAAACAATATTCCTTGGAAAGCCAGGAAGATTTTCATTACTTTTATTTTACATTTATTCTTTCTCATTAAATGGGTAGCTTCTTTCAAAAGACTACAGAGATTTAGACAAATGCCAGTCTTTTTATGCTGCTAGTCCTGCCTGGTCCCTCCTGTCAGAACTTGTATTGGTTCCAGATCTTCTGGGTTACAACCTTTCCGACCTGTCCACTACACATTACTCCTTCATGTGTCCCCTTCTCCTGAACTTGGGCTAACACGGGTTGCATGTTTGAATGAGGCTCTTTCTTTTGGGGGGGTTGGAAAGAACAATAGCATGTATTGCTTCAGTCTCCTTTTAAACTCTGGTCTTTCTAGATCTTTCTCTGAATGTAGATATCTCCTTCCATTCTGAGAATTGTAGAGTTTTTGTTTTAACTAACTGTGTGTTACTGAGAAGAGGCCAGTTTATCACTGTTGGTCGTCACACATATGATGTGCCTATGACTGTGTACAAATTTTTCCTGGTTCTGCTCTTCTCACTTAGCATCAATTTGTATAAGCCTCTCCAGGTTATTATGAAGTCCATCTCCTTCCCATTTCTTTTTTTTTT
>CM053599.1:74970228-75003161 GCA_028646575.1 Pseudocheirus occidentalis
AAGTCCAATATCATTATAATACATTACTTGGTTCCAAAATTATACTAAATAATACGAGGGTCTGTAAATGCACGTTTTCGCTGCAAGGTAGTGTCGAGTAGCTGGTAGCCAATGTCCAGAATGGTTCGGAGTGCAAAGGGTTAAAAAATGAGTTTTACCAGTAATTACAGAACTATCTGCCCCCATTTAAGAAAGGTCTTACAGGGCAAATCAGTTCCTGGAAACTTAACTACATGTAGACAAAGTTCACTAAGCCAGTTAGTTAGTTAGTTTATATTTCTTAGTGCTATTCCTAACAACAATTTGGAGAGATCTTCTCAGAATAATATGAAAGCAATCTGAAAACAATATGCTTTTTCAAACTCAGTTTCTTTATTTGTAAAAGAAGTAGTGCTTGTACTACCTATGTCATAAGATTTTTGTAAGGAAAATGCTTTGTAAGTCATGAAATGTTATAAAACTATGAGTTGTTATTATAACTCTTAATGATAATCTCCTTTACTGAAATATATTGATTTCTGGAGTATAGTATTTAATAGTCATTCTGTGGCTTTTGAACAGAAGAAAACTGATCAAAACTGGAGAAGTCCAGTTTTAACATGAGTGAAAATGATTTGAGTTTATTAATGGAGACCTTCCTTTGTCTTCTATTTGAGCAAAGCTTTCTGCTTTATGTGGTGTCATTAGGCCAAGAATATTGACCTATCTTTCAATCTTCCTTCTCAGGATACCAGTTTTTTCACTTTGACAGAGATGTTTAGCCTGGACTCATTTAGAAAAGGTAAGAATCACGTGTGTGTCAGGGTAAGAGGAAAATCAAAATAACTTTCACTGCCTTACATTTGTATAGTATTTTGTATTTTACAAAGTACTTTCAACCTTTATCTCATTTGATTCTTATGGCAACCTTAATGTGATAGGTAAGACAGATTTTTATCCCTCCCCCCCTTTTTTTTTTTGCTTTTTGGAGGGGGGAAGGTAGGGCAACTGGGGTTAAGTGAATTGCCCAAGGTCACGTGGCTAGTTTTGTGTTAAGTGTCTGCATTTGAACTCAGGTCCTCCTGACTCTAGGAACAGTGCTCTATTTACTGTGCCACCTAGCCACCCCCTTTTTAATTCCCATTTCAAATGTTAGGAGACTGGGAATTAGAAGTTGGGAAGGTCACACATTAAGTCAGACTTAGGCAGGACCAGAAGCTAAGTTTTATGGTCCTTGGTCCATTATCTTTTTTACCTGAGTCAGTGCTGCCTCCCTAGTGAATTATTGTGAAGTATTGCTTTTCAGTGTTTCACCAGCATTACCCACTTGCCCTTTTTTAAGGCCTTTAATCTCTGAAACCTATACTGAGTTCAAAGTGCTGATCCTCATTCTAAAAGCTTTGAGGTGCCAGTTATTGATGTGCATATATCTGAGAAACCTATAGAAAACACACTACCCAGCCTCCAAGATGTCCCTCACAAAGGAAAGGTGTGTGGTCCTTTCTAAATCCCACATCAGGTTGTTACCCTTAGAATAACTAGAGAACTATGCTGGTAGTTATGTGGAAGCAAGAAAAATGATTGGTTCAGTTAGTTATCACTTGTGTAAAAATTCAAAACATCTTTTCCTTGTGTCCTTTGCTTCTGCTGCTTTTACCTCTTACTATCATCTCTTCAGGAAATTATTCACATCCCTGCATTTATTAGTTAGTTCTGAACCTAGGTTGGAGATAATAAAATCTAAAGTTATTATGGCCAACAGTAATCTGACTTTAAATTCAAGTTTCATCATTAGATTCCATTTGTCCACAGATGAATCATGGATTCTCTTCGGTTACTTGCAAAAATTGGGTGATTTTTTTTTTTATCTTCCCAGAGAAATGCATTTTTTTCATAATTATAGTGGACAATACTGTTGAGTTATGATCACTACTCATTACATATCTCAAAACGTGCTCTGGGAGAGACTCCTAGGATTTACTATTTCCCTAAATTTTCAAGCCTTCTAAACAAGTAGCATTATTTAAATTCAGCTTAGCAGTTGGGTTCTATTCACATTTATAGAGTACTGTTTGATGTTATACCTTAATTTAACCACATCTAAATTTGTTTATCTAACTTTAGGCTGAAAAATCATTAGCAAAATGTGTAATTTAAAAATTTCTAGCTGCATTGCCGATAGCTGGTAGGTAAAGAGACTTTTCTAAAACTCTTTAGCCACCCTGGGTTACCCGTTGTCTCCTACAAGGCCTTCCCTAATCCTGTCATTCAAGGCTCAGAGTAAAGCAACTTCTTTGTAGAGTTTTCTCAACCACTGTGATCTCTCCTTCCTCAGAAATCCTATAGAACTTGTTTGTGCCATTTATTTGGCAATAAATCATGTAATGACTTGTTTTATTTCTTCTATTAGCGTGTTGATTTTTCATTTTTTTTGTAAATTGTTTAGTGTTTTCTCTAATCTTTCATGAACTAGATGGTCAGCCCTTTAAGGACTATGTTGTTCTTTGTATTCCTTGTCATATAACCTGTTACCTCCGTACTTTGAGAAATCTATAATTTCATCGTTGTGGCTATCCCCTCCAGATTACAACCCCTTAGAAACTTGCTGTGACCCAAAAGCTCATCACCTGGTACTCAGACTTTTGGTGATGAATCTTTCCATACTTATCTAGACTAGTCAGCAGACAACAGACGCAATGTCTGTCACCGTTCCTGTACGTGAAACCTTTCCAGTTTGGTAAGAATTATCAGAACTTGTGCTCCATTGGTATCATCTTTGAAAATCCAGGGTTACCTCTATGTCAGGTTTTGGAGGAAGATTTTGAGAATTTAAAGTAGGTACTAAATAAATATTTGTTGATTTATTGATTAGTCTAAGTGGCAGACCAAGGGGCCATTGGCTAAAAATGGTTTTTACATTTTAAAGTTCAATAAAACTTTATTGAAAAACATATAAACCAGTATTGGTTTGCTTGGTCCCAACATGCAATCTGCTTTCTTGTTCTGAGAAAAGAATTAGTTCATTAATTCTTTCAACAAATATTTATTGATGACTTACTGTATATGTAAGGCCCTGTACTAGTTGCTATGGAAAATTGAGACAGTTTCCCCTGCAGACATTTATGATCTAGTTGGGTGATGGATGTATACAAATAATTACAATGCAATATATGAGAATTACTGTATGAGTGGTACAGATAATGAGGGCTATCAGAGTTCCCAGAAGGAAGAGAACACTTCTGGTTGCATGCTGAGACCTATTGTGTCAGTGAGTTAGTACCCATACAGCTGTAGTCAACTTTGAAGTGTGACCATTGAATTCTTGACACTTATCAGCATAGACACACATATCTGGTTTTCTAGTACTTTATAATGTCCTGGGAATCACATCAGGGTCAGTGAGCAAAAAACTAGAAGGGTCTTTTCTCATTGGCTTAATACTTCAAAGATATGTGATTTTATTGCTTTGTTTGCTCCTTTTATACAAGCAGTTCTCACTCTGGGGTCCATGAACTTGTTTTTTTGCTTTAATATTCTGACAATTGTATTTTAAGATAATTGGTTTCCTTTGTAATCATATGTATTTTATGCATTTTAAAACATTATTCTAAGAAGAGATCCATAGGCTTCACCAGATTGCCAAAGAGGTCCCTGACCAAAAAAAGATTAAGAACCTCATGCATACCTGAGTTGACAGTCTCTGTCATTTTCTGTGACTGAAAAACTTGAACTTAACTGTGGCCAAACCTCTGTTGATGAATTATCTCTTGACTTAAATAAACTGATCCTTGGACATCAGGCCCATACTCAAAACTTTCCAGTTGGATAGGACATGTCAGAACTTGAACTCTGCTGACATAGCCTTCAAAAACCCAGGCTCAGTGCCAAGCCCTGATGATGACTTTTAGTGGAAGTATTTGTATGAGACAATGAAAAATGATAAATGTGTACCAGGAAGGCATCTAGCCCCTGAAGTACATGGATCAGGTGAATTCTCAGTCCTAGGAACAAGTACTATTTTTAACTTTATACCTTATCCCATAAATGTTAAAAGTGCTTATCCAAGCTGATGTGCATAACCATCAAATAATGCAAGAGCTTACTCTGATCTCTCCACATGTTTGTATGTAGATAAATGGGCTGTGTTTCTTCAGCATCCCATTGACGGTTGGTGGGAATGGTCCTCCTTTGACATGTAGACAGGTGATAATAGAGAGGTTGCACTGTTTGGGACCACAATTCATCAGTGGTAGGACTGGCTTTACCTCCCTGGGGCCTTTATTTCTGTAAGTTTCTTCATCTAGATGATCTTTCTCAGGTGTATACCATTCTGACCATTCATTACTTAGCACCTGTTTTGGAAGAAAGAATGAAAATATTGCTAAAAATTGTCAGTGGCCAGCACCTTTTCCTGTTAAGGCTTCTTCAGCGTGGCTCATGAGGGAAAGAAGGAAGTTTGAAGGGTAAGAGCAATTGGGAACTCAAAACACACATAAGGAATGGCATCGTGGCTTTATTAAGAAAAATAATTCCTTACCTTTGGAGGTCCTTTATCCTTTTTTCAAAGTACTTTGATATCCATTATCTCATTTGGTCCTCACAACAACACTGAGAGGCAAATAGGGAGAGTAAAATATCTCCATTTTACAGATGAGAGAAGTAGGTCTCTTTAAGTTGTCCAATGTCACATAATTCCTTAGGGGTGGAACTACAACTTCCTAGACTCCTAGTACAGTGTTCTTCCCATTCCCTCATGCTGCCTTTCAGATACCACAGAGTTTAGTTTCTAGATAAAACAATTTCCTTATTTCTGCAGTGATTTGTTCCCCATCCTCACCCCTCCACATACCCCTTATGTACAGAAGGCACATTAAAAAAGGTGTACATCCCTGGGTAGATGCTTCAGATTTAGTCCTATAGTGGGTAGTTCTTCTGGAGCATATGAAACTTCCCAAGTGACTGGAACTGATAAGACCATTGTCACCCTGAAAACCTCTCTTTTTCCCCAGATCGGACCCAGCACAGGCAGCGTCAGTGCAAGCTTCCCCCGCCCCGCCTTCCACCGATGTGTGTCAACCCAGCCCCTGGAGGGACCATCTCTCGGGGTAAGAGAGGAGCCTGGTCTCCAGCACCTGTTTGGTCTAGGGTCCATGGTGGGGGCAGGCCGAGTGAAATTTTTTTGCCAAGGTTGTACGAGTTTTTAGGAAGAAATATAAGGAAAACAGCCTAAGTCTAAAAGGATCCAGTTCACATCTGTCCATGTGATTTAGACCTCAGTTGTCTCTTTTGGCCCCATTTGTGTGGCCAGGGATGGAGGGAAAGCCAGTATGGGTCTTCACATTTGGGATATATCCTAGGACCTCTCTCTCCTTCTATGCATGGTACATATAGCACTGAGAAGAGAGCACTAAGCACACAGCAGGAAAGAGTACAAAGGGTATTAACTCAGCCAGGTCTCCTGCATCTTATTCTTGGAAGGCTTAAACGATGCATTGTGACACCATTAGTAATGGAGTCTTGCTCCCATTTCTTATTCAGTAACCTCAAAGCACTTTAGTGACAATAAATTTAGTTCCCCTTTTGTTTGTGGAGGTTATTTCAAGAAGCCTCAGACAAGTAGAATAGCTTTCCTTAAGGAGACCTGGAACTAAAACCTAAGACATGCCCTCCCCCCTGCCTCCTCCCTCTATGGTACCCCCTTCCTCCTTCATACTTTTTAAAACTGATAAAAAATTAGTGATGCCTATTGTCCCTTTCAGCCTTTTAAATTACCATTTCCAATCAGGTTTCTTCCTGAATGGCTTAGAGATGGTTTCCATCCAACTTTGAGATTATCTGTCTGTGTTTACTACGTCGTCTTTGTCTAGTGGGTGGTATCAGCTTTAGTAAATGTTTGTAAAGTGCTTTGTAGTCTAAGAATGCCAAGAAATATGCTTGGGAGTAAGAGAACACTCCATTTTCAGTAATAAATGTTATTAAATTTATCCTATAGTCTCCATTCCACAAAGCTCCTTCCAAACATAGACTTGGCCCCAAGAGGGATCTGCAGTCCATCTGACTGTTTGAGTTGAGAGTGTTTTAAAGAAATGCCATCCCCCCTCCCATTACCAAAAAAATAAAAAAGTTGATTCCCCCTTTTTTTTTTTCTCAAAATGCTCTGTAATTCAAAAAGGTTGAGTGTTAACATTTCCAACATGGCAGGTGAGTACCTATTGGAGCAACAGATGCTCTTTGGCTTAACTTGAAAACAGTTACTGTGGGGATTAACCAGGAAACCCGTGGTCAGGAAATGCCTCCTTGAGCACGTGTGGTGAGAAAGGCCACTATGTGTGCCCTAATGTTGTTGATTTTGCCCAGTGCTGGCCAGTGGCATTTAGAGAAGCCTGGAGCTGCTTTATGTTCTATGGATTGACAGTTACCTGGGCCATACTTGCTGACCTCAAAGCCATGCCTCCAGAAAGCATCCGTGGATGTGTGCTTCTTTGCCATCCCTTTTTTTTTTTCTTTTTCTTAGCTAGAAAAGCAAACACTCATATATGTCTGTTTCTTTGTCACAGAAGCATCAGATTTAAATCCTTAACAGCAGTATGATTGTTTAGAATTTCCTTAGAACTTTATTTTTGCAAGAATGTGTTTCCCACAGATTTTGCTTCTCTCTGTATCCACAAGAGGAAGCAGGTTAGTAGCAATCTCTGGTATTCAAAAAAGGAAACCCATGCCTAGAGAAGGGAAGTCACTAGCCAAGGTGACACCTTAGTTTACTAGTAGTTAAGATATTAAAACATGTAATTCTCCATTTTGTTGGTGGAAATTTAGACAACAGCCCTATAGTTTCTTTTGAGGAAGAAACATAAGTCAACACAACAAGCATCTGTGGTTTTGTTGGTGTGGGAACTCACTTAATTTCAACCACCAAGTCTTAGAAAATTGCTTGAGGAAGAAACATAAGTGAAATAATTCATATCTGGACATACTGTTTTACTCACCAACACCCACTAAATTCTCTTATTCTAAGAACATAAAAAATGATGGTTAAAATGGACATCCAGGAGAACTCTCAGAGTAGATGTTAGAGGTGATAAATTCCAACATCCCATCATATTTAGGAGTCCCTTCCACATATGTGGCAGATGATTAGGCAGCCTTCACTTAAACACTTCTAATATTGGGAAACTCACTACTTTGTGACCAACTTCTTCCATTTGTTAGTAAGTCCTACTTTAAATTGAGCTAAAATATGCCCAATTTTCACCCACTGGTCTTAGTGCTTTCTTTTGGAGCTTCACAGAGTAGATCTAATCTTGTTTCTGTGGGACAATTCTTAATATATTTGTAAATTGTAAATTCATCTCCCCTCAGTCTTCTCTTGGCTAAATATCCCTAGTTTATTTAACCTTTCCTCATACAACATGGTTTTGTCACCTTCAAGACATGCCTATTTGTTCAGAGGTGTTGTGACCAAAACTGAACACCGTTCTTTAAATGAAGTCTGACTAAAGCCAATTGTAAAAGGATCCAGATATTATTTCCTTTCAAAATTTGGTATTTTGAAGGGATAGAGCTATTATCTCACACAACCCAAATATCCACACCAGCTAGGAAATGGGAAGTCTTTTTTAATTTATTTTTTTTTACTTTTTGGAGGGCAGTTGGGGTTAAGTGACCTGCCCAAAGTCACCCGGCTAGTAAGTGTGTCAACTGTCTGAGGCCAAATTTGAACTCAAGTCCTCCTGACTCCAGGGCCAGTGTTCTACTCACTGCACCACCTCAGCGCCCCTGAAATGGGAAGTCTTATTTGATAATAAATAATTATATTTATTATATAATAAATAATATATTTAATATAATTTAATAATTATATTAATAATTAACATAACAAATTATTTAATATTATATAAATAATACAATTGAATATAATAATAAATCAACTTTCGATATTCAGTAACCTCAACATTTATTCTCATTCTATCAGCAAGCATCTGTTAAGTGCTACTTAGTATGTGCTAGACACAGTGCTAAGTACCATTGGGATACAAATTCAAGCTAGGTGGTGCAGTGGATAAAGTACTGGCCTCAGACACTTGACATGTAGTAGTTACGTGACCCAAAACAAGTCACTGAATTCCAATTGCCTTACCAAAAAAAAAAAAAAATCAACCCAAACCAAAGACGGAAGAAAAAAGATCATATGGTCATAGAATGATCTGATCAGCTTTGGCTGGGGGTGGGGGTGAGGGTGGGGTGTGTGTGTCAGATATACCTGTTCTCATTAGTGATGTGGCAGTATGATAGCTAAGTGTCACAGTGGATAGAGTACTAAGCCTGGAGTCAGAAAGACTCCTCTTCCTGAGTTCAAATCTGGCCTCAGACACTTACTAGCATGGCCACCCCTGGGTAAATCACTTAATCCTGTTTGCCTTAATTTCCCCGTCTGTAAAATGAGCTAGAGAAGGAAATGGCAAACTATTCTGGTGTCTTTGCCAGGAAAATCCCAAATGGAGTCACATAGTTGGGCAAGACTGAAAAATAACTGAACAAAAATTAGTAATATGGACCACATGATGTCACTAATAGGTTAGGATGTGTACTAAATGTAAAGAAATAATGACATTGCTGGGCAATAAAGACTTTTAATTTCCTCTGCCACATGAACAAACCTAACCTGAGTCTCCTGCTATCCAACTGTATTCTGATTTCATTCTGTATCGAATGAGATAGTATGTGCCTAGCACATAGTCGGTGCTATATAAATGCTCATTCCCTCCCTCTCTGCCTGGTCATCAACAAAGGAATCTTTACATTTGACCCTTAGAATTACATGTCCTTTTTTCTGATTCCTGACTGAAGCACCTTGTCATTTGGACTTTCCATTTTTCCATGGAAACTTTGTGGCCCTCTTGATATGACCTAAAGCTCCCTAATCAGCTAAAGATCCTGGATCTATACAGGCTTCTTCCCAAGCCATACAAACTCCATCAGGCCTTTCAACTTGTCCCTCCAAAGTTGGGTTCTTTCAAATTACTTATTTCAGCTTCCAGAAAAGGACCTTAGGACTGTTTTTAAGCAACACTGGGTTTACTCATTATTCAGATTCAGTCACTGATGTGATTCTCAATCTAGAAATGGTTATCAAGAACTCTTGCCCATGCATCTGCTGTTCTTCCAGAATTTTCATTTCTTGTAGGCAGAAGGGCCAACATTCCTCAGGAACATTTGGGGAGCAACCCTAGGCTTGAGGTGAATATGACCTCCTGCTAGAAGAAGCTTTGGTCTGGGACTCCTGGAGCCTTGGATCATGGAGCATCCCATCTCTCTGAGCTCAATTTCTTTACTGTGTTGCCATACCAGTGGCAGTCATAAACTTCCAGCGGTCCATGGACTATTATGGAATCTTGAAAGCTTTCATGGGATTTGTGATCTTGGATGAGGGAAAAACTATATCTTAATTTTCAGTAACTGCTAACTGAAATTTAGCATTTTAAAAGTTTTTAAAATATTATTCTGATAAGGGGCCCATAGGTTTTACCACATAGATTTCAGGGATTCTGTGAACTTGGATAGGGGAAAAAAATAGGTCTTTATTATCACTGACTTCTGATGGAAATTTAATATTTCCTTCAATTCTGAATTTAAAAAAAAACTCTGACATTATGAGGACTCCATAGTTTTCAGCAGACTGCAGAAGGTCAATGACGTAAAAAAATGTTAAGAACCCTTGTTTTAGAACAACTTCATTATGTTATCAATGAGGAAAATAGGTTGAGAGAGCCTGCCCCAAGTTATAAAGCTAGTTGGTGGCAAAGCTAGGCCTATAACCCAAGTGAAATAAGTACAATAAAAAGTTTGGTAAAGCATTTTTCTCTCCCTGAGCTTCCTAGGAACTGACAATTCATCATTGCCTAATATTGTCTATGGATGGGTACGTGGTGTCATGCTGTGGAGATATGTCGTAAGGAAAATTCTTCTGACTTTGGATTTGCAAACTTTTCAGTTCCCAAAGGGCACATCAATTGATGTTGCTACCACCATCACCACCAGAAGACCCAAATAGTTCATCTTTGGAGGACATCTTAAACTAGAATCTTCAACTAGTTGTGCATACAGTTTGTTTTCACTCTGCTTCCCAAGAAAACGGGCCAAATGACAAAAAACTGTCTGGACATCCTAGGGAGAAACCCTGTACCAGCTCTCCAAGTTCAAAGCCCTGTAGGGAGGTTCCGGAACTTTTTTCACTTGAGAGCCTTGCCTCTCCAGTAATAACTGGGGCTTCTCACGAACACGGGTTGGGGCGGCATCTCTTAGAGAAAACGAGTGATGGAGGGTTGTTCCTTGCCCCAGAGGCCTCTTTTCATATCCTACCCACCTAGTGACAACTGAGTGAAGCAGGTCGCAGGGTCTGTCTTCAGAGGAGTTACCCCATCTGTTGAGACCAGTTCTCTAATACCTAAAAAAAACCTTCCCCCTCTCATCTGATTCCATACTTAGCCTACTTTGTAAACCTTCGGAGGAGACTGGACCCGACAACTTTAGCCCCCGAGTTTCTTATATCACCCTTGTGTAAGTTTGACTTTTTAGAAAGGTGTGCCGGGGGCAAAGGTAGGCTGCCCTTAATTTGCCCATTTGGGGGGCAGAAGGGACTGGGGGGAGGGCCTTCATCCTGAGTTTTAGCACTGTGCCATAAAACCTTACTCCTTTCTCTACTTACCGTAAATCTGGAGGGAAAGTCATGGGGTAGTGGCCCTTTAGTGTAAACGTAACTCTAGGAGGCAGGGATCGGCTGGGTTTTCTACCCTGAGGTAAAGAGTATCCCCCTCCCTCATCCTATTCAGGTGTGTGTTATTCGAGGGGAGACGCGAGTTTATGGTTCCCCGACCCTCCCTGTGTAATGGAGAGGCCGACCTGACACTGGCATCAGTCGGTCCCTCTACACGTCTATCAGCTCACACAGTTCTGTTGGTCGGCTCCAGCCTTCCCCAGGCCCCGAAGAAGGATGGTATGGGGACCCTGCGGCTCCCCTACCCCCGCAGGGGGAGGGGCCCAGCCGAAGGGGGGCACGTGGAAGGTGTTTACTGGCACCTCCCCTTCTGGGCAGTTCTGCTCCGAGCCCTCCCCCGACGCCGCCCAAGATCTATGCCCAAAGCTCTAATGGCGCTGTCCTTAACTGCCCCCTAGCGATTGAAACTAGCTCCCCACCCAAATCTGGCTCTGTCCGGAAAGAGCGGAGCGCTAAGCTCTCTCTGAGCTCAGGGCTGTTTCTGCTACTTCTAGCGGCCGCCCCAGGTCCTCTCGGCCTGCTGGGCCTCGCGCTCGCTTCCTGGCTGTGCGCGCGTGCGCATCGCGGTGGGGCGGGGAGGCGGTGCGGGCCCTCGCGCAGGGGTAGGTGGGACGGAAATGGCGGTCGCCAGGCGGCTCATGGTTCTAGTGACCGGGGTGTCTCAGCGGCTACAGCCGCTGCCGCCCCCCCCACCCCGGCGCCAGGGACAGTCGCGAGGCCTCTCGTCAGGCTGCCCCCGCGCCTCCCCCGACAGCGCCAAGGAACTCGACGAGATCGAGGCGGCGGCGGCGGAACAGCAGCCGCCCCCGGCCCCCAGCGGGCCCCGGCCCGGGGCCGGGAACGGGAGCATGGTGAACGGTGAGGGGGGAAAAGAGGGGCCCGTGGCCTGGGCCCGGAACGCAGGGAGCTCCGAGGCCGGGGGAGAGGGGGGTCTGGGTGGGCAGCGACCGGTGAGGAGAAGCGGGAAGAGGCCGGCAGCCTAACGGCGAAAGGGGCTTCCCGAGGAGGACCGGGCCGGGGAGAAAAGGGTCCTAGAACCAGTCCAGCACATATTAAGCGCATTCTGTTTCTTCAGATAGGTTAGGTTATATGTTTAATGAAGTGAGGGGGAGAGGGGTCGGGCAGTGAGGAAGGGGCGACCTAAGGGGTCCAAAGCCAGGTGTCCTAAGGAGGCTGACAGGGGAGTGGGTTGTAATGGGAATGTGGAATAGGGGCTGAAGGAGAACCCCAAGGACTCAGGCCGAGGTGGTGGGCACCTTGGTCACTGATGTAAGAGAATGGCACCCGGGCGACCTTGGCTGCGGACTTCACTAAGAAACCACTTCCGAAAGTCTTCATTTTAAATAAGCCTTAGGCGTGAGGGGGAGCCTGCCTCCGGGCTACCTGGCACTTTAGGGTTGATTAGGCCGAACTGATGATGGATCTGTAGGTGTGGAAAGTTGGGCCAGCTGAGGATAAGGAGGCTTTAAAGGGAAGGAAGGGGACCCACTGGAAGGTGCAGGGCCAGCGAAGGGAGAGGGCAGAGGGTGGACTCTGGGTCACCCACACACTTTGTCCAACTGAGGGCAGCAATTTCCTAGGGCTGATGCTGTATGTTAGCTACAGCTCTGTAGTGTGTCTGTTCTCAGGATCAAGCAGGGAGAACCAGGCGTCTCACTTTGTTGCCAGCTGTTCTGAGTATACTGTCTTAGGCTTCTGTGCTGTTACTCTGGGAGGGTAGGAAGCTTGAATTCTGTATTTCCATTAGTGCAGTGCCTAACACAGTGAACACAATAGGTGCTCAGTATGTACTTTTGAATAAAGTAATGCCCTCACACAAAAGGTTGTCTTGAGAGCTGTTTTACAGTTAAATGTACATGTCTCAGAGACATTGGTCTTAAAAATTAAGGAGACTTTTCCTGTCAACTCACTTGCTCCCTGATCCCATCCTTCATCTTAGCAGTATCTTGCCAGAATGCTACCATATGAGTTTGGTAAGACTGCCCCCTCTTTATTACCTGCTAGTTGTCAGCCAAGAAGTTCTTCTGGTTTCATTAGGTTGTACATCTGAGTACTATGGAGTCTACATTAAAACCTCCCACATGACTCTTCTCTGCTCTGAAACTAATCTAAAGATGAACATCAAAGGAATAAGGTTACTCTTCTGGTACCTGAGACATCATGCCATTTCCTTCCTCTGTAGGGCCCATTGCCCATCTGTCAGCAGTAAAGTTATCTAATTTGCCTCTGGGTGTCTGCTTCCAGAGAGTTATTTCTCATTTTGGTGGGATATGCAGTATAGGGTAGTGGAAAAAGAAATGGACAAGAGGTCAGAAGCCCAAGGCTCTTCCTAGTCTTTCATAAAGCATGTGACAGTGGGCAAGTAATTTAATCTCAGGGGCCTCCACTTTCTCATCTGTGATAAGGTATAAGTTCCCTTCTAGCTTTCAATTTGGGGGTTAAGTTTCAGAGCTAAAATCTGGCATTCATAAAGGCAGCATGGGGTAGTGAAAGAGTACTGGCTTAAAGGACACAGGGTTCAAATCTTGCCATTAGTGACCTTGGGCAAGTAAGTTTACTTCTCTTGAGTCTCGGGGGTTAGACTAGATGAGATCTACCCTGGCTCTAAATTTGTGATCCAAAGGACTTAGCAATGTATTCTTTAGTTCTCTCTGTATTGGTTTCCATCAGTGCAGAAAAGCTCCATCTGGGGTTCCATAACTTGTACTTAGAGAACCTCAGCTAAGGGGCCTGTGCATTGCCCTTGTTTTCTCTTTTTTTCTTGAGTGGCTCCCCTCTCACAATTTATTTTGATTATTAACAGGAAATTTCATAAGCTCAGTTTTACTTTCATAAGAAAGAACCCTGCTCCACCCCTCTCTATAGAGTTTAGGAGGAGAACATTTCCTACTTCAGGAAGTACTGGTTGCATGTGAGACAGGAGTAGGGTTACCCTTCATCTGGAACTTAAGTCACATGGAGTGTGGACACAAGAGTGGGTGGTTGATCTCCCCTATAATGCCAAGAACTGGTTCTCTTTTTCTTTTCCTTTTTAAGGGTCAAAGTTATCCATGTCTCTTTATTTCAATATAGGATCTTAACCCCAGGACCCCCTGTATTTGCCCTGGCTCTGGGGTCTAGCAAAGGACTACCCTGCACACAGTAAGCCATGGGGGTTGTTAAAAACAAGCATTAAATTTTCTGTTTTGTGTCTTCTTAGCTTCTAGGGATTTGTTGAAAGAATTCCCACAGCCCAAAAACCTTCTCAACAGTGTGATCGGAAGAGCCCTTGGCATCTCTCATGCAAAAGACAAACTGGTCTACGTCCACACAAATGGGCCAAAGAAAAAGGTGACTACTTTAAACGAATACCAGAGAATTCTTTTGTTGATTGAGAATTGAGGGAACAGAGGGAAGTAATTGGTTGTAGAATGAAAAAAATGAGTGAAGAAGTTAGACCAGAAAATGTGGGAACCTGGTAACTTTTTAATTTTCAAAGACCCATTCTAATTCATCCTGCAACATTTGGACCAAAGTCTCTTGAGTGAAGCAAGCTACATGGAGTGAGTAGGAGGGAGAAGAGAAATACTGGGAAGACTTAGAACTTTGTGTTAGAATTGGGATCAAATCATTACTCAAGATTGCTAATTCTCGTCAAGCTTTACCATTTTAAATGGCTTCTCTAGATGCAGAATAATTATTAGTGTTATATGGAAAGAGGATATGTGCACATATATGGACATATATTCCATCTGGTTTTCCCCAATACTCTCCCTCCAGATAACAAAATAGCCAAATAACAAAAAATCTGGCTCTTCTACTAGGCTAAATTTTTATTTAGGTCCTAAACTAATGTGGTAACATGCCTTACATTTGTGCCATGTTTTATCATTGTCTAAGCACTTTGGTGTACGATGTTTTATTTGATCCTTATGGCAATTGTGAAGATGCTTAGGTCATTTTTTCTCATTTTGTAGATAAGGAAACTGACAAGAAAAATGTTCATTTATGGGCCTAGAATTAGAATCAGGTCATATCAGTGCCAGTTCTTAGAAGTCTTAGTCCCATTTAGAAAGGGAACCATATCTTAATTTTTAAAGGGGAAGTTGAATAATTGTCCCTTACAAATCCACCTTAGGCTTTCCTGACTTCTAATCCCTTATCATGTATCATTCTCACATTACTCAAGATGATAGGCTCAGTCCCCTGAAGTGGTCCTTTCTACTTTTTTTGGAAGTGACTGAAATTCCAGTCTACATCTGTGGGTTGATTCTGCGATAATTCTCACAGACCTTAAAAGTTGATGAAGAGATGGAGAAAAGAACAGAAAGAGGCCAGAGTCCCAAGCCTTTTTGCTCTCTCCACAGAAAGTCACACTACACATAAAGTGGCCGAAGAGCGTTGAGGTGGAAGGTTATGGGAGTAAGAAGATTGATGCTGAGAGGCAGGCTGCAGCCGCTGCATGCCAGCTCTTTAAGGTGATGTTTTCTTCCTCTCATGTTGCCAGGAATCTCTTTCAGTTGTGGTCCTCACTTACTTGCTTTTCCTCTTGGGCTCAGTATCTCCTCTGAGATTTTAGTACTTTTCCTGTTGCACATCTAACGCTTTTCTGGGAACTCATGCTCTGTGAGGCATCCTTATGGGATTCAGTAAATGTCACTGATTATAATGAGTTGAGCTTTAATCATATAATATTCTCAAACCCTATTCACCTCGGAGGTTAATGCCTTTCTTTTGCTCAAGAAATCCAGTCCCTACTATGTTTGCAGTCCTTTGTTGGTTATTGTGGGTAATGGTTTTAAAGATGGAAGAGATCTGAAGAGGCCATTTAGTCTAATTCAGTAAACATTAAGTACCAACTAAAGGCCAAGCACTCCCGCTGGTTATGATACAGATAAGAAAAAGAAAGAATCTCTTTTTGCCCTGAAGGAGATTACAGCTAACAGGGGAGGGCCATACACAAAAGGAAGCTAGAAAAGGGTGAGGTAGCTCTAAGAGATACCCAGCATGGGGTCAACTTGTTCTGTGGAGTTGAAACCAAGCTGGGCTGCAAATAGAGTAGAATAAGCTGCAAAGTCCAGAGTATTCCCACTGTAAAGCAAGACTTTTAGGTGCATTTGAGCACTCTACCCTCTAGCCCGCCAATCAGAGGGGAGAGGCGGCTGATAGTTGAGAGGTTGTTGGCATAAGCAGCATGGTGATTTCTGGTGATCCCTTTGTTCTGGGAGGGGAATCTCACTTCATGATTTGAAATGACAAGCCCAATATCACACAAAGAGTAAGCATCAGAGAAGGGATTCAGACCCAAGGTTTTTTTGATTCAGAGTCAGCACTTTTTTCTACTGTATCTTGGAGTGGTTGTGACCTATAGCTGAGCTCAAGGTGGGGCACACTGCCATGGAGGAAAGTCCATGTCCCTCTCCTAGAGGAACCTGGAACTTACAGAAGGCACCTCTACCTGAGTGCTCTATTCCTTACAGGGCTGGGGCCTTCTGGGACCCCGAAATGAACTCTTTGATGCAGCTAAATACCGAGTGCTGGCTGACAGATTTGGCTCTCCAGCTGACAGTTGGTGGCGACCAGAGCCTACTATGCCACCCAACTCCTGGAGGCAGCTGAACCCTGAGAGCATACGGCCAGTGGGGCCCAGCAGTCTATCCCGCTCTATGGGCCGAGAGGAGGAGGATGAGGAAGAAGAAGAACTAGAGGAAGGGACAATTGATGTTACTGACTTCCTGTCTATGGCCCAACAGGAGTCTCACACTCCACTCAGGGACACAAGGTATAGTCCTAATGGGGAAGTACATGAAAAACTGATCATCAATACTTGGGGACAGAGTGGGGGTGTTTTAAGCAGGGTTCTCTACAGGTGTGTTTGATTTCTACTCATTCCCTGCTTCCAGGGGACTTGCTATGAAATTGCTAGTATCCCTGCTAGTTGGGGCTTTGATTGAAGGCCAGATGTCTCTTACATTACCTGGATTGTACCTTAATTACTTGTTAGTGTTACTTTTTGGAAGTAAGGGAAACAGCTGGCTAGGTCTTGAACTAGTTACTGGGTTTTGCCTAAATAATAGCAACAGAGACTCCCTCTTGAGAAACCAGAGATGATAGTGACCCAACCTACTTGGATCCAGAGGTGCCCCTGCTGCAGAACTCTAGACTTTGGTGGCTGTTACATAAGGCACGAAATGAGAAAATCCATGAGGTTGCAGAGTGTTCCTTCACTGAAATGCTTTCAAACAGTGTTTTAGAGTCCTTACCCTTCTGGAAAGTACCCTTCTTTTCCTTGGGGGAAGGTGAGGTAGCACTTGTGATATTTTCTGCACAGACGTGGGCAGTATTCATAGGAACGCATATAAGTGAAGTTCAGAATTGAGGTATTTCTAGCTCCAGTCCCATTTCTGGTCCTCACCCTGTCACCCACCCCCAAATCACTCCATTGTCTTAGTGCCCTAGATTATAGCACTGTTCTTAACTAGACTCTTGGGTGTCCCAGGGGGGGCTCTTTTGAGATGACAGATGACGACAGTGCTGTCCGAGCACTTACCCAGTTCCCACTTCCCAAGAACCTTCTGGCCAAGGTGATCCAGATTGCAACCTCATCCTCTACCGCCAAGGTAAGTAGTGATTACTTGCATGGGGGGGGGGGGGGGAATTCATAAAATGACTTGGAAGAAATCTGAAAACGTGAGTGAAACTTTGATATTAGTATGTGGAAGGGATAGAAAACAGGAATCTTCAAAGATTGTCTGATTTCTGCTGTGTGGATGTAATGAAAGATTTCATTCAATACTTAGTATACCACTATAATGTACAGAGTGTTGTGCGTAGCATTTGGGAGGAATAGAAATATAAACACAGGGGCGGCTAGGTGGCACAGTGAATAGAGCACTGGCCCTGGAGTCAGGAGGACCTGAATTCAAATCCGGCCTCAGACTTAACAAAAAAACTAGCCATGTTACCTTGGGCAAGTCACTTAACCCCAACTGCCCTCCAAAAAAAAAAGCACAACATAAAAAAAAGAAGAAATATAAGCACAGGCCTTGCTCCCTCATGAAATTTATAGTATAGTAGTAAGATATGAATAACACAATCACAAGAAGTACAAGTTCTGTGTGAGTTTTGAAGAGGGATTATTTTCAGCTTACTGGGATTGAGGAAGCTTCTTGAAGGAAGCAGTTAAACTAGATCTCGAAGGACTGGATTTCAGAAGATAGGGAAGAGGGACAAATGATAATCTGACCAGGGGTGTTTGGTGTCGTGAAAAGAGGCATGATGGTGGAAAAGCATAGAGCATGTTTTTGGAGGAGGAATAACCCAGTCTGGCTGAAAAGGGAAATAGTATGAGATAAGGCTGGGAAATTTGGATAGAATGAGATTATGGATTGGATTGGATCCCAGACTAAGAAAGACAGATATTTTTTGTTGTGCATTAGGAAGTCACTGAAGACTTGTAAAAGCAAGAAAGTGATGTGATCGGCACTGTGGAGCTATGTCTGTGCTGGGAAGGTTGCCAGTAGCGATTCCAAAGTCTGTACCCAGCATTAGGTTTGCTTCCTATCTTCAAGTCTTCAAGATCGTAGCAAGGGAGGCAGAAGCAGAAAGGGCAGGCTATCCATCTTTTATGCTGCAGGTGGTTCTGGGAAGTCAACCTTAATATAAAGTTTTGAGATCAGTTTTATAGAAAAGCAGAAATATGGGAGTTTGCCACATAGATGAAGAACTTCTCTGAGGAGAAAATGGAATGATAAGGAAAGAGGAGATGAGATAGAGATGATTCCTACATGAAGGTGGAAGGGTATATTTGAAAATCTCTAAGATCCTTTCTTGTTAAAAGATTGGAGAGATGAGTAGACCTTAAGCTAAGTGTAGGTAAGGTCTGGTACTGGAGAGGGTGGCATACGGAAAACTGTGTACCCAGGGGGTTCTCCTTTTCTAAGTATTTCTGTGGGTCCTTTCAGTCAAACATGATGGTGGCCCAGGAATGGCAGTAGTGCCTGACCTTATACCCAAGGAAAAAACTTCAGTATCTTTGTCATGAAGGGTGGAGCATGCAGTTCCATTGTCTGGCACCTCCCTTCCCATTCCCCATGCCATGCCTGGGGGAAATTTAAGAAAGGTCAGTTAAGATTTTTGGTGTTGTTTCTTATATCTTTGCCCTGCTGTGGAAAGTAAAGTCTTCGCAGATTCAAAGTACGTTTTCCTTTGTTTTCTATTTCTGCTCCTCTTCAGCCAGAAGATCTGAGCTGATATTTCAGAATCATCAGCTTGCTTTGCAGATATTCTGTTGGTCCCAAGGTTCCATCTGAGAAGCAACTTTATTTTATTTTATTTTTTTATCTATATATTCTCCCCTAACTTTTTTTGTTTAATTGGTTTATTTTTAGTTTTTCAGTATTCATTTCCACAAGATTTTGAGTTACAAATATTCTCATATTTCCCCTACCCCCCACCCCAAAATAGCCATCCTACTGAATACCCCTTCCCCCAATCTGCTCTCTCTTTATCTCCTCCCCCATCTGTCCGCTGACTTTCTAGTAGGGCAAGATAAATTCAATACCCCAGGGCCTGTATATCTTTATTTCCCAGTTGCTTGTTAAAAAAAAAAAACATATATTCATATTTTTTTGACATTTGATTTTAAAACTTTTTTTTTTTTTTTGCTTTTTTAGGGGGAGAGCAATTAGAGTTAAGTGACTTGCCCAAGGTCACACGGCTAGTTTTTTGTTGTGTCTGAGGCTGGATTTGAACTCAGGTCCTCCTGACTCCAGGGCCAGTGCTCTATTCACTGTGTCACCTAGACACTTCTGTTTTAAAACTTTGATGTCCAAATTCTTTCCCTTGCCTCATCACCAACCCCTGCTGGGAGGAAAAGCAGTTCAGTACAGGTTATACATGTGTCTCACAAAACATTTCCATGGTAGATATACTATGAAAGAATGACTATATTTCCCTCCATCCTATCCCGCCCCTCAAGTATTTTATTTTCTCCTTTGACCCCTGTCCCTTTTCAAAAGTATGTGCTTTTAATTACCCTCCTTTCCAATCTGCCCTCCCTTCTCTCATCCCCCCTCTTACCCCTTTTCCCCCTACTTTCCTACAGGGTAAGATACCCAATTTAGTGTGTGTTATTCCCTCCTTAAGCCAAATTCAGTGAGCGTAAGGGTGACCCCTTCTCTTTTGCCTTCCTGTTCTTCCCCTCAATTGTAACAGTTTTCTCTTGTCTCTTTTATATGAGGTAATTTACTCTAGGGCCTATTCTGTCTGTCTCCCAATATATTCATCTCTCACCTCTTAATTTTTTTTTTAGATATCATCCCTTCCTATTGAGCTGATCCTATTCCCTTTCTCTATGTATACGTGTACACATATATCTGTATTCATACATATATATACCCTCTCATATAGATATATGTGTATGTATACCTATATATACATTTATATTCCCTTCAACTATCCTCATACTGAGAAAAGTTTCATAAGCTAAAATTGTTGTTTTTCTTTCTAGGCATGTAAATAATTCAACTTTGATAAGTTCCTTATGGTTTCTTTTCTTTTTTTACCTTCTCATGCTTTTTGTATTTGAATATCAAACTTTTTATTCAGCGCTGGTTTTTTCATCAAGAATGCTTGAAAGGCCTCCACCTCACTGAATGACCATATTTTCCCCTAAAACATTTATACTTGGTTTGGCTGGGTAGGTAATTCTTGGTTTTAATCCTAACTCCTTTGATCTCCAGAATATCATGTTCCAGGCCCTTTGATCCCTTAATGTAGAAGCTGCTAGATCCTGGGTTATCCTGATTGTGTTTCCACAGTATTCAGTTTTTTCTTTGCAGCTTGTAATATTTTCTTCTTGATCTGGGAACTTTGGAACCTGTTTATAATCTAGGAGTTTTCTTTTGGGGATCATTTTTAGGAGATGATCGGTGAATTTTTTCAATTTCTATTTTTCCCTTTGGTTCTAAAATATCAGGGAAATTTTCCTTGAATTCCTTGAAGGATGATTTCTAGGCTCTTTTTTATCATGGCTTTCAGGTAGCCAAATAATTTTTAAATCATCTCTCCTGGATCTATTTTCCAGGTGAGTGGTTTTTCCAGTGATATATTTCACATTGCCTTCTATTTTTTCATTTGTTTGGATCTATTTAATAGTATCTAGATTTTTTATAAAGTCATTAGCTTCGGTTTGCTCCACTCTAATTCTGAAGGAATTATTCTCTTCAGTGACCTTTTGAGAGTCCTTTTCCATCTGACAAATTTGACTTTTTAAGGCATTCTTCTCCTCATTGACTTTTTGGGTCTCTTTTACTATTTGAGTTAGTCTTATCTTTTAAGGTGTTATTTTCTTCAGTCAGGTTGTTGACTCTCTTTTCATGATTTTCTTGCATTGTTCTCATTTCTCTTCCCAGTTTTTCTTCCACTTCTCTTATATGGTTTTCAAAATTCTTTTTAAGCTCCTCCATGGCCTGTAACCAGTTCATATTTTTCTTTGAAGCTTTTGGTGCAGGAGTTCTGACTGTATTATCTTCCTCCTGTTCCATGCTTTGATCCTTTTTGTATCCAAAAAAGGAATCTAAAGTTGGATTGCTGTGCTTGCTTTGCTTCCTTTGCCAGCTCATGTTGCCAATCAATTAACTTGATTTTTGACCTTTTTGCCACAGTAGATCTCTGCTTCCAGAAGGGAGAGTTTTGTCCCAAATTGCTGGGGTTTTCTCAACTGATGGTGCCCCTACCAGCTTTGGCTCACTGGTCATGCACCTCAGGACCAACAGCCAAGACTACGATCCTGATCCAGGCAGGATAAGGCAAGAGCACTTAGCTTCTGAATGGTCGCTTGGCTCCCCTGCAATCTGCAGGCCAGGAGCTCTGAAGTAGCCACATGGTGGGGGCTGCACGGCCACTGCTTCTTGCTCTGGGGGCAGATGGTGGGACCCTCTCCTTTGTCCTCCCCCCCCACATTCACCTAAGTTCTACTGACCTTTCACTTGTCTTTGGCATTTATGGGTTGGTAATTCTGGAAATGGCCACAATTGCTGGTGATCCACTCTCCCGAATCCTCCAGCTGGGCTAGTCGGGCCGCCGTGGGGCTATGTGGTATTTCATGCAGGGCTAGGCTTGGCTACTAGTGTGTTTTGATGAACCCTTCCTGTCCACCTGCTGGGCTGCTTTCAGCAGGAGATTTATTTCTCTGTCACTTTGTGGGTTCTGGGGTTCTAAAATTTGTTTAGAGTCATATTTTATACGTATTTGAGATGGTTATGGGGGGAGCCATGGAGTTTTGCTGCTTCTATGCTGCCATATTGACTCTACCCCTCCTTCCTTCCCCAGTGAGATATTTCACATTGCCTTCTATTTTTTCATTTTTTAAAAATCTCTTTTATAGTATCTTGATTTCTCATAAAATCATTAACTTCCAATTACTCCAGTCTAATTTTGAAGGAGTTATTCTCTTCAGTCAGTTTTTGAAATTTCTTTTCCATTTGGAAAATTCAGCTTTGTAAAGCATTCTTCTCATTGGCTTTTTGGGCCTCATTTGCCATTTGAGTTTGTCTATTTTTTAAATTCTTAGTTTCTTCAGTCAGATTGTTGACTCTCTTTTCATGATTTTCTTGGATCATTCTCATTTCTCTTCCCAGTTTTTCCTCTGCTTCTCTTACTTAATTTTTAAAATCCTTCTTGAGCTCCTCCATGGCCTGTAATCAGTTCACATTTTTCTTGGAAGCTTTTGATGCAGGAGTTCTGTCTGTGTTGTCTTCCTCCCATTCTATGCTTTGATCCTTTTTGTCCCCAAAACAGAATTCTATGGTCTGTCTGTGCTTGCTGTTATTGCCAGCCAATATGACTTGACTTTTTGAGCTCTTTGCCATGGTAGAACTTTGTTTCCAGAGAGGAGAGCTTTGTGCCAAATCATTGGAGTTTTCGCAAATGTCAGAGGTCTGAGGAGGGTGCCCCCTGTACAGACATGACACTGGCACACTGGCATTTCTCACCCCAGGGCCTCCACTTAAGAACAGTGATCCAGATGTAAACAAGTCAAAGGAAGAGCCATTTCCTTTGAATGGTCATTTAAGATCTGTAGGCCAGGAGCTCCTGATGCAGCCACACAGCAGATGTTGCAGCTATGGGGCAGCATGGGACACACACTGTAGCCGCCACACCTCAGCTACCTCTCTCCCTCCCACCTCTCACCTTGGTGGGGCCAGGCCCCACCCTTCCTTCCCTACAGAGTTCCCGACTGACCTTTGACTTTCTTATTGGTGTTTATGGGTTGAAAAGTCTGGAAACAGCCACAGCTGCTAGTGATTCACTCTCCTGAAGTCTGCTCTGGCTGCAGCTGCCTCCCTGGGACCAAAACCCAGCACAACTGTGCTCAGCTGCCAGTGTGCTGCAATGAACCCTTCCAGTTGTTTCTCTCTGTCACTTTGTGTGTTCTGTAGGTATAAAATTTGTTTAGAGTCATATCTTACAGGTATTTGAGGTGGCTGTGGAGGGAGGTCACGGATTTTCCTGCTTCTACTCTGCCATCTTGGCTCTCCCCCCAATTTTATTTTTCATTACCATTATTGATATATGGGCATCTTTTGGAAGAAGGGGTTATGCCAACCCTAGCCATAGCTGCATAGTCTCTGTAGCACCATTTAATATTTATTGACTTGGATCTCCTGTCAAACTGTTTCTTAATAAGCCATTTTCCTTACATCCTTTCAGAACCTCATGCAATTCCACACTGTGGGTACCAAGACAAAGCTCTCCACTCTTACCTTGCTCTGGCCCTGTCCCATGACCTTTGTTGCCAAGGGGCGCCGCAAAGCAGAGGCGGAAAATAAAGCGGCTGCCTTAGCTTGCAAGAAGTTGAAGGTGAGCCCAGACAAATGAGATTGAGACTCATTGAGCTGCGGTGGTGGGAGCACCTTCATAAAGCTATCATAGGGTTTGAACTGAACAAGAAAGAAAAAGGAATAGGATTTGGAAGGAGATGGGGAGATGCTGCTTAGGGACCCTTGGTCTGCCTTGTACTTGTTACAGACAGACAGTAGGAGATAAGCTTGGGTAAGTAAAGAGAGGAAGGATGATCCTGTGTGGAAGGACTTGAATGTGCAACTAACATAGTCAAAGGAACTGCCTCCCTTTAAAGAACCTATTCCAGAGGAGTCCCAAGATCTGCTCCAAGAGAGTGGTACTGTTTAAAATCCCCATGTCCATCTGGTCATTGATTTTAAGGTAGAGGAGACCAAGGAGGCTTTGTACTCCATATCTTCCACCCTCCTACCCCATTTTACTGATGAATAAACTGAGGTCCAGGGATTTTGTCCTCACCTGTGCCTTATTAGAGAAGACAATGCTCTGTATCTCTATTCCAGAGACCTGAGCCAGCTTAAGAGGCAGTGTGGAAAAATGGAAAGAGCCCTGGATTTGAAGTTAGAGGACCTGAGTTTGAATCCTGGCTCTGCTACTGGCTATCTCTTGGGCAAGGGCAAGTCACTTTCCCTCTGGACTTCAGTACTCTTCTGTAAAATGAGGGGAGTGACTGGGATGACTTTTAAGGCCCCTTTCAACCCTATATCATGTGACTTGTGAGAGGAAGATGCCTGTTCCCCACCTCTTTTCCACTACATCATAGGAATCTCTTTCCATGGAATGTACCTGGGCCATCCTTCTTAAGGGACCTTATATCCCCTCTGCAGAGCCTGGGCCTAGTGGATAGGAACAATGAACCACTGACTCATGCCATGTACAACCTGGCCTCTTTGCGAGAGCTAGGTGAAACACAGCGTCGGCCCTGCATTATCCAGGTGCCAGAGCCCATCCTGCGAAAAATGGAGAACTACCTGAACCATGTGAGTAGGGCAGGAATGGGGGTGGGCACAGACAGGGACTAAGGAGCCAAAGTCCCAACAATATTTCCTGCACTGGTCAGCAGGTTTGGCTTGGGAATGATTTCATCCCTAGGTCAGCTGCACGGCTCAACTTGGTACTGTCCTAGGCATCTATGATGTTTTGTTACATCTCCTTTCCCACACCATTCTTCAAAACCTGGAATATCTTATGTCATTGTGGTATTATCTCCCTCTGCTTTCCCTTCCTCATATCAGAATTCAACACTTGCACCCCACCCCCCACGTTTGACCCTTTAAATTCCAGCTGCCTGGATGGAATTGAATTGGTCTTTCCTAAGGTTCCTTCAGGGGTAGGAGGGCTGGGTTGAAGCCTGCAGTCAGCTTTGCATAACTGGGGATTTCAGGGCACTGGGGCACTTTGGGCCTTAGCCTTCTTGAGGCTGTTAGAGCTGAAATAAATGAACACCCCTCACTGTGTTGCTGGCCCTCTCCAGTACCCTGTGGAAAATCCTTGGATCTCCCCGGAGCCTAGGCTGCAGAATGAGGATCCCTTGCACTTGAGCAAGGACACAGGGCCCCTGAGTGACCCTATCACAGGGAAGCCTTACATTCCTCTGTCGGAGGGGGAGGAGCTACGGCTAAGCCAGGGGCTGTTGGAGTTGTGGCGGAGGCGGGGGCCTTCCTGGCAGGAGACTCACCAATTACCTGTGGATCCGCACCGGGACACCATCTTGTCAGCGATCGAACAGCACCCTGTGGTTGTGATCTCAGGGGACACAGGCTGTGGCAAGACAACACGGATACCACAGCTGCTGCTGGAACGTTATGTGACAGAGGGCCGTGGGGCTCGGTGCAATGTGATAATCACCCAGCCCCGCCGCATCTCAGCTGTTTCTGTGGCCCAGCGTGTTAGTCATGAACTGGGACCCTCTCTGCGGCGGAATGTAGGATTCCAGGTGCGGCTTGAGAGTAAGCCACCAGCCCGTGGTGGAGCCCTCCTCTTCTGCACTGTGGGCATCCTCCTTCGGAAGTTGCAGAGCAACCCCAGTCTTGAGGGTGTGAGCCATGTCATTGTAGATGAAGTACATGAACGAGATGTCAATACAGACTTTCTGCTCATCCTGCTGAAGGGGCTGCAGCGGTTGAACCCAGCTCTGCGGCTTGTGTTAATGAGTGCCACAGGTGACAATGAGCGCTTTGCTCGATACTTTGGTGGCTGCCCAGTCATCAAGGTGCCTGGCTTCATGTACCCAGTGAAGGAGCACTACCTAGAGGACATCTTGGCCAAGTTGGGCAAGCACCAGCACCGGCATCGGCATCATGAGGTAAGGGGAATAGATGGTAACGGCCAGGGCTCCTCTTCCACCCTTGTTGCATCTCTTGCCTCCCAGCTGTCTTAAGTTGACCCTGGCTTTTCCCTCTGCCTGTAATGGTTGTGCTTGTTCTTTTCCTGTCATTCCCTAATCTTTACCCATTCTTGGGGTAACCATGAACCCTTGGTGTGACCCTGATGGGTTCCCCCATCGATTGGGCTGGAGTACCATATGACCTTGAAGAGGGTCTTGGGGGTACTGTTCACATCAGATGTCTGGACCTAGGCCACTGTCTCCAACTCTTCTTGTTCCCCTTTACCCCTGGCCATAGTCTGAGGATGAGTGCGCTCTGGATTTGGACCTCATGACTGATCTGGTTTTGCATATTGATGCCCGGGGAGACCCAGGTAAGTGCCTTTTTGGCCTAGGCTTCCTAGATCAGGTTTTCTTCCACTAGATTCAGGCTCCTAGGGTGAGAGGCCTGGGGCATTCGTGAGGAAGCACCTTTGTGTGACTAGAATTGGGAAGAATGGAGGTAGAGTGACTGAGGACTGTTCCATTCAGCTTAATTCTCCCCTAAGCGCCCCAGGTTTCCTGTGATCTTGACTAGGAACAAATATGTGGGAATTCTTCAGGAAAACTCCTTCTCCCTCTGCCCTGCCCCCACCACCCCCGTCACCTTCAGGGCTGCCCCCAGGTGATCAGGTTGCTGGGGCTGGTTTTCAGGTGGGATTCTGTGTTTCCTGCCTGGCTGGCAGGAAATCAAAGGAGTACAACAACGCCTGCAGGAAGCCTTGGGCTCCTATGAAAGCAAGTACCTGATCTTGCCAGGTGAGCTGGGCTTGGGAGCAGGGGAGAGGAAGGGGCACCTACACCCTGGTCCAGGCCTTTTGGTTTTGGGGGAGGCCTGGGAAGCAGCTCTATCTGGAGGTAACAGTGGGTACTGGCTTGACGCAGTCTCCATTTGGCAAAGAGTCAGTTATCAGCTAAGTGGAGGAGGGAAAAGGACAAAAGTTGACTGAACTTGAGCTGAGGGTTGCTGCCTTGTGGGAGAGTCTTGTGTCCTGGGGAATGCTCTTCTCCTTGATATCCTGTGAAAGTGTTATTGGTGGGGCTTGACTGTGCGTGCGCGCTTGCGTGCTATTTCCCCCTACCCCCCACGCCCCAAACAGTGCACTCCAACATCCCCATGATGGACCAGAAGGCAATTTTCCAGCAGCCCCCAACAGGGGTGCGCAAGATTGTCTTGGCCACCAACATTGCTGAAACTTCCATCACGGTCAACGACATAGTACATGTGGTGGACAGTGGCCTGCACAAGGAGGAGCGCTATGACCTCAAGACCAAGGTATTTCCTCCAGATGCCCACAGTTTTCTTGCCATTTCCTAGCTCTGCCAGTTGCCTGTAGCTTTAGCTGTTAGGCTTCAGGAACAGCCCCAGTACTGTCCAGTACAAAAAGGTCTGGAAGTAGAGACAGAAGACCTAGCTTTTAGCCTGACTCCAACATTAAACTTATTTGATAGATGATAGATGAAATCTCATGTTTCTATAATGCTTCAGATTTTATAAATTGCCTTCTTTATGAAGATCCTGTTATGTAGAATAGTGTTAACATTTTTATCCCATTTAACAGCTTACAAGTTTGAGGCTGTAAAGGGTTAAATGACTTTATATCATCTGTAAGTACAAGAAGCAGAATTTTAACTAAGGTTTCCTGAACCGAGTCTGGTCCTCTTTACATTATACCATACTATACTGCCTCCCTAGGCCTCTGTTTCCTTATCTACCAAATAAAGATAAACCTAGCCTGAGTAATTTGCGGGGCAATTGAGGATTATATGAGATAATAGACAGTTAAGCCATTTGAAAAGCATAGAACTATCAAGAAATATAAGCAAGAAGTAGGGATGGATGGTAGCTTTGGGAAGGTGGCCCACAAAACTGATTCTCTACCTTCCTTCAGCACTAGGAATTCGAGGTCATGGGAAGTATTTTGGCTTAGCCTCAACCATAAAGTATCTATTGTATTTCCTTTCCTTATATTTAGTCTGAAAATAAACTGGAGATTGTGATGCCAGGAGACAAGATTCCATAGTCTTAATATCAAGAGCATAGTGTTAGGCCAGTAATTTTCCTTTTAGTCCCAGAATCCAGCATATTTTCTGATGGGAAATTTGAAGCACCACCTGGAAAACAGGAGACATACTTAACTGACCTCTGTCTTTCTTCTTCTAACAGGTGTCCTGTCTAGAAACAGTGTGGGTGTCAAGGGCAAATGTGATCCAGCGCCGAGGAAGGGCTGGGCGGTGCCAGTCAGGCTTTGCCTACCACCTGTTTCCTCGGAGCAGGCTGGAGAAGATGGCACCTTTTCAGGTTCCTGAAATCCTGCGCACCCCCCTGGAGAACCTGGTGTTGCAAGCAAAGATCCATATGCCTGAGAAGACGGTAGGGCTCTGAAGGGTAAGGGTGTGAAGGGAGCCAAGGAGGGCCTTTGATGTGTGTACCACCTCCCTTGGATTGTGGGCGTCACGGCCAAGACTCTCATCATGTACATGGGCCTTCCGTTGCAGGCTGTCGAATTCCTCTCCAAGGCTGTGGATAGCCCTGACATCAAGGCTGTAGATGAGGCTGTGATCCTGCTGCAGGAGATTGGTTAGTGGTGCTGTGGCTACTGGGAGGGTAGCCTTCAGCTTCCCTGTGTGAGATGGAACTTTGGCTACCTGGTGGGCAGATGAAAGGGTCTGGGACCCATTTTGGGGGTTGCGCTGACAGAAGGAATGTTGCAGGTGTGCTGGACCAGCGGGAATTCCTGACTACACTGGGTCAGCGCCTTGCCCATATCTCCACGGACCCAAGGCTTGCCAAGGCCATTGTCTTGGCAGCCATCTTCCGCTGCCTACATCCTCTGCTAGTTGTTGTCTCCTGCCTCACCCGAGACCCCTTCAGCAGTAGCTTGCAGAACCGTGCTGAGGTGGACAAGGTCAGACTCTTACACCGTTGAGCTACTCCTTCTCAAACCCTGATGATGACAAATCTTTATCCAGGGCTTTTTTCTAGGCTTTTTATCCTTTATTCAATTCTTTGGGGTGGTTCCCAAAGTCCGTGTATAATCAATTAACTCAATGCTGGGGACATAGTAGGTATGTAATAAATGGTATTTGATGGATTCATCTCTGCATTTCTTTTCTTCTTAGGTGAAGGCACTATTGAGCCATGATAGTGGGAGTGACCACCTGGCATTTGTCCGGGCTGTGGCTGGCTGGGAAGAGGTGCTTCGCTGGCAGGATCGTAGTTCTCGAGAGAACTACCTGGAGGAGAACCTACTTTATGCTCCCAGCCTGCGTTTTATCCATGGTGGGCACCTAACTCCACTTTCTTTAATTCCCCGACCCCCCTCCCCCCCCAATAATGAGTTTCAGTGCAGGCACCTTCTCCTCCTACAGTTCTTGGTCCTATTTCCAATAGTTGTTCTTGAGCCTTGAGTTGTTCTCACTTGAGTTCTTATTATGGAGGCCTCGCCCATCTTATTTTGTCCTACCTATATATACACACACTCAGGCTACATAGGAGTGATGGCTGGGACCTCTCACACTCTTCTCCCCCTGCATCCAATTTTCTTTTCTTAGGCCTCATCAAGCAGTTCTCAGAGAACATTTATGAGGCCTTCCTAGTGGGGAAACCATCAGACTGCACCCTGCCCTCAGCCCAGTGCAACCAATACAGTGAGGAGGAAGAGCTGGTGAAAGGGGTGCTCATGGCTGGACTTTACCCCAACCTCATTCAGGTATAGGACCTGGGCATCGCATGGTGGTCCTATCTCATGATTCACCTTGTAGAGGGAAAGGGGGAGTGGAGTACAAGGTATGGCTTGACTCTTAAGACAGCAACTCTTGGATTCCACATGGGTAAAAATATTTTTTTCAGGCCAGGCCCCTTGGCAGGGTGATGGTATCTGCCCTGCCAGGCTACTTGGCCCCCAAGCCACACACACCTGTTTTTATTCCATCCATCTTCTTTGTGCCCCACAGGTGAGGCAGGGCAAGGTGACCCGGCAAGGGAAGTTCAAGCCCAATAGTGTCACCTACCGGACCAAAGCTGGCAATATCCTGCTGCATAAGTCAACCATTAACAGGTGAGCAGAGCAGTGAAGGCCAAAGAAATTTAAATTGGGATGGGAGAAGGAAAGGCTTTCAGGGAAATCAATTAATCTTGACACTTTTTTTCTCACTACAGGGAGGCCACTCGTCTCCGTAGCCGTTGGCTTACGTATTTCATGGCTGTTAAGTCCAATGGCAGTGTCTTTGTGCGCGACTCCTCCCAGGTCCATCCCCTGGCTGTGCTGCTGCTGACTGATGGAGATGTCCATATCAGAGGTGGGTGCCTAGTTCCCTTGGACCTGTTCCCCTTCGTTTGAGGAACAGGTGATTTGTTCTTGTCTTACTAAATTCTCTTCTAGTCTCCTGGTGGACTAGGTGGCTTTTTCCTCATCCTTGCTTCCTGTGAAGTACTAACTCTGATCCTTCCCATCCTTCCCTCCACCCCAGATGACGGGCGCCGTGCCACCATCTCCCTGAGTGACAGTGATCTCCTACGACTAGAGGGTGACTCACACACTGTTCGGCTGCTACGGGAGCTTCGCCGGGCCCTAGGCAGAATGGTAGAGCGAAGCCTCCGCTGTGAGTTGCCCGCCCTGCCACCAGATGTGCAGCAGGAGCACAGCCAGTTGCTGGCCTTGCTCGTGGAGCTGCTGCGTGGGCCTTGTGGTAGCTTTGATGTTCGTAAAACCGCTGATGACTGAGCCCCTTTCCCCATTCCCCGTCCCTGGGGCTATGTACAGAGCGCAAATGTTTATTTAAATAAAGTTCTATTTATCCCTTGTGAATGCACTGTATATTCCTTTTTCCTTTGGTATGTGCTTCTGTTCCAAAAGTTGAGGTGGCTGCTTCGAACATGGTGAAGCAACATATTGAACAGATGGCGAGTCTCTAAAATTTTCTTCATTTCCATGACATGGGGCAGACCCAAGTTCTGCCATAGGACCCTGGGCAAGTAAACCTAAAAAACCTTGCAAACCTTCAGTGAAATGAGAGACTTTTAAAGGTGCAAAGGGATATTTTGTGAAAAGTTTTTTCTAAATTAAAGTGCTAGAAATACTTTCATTTTCTCATTTAGCTATGATTTACTGCATTTTCCGTTGATATTTCTTGATTTTTTTTCTCAGTTCAGTCGTTGTTAAACACTTGGTATATACCTTTAAGAACTTACATATTTAAGAAATTTTTATTCTGCGTGGGGTGTTAACATATGTACAAAGGCAAGCCAAAAACAACAACAACAAGAATGTAGGGTGTAAAGGGCTGCATGATATAGGCTAAGTGTATTTTACCTATGTGAAAGGCTAAGAAAGCTAGGCCAAGTGAATTTCGGCTTCTGAGACAAGGGATCCTTGGTGCAGAAACATCAAAGGTATATTTGCCCAATGGGGCAAAAATGCCAGGAGGCTGAGGTGAGGAGATTTCTTGGAAAACAAAATTAGAAAGGCATACCTGAGTTAGGATTTGAAGCACCTTAAATGTCAGACTAAAGAATTTTATCCTTCAAACTCAGGGTTGGGAAACAATCAAGATCCTGTTCTTGTACAGAAAAACAGCTATCAAAACAAAACATTATGACCATACCATCTGTACAGAAATGGTCAGCAGGTTGTAGCTGACCAACCTCTACCAGTGGACAATAAATAGCAACTGATTTTTTGGTCAAGGAAGCCATACCTTTGGACCTGAATCTCAAGAGACAAGGGACGCAATAGTTTATTGCATTTAGAGTCAGATTTTATTTTATATCCCAGTTTTTATTTTATGAGGAGGCAAATCATACTTGGTAAGTTATAGAATATTAGCATGTGATGGGTTTTGTTTAGTAGTTAGAATTCCATCTACTGTAGCATGTTTTTACACTGTCAAGCTTTTTCCCATTTCTTCCCAGACCCCTAGGGTCCTCTTGAGATTCTAAAAACACCCCCTTTGAGCTGCTCTGCTCATCCCAGCCTAAGTAGCCTTGAGTACTTTAGCTTTTAAAGGGGAGAGAGGAAGAGGAGATGGGGAAGGTTTTTCTCTTGGTTCCTGACTGAGGGCTCCAAACTTCCTAAGAGAATAGAGATTGGATATAAATTCAGAGTGGCTCTAGAAATGAAACCAAACCTTCCCAGATCCCATGCTCTTATACATCCTGTTGCTAGGAAGGGATTTTAACTCTAGGAAGGTCTTCAATCATTCATTATTTCCTCTAACACTGTCATCACACATTTACCACTGACCCCAAACAGGAGAGGCACCATGCTATCCCACTGACACAAAGCCCCTCAGTTTTCTCCCACTTTGCTGCTTTGGAAAACAACCTCCTACATAAAGGGGTGGTAAAGACAGTAAGAGCTTGACAGAAGTTCTTGCCTTATGCTTTGGGCTAGATTTGGGGCTGAAGGAGAGAAAAGAATGAATTAGAAGGTCGATCCCCACTATATGCACTTCGTTTTTGTTTTCTTGGGAAGCTTTATCTCCTTCATACTTAACAACGAGGAAAGAATACAAAAGGATCCCCTTTAGTAGATTAGGAAGGTAAGGCTTCATACAAGTGCCACAAGTCTCCCAAGTGATTTTTGTCCTATACACTATACGCCAAAAAAGGGGCAGTGCACCCTCATCTTATAATAAACAACTTCTAGGCTTTGAGAAAGAAAGATGTTTGGGAGCAGAAATGAGACAGCCATGTCCCCAGGTTAGAACACTGAGAAGCTTTATTTATGTAGTTATTTCAAATCTCTACAATAGTCAAAATCACAAGGTCACACTCAGAGTGCCATATAACAGCCACGAGGGACAACAACAACCACAAGCAAACTAGAATGAGAAAGAAAAAAAACAAAACAAACCCCAAGTCTGAGATTTTCCCAAAGTACATCACATCATCCCCTTTCCGTGGACCATGTTCCTATACCAGCCTGACAGATGAGGGAGGACGCAGCTTCCCATCTTTACAAAGTATTC
>CM053599.1:75013275-75085211 GCA_028646575.1 Pseudocheirus occidentalis
AAGTTCTATAATAAAATGTTAAATATATATAATAATAATTATTATTATTCTTAACTACATGCAACTGAGAATTAAGATATACAAGCACTGGGGTAGAGAGATCCATCCCGCCCTACTGGAAAGTCAGAGGGGCGATGGAGGAGGAGAGAAGAGATTAGGGGAGGGGTTATAAAGTGGGATGGCTGTTTTGGGATTGTGGGTAAAAAAAAGATGGGGAGAAAATTTATAACTCAAAATTTCATGGAAATGATATAAACAAGAAAATAAATTAATTAATTAAAAAACAACAACAAAAATAAAATACTGGCTGTAGGATCCCAGGCAGGCTGCAGGTCTTAATATCTAGTAAGTCGAGCCTTGTAAAACAGCATTGAAGGACAAGAAAAGCATTGGATTTGAGTTCCAGCTCAGTCTCCTTACCCACGACCACCTTTCTCCCCTTCCCCAGCTATCCCCAGCACCACGCCTCCTCACCTAGTATCATCGCAGGCTCCTCCAGAACTCGCTCCTCAGGGTGCAGGCACATTGACCCCAGGAGCACACAGACTACAGGGTGGGGACAGATTCACCAAAGGCAGAGCTCTTCCTTCCTAATTCAGAGGGCCAGGACCCCACACTGGACTCCCTCGTAGGTCTGGGTAGGGCCGCAGGAACTCCAGCCCACATGACCTCCCACCCACCCCAAGGAGAAGGCTAACTCACCAGGCTTGTGTTTGATATTTGCTTTGGAGCCACACTTGGAGGCCACCTTGGAAATGTCAACTTTCTTATTTTGTATCTGCACCTGAAGAGAACATGAAAGAAGAAGGCGCCTTAGGGCACAACGTGAAGAGTACTGATACGCCTCACCATGGGCCTCGTCTGCATCTTCACGTTTCTATTCCCCACTGAGCCTTCCTAAAACTTGGGCTGCAGAGATTCAGTCACCATTACTATCCAAAAGCATTTCTTTAATAGCCAAAAGCATTTCTAAAGCACAAAAGTAATCTAGGCAAAGATACTCATTCCAACAACCTGAAATTTATTTCTCTACCCTGAGACAAAGGCAGTCAATAATGGAAAGGCCTCTGCAGGTACTCAGGGATTTCCACAAGTCAGCATCTGCCCCTGTGTTCTATCTCTAGAATTCATAGCCAACTGTCGTATCTCAGGGTCATGAGAAAAATGCTCCAGCAACAGGATGCATAATTATGCTATGATATATGGTATCTATATTACGTTATATAATAGGATGTAAGTCTCTGGAGGGCAGGGACTGTTTCATTTGTGTATCTGTATCCCCAGGGACTAGCAGACAGAAGGTGCTTAATAAATGCTCACAACTACCATCATCATATATTCAGGAAACTCATGTTTGTTCCCACACAGACCATTAATATACAGATTAAAGCTAAAGGACAAATAGTGTGGAGTGAACTCAACTATCTAATATACCTTTTCTTGCTCTCATGAAAGGTAGCCCACAAACATTTACCAAATCTCTATGTTTCTGAGGGTGGTATTTGGTCACATTAGATAATACAGGGACATCTCAATATCTTTTCTGAGTTTTCATTAGATGGTACTGTGTTAGCTTCTAAGTCCACATTTCTTCAAATGCACCTTTTCACTACGTCCCAGGTCCCAGATCCTGTTCATCAAATGCCTTACTGTGTCTCTTTATTGACATAATTCTTGTTACCTGCAATGCCTTTCTCATTCTTTGATACTTATCTACATCCTGTCCATCCATAATCGGTCACTAGCCTCTAGGGTGCTGTGCTCTAGGGGTGAATGACTACATTTATCATTAGAGAGTGAAAGACTAAACAGAAACTACAAGTGGGAGTTTTCTTGTGGGAGATGTCAACTATCTAGGCAGGGCCCTGCTTATGTTATCAGAGTCCACCATCCTTATATTCCCAATATGAAAGTTGGCAGCCCCAAAGGAGCAATTTTAGTGGCAGCAATACAGAAGTGAATACCCATCAAGGGGGTGGGGGGGAAGTTGGGGGTCTTGTTGGCTATGGCATATGAATGTAAAGGAAAATTATTCCAATAAAAGAAATGAGGAATATAAGGAATGCAAAGAAGATGAGTTTACATTTAAGTGGAATTCAGAGGACAACAAAGTCAAGAGAATAATATTCTAAAATGGTTATAACAGAGTAAATGAAAACACTAAAATAAAGCTGAATTCCGTTAACTTTCAAAGACTAGTTCTGATGATGAAATACAATTTGTTCTCCTCAGAAGACAGGCAGAAAACCATAGGACTAGACAGAAGAGTGCATCTACTGTCAGATAGGAGCCCTGTGCTGGTTAATTTTACTTATTTTTCTTTCTTACAAGGGAGTGTTCAATATGCCAGTTAACTACCATTTACTAAACACTCACACTATATGCCAGGTACTGTGCTAAGCATTGGGGATACAAAGAAAGGCAAAAACAAAAACCAGGGCCTCCCCTCAAGGAGCTCACAGTCTAATGGAGGAAACAACATGCAAACAACTATGTACCAAAGAAAGCTATGAGATGAATTGGGTGTAGCCTCCAAGGGAAGAAAACAAAGGAGTGGAAAAGGCTTCTTACAAAAAGGAGCTCTTATGATCTATATGGGAGAACATTTCAGACAGGGGAGCGGAAAAGCCAATGAAAATGCTCAGAGCTTGAAATCATTGGATTTCAGAGAATGTGGGGGGTGGTGAAGCATTAAGAAGTATGGAAAGGGACTGGGTTATGGAAGGCTTTGAAAGCCAAACAGAAGATTTATATTTGATTCTAGATGTAAGAGGGAAACACTAGAGTTGACTGAACTCTAGTTCAGGGAAGGGGCAGTGAGAGTGACAAGGGAGAGGAGATATGGTAAAGCTTTATGCAAAAAAAAAAAACCAGCAGCAAAAGAAAAGGGAGGGATGGGGGAGAATAACAAAACTTTTTCACAAAAGAAATGTGGATAGCTTGGTTAGTATACTTCGCATATATGCAAATGCCTGTGTATATACATGCAAATGTGCATATGTGTTCATGTCCTTGAACCTCAAATACAGCTTATCCTTGATTAGGATGGAGCCCATGTATGAACTAGCTGAAATAGAGAAGAAGAAACATTTGAATACTCTCTGAAGTATAAAGGAAGGAAAATAGCCCTTGGCCCTGATGTTGGTTTTGTCTGCATTAAAACCACAGTCACAATCAATCCTTGCTATGGATCCTTCCAAATCCATAAAATAAAAGGGGTAGGCTTATAAGGGAAATTATGGTCAGTGAAAATTTAGTGAAATTTAGATGAATCCAAATTCATGGAACCAGTGAAAGAAATCAATGCACTGACTCCTTCAGGACTCCAAAGAAAGAGCTTCTGCTTTAAAAAGTTACTGCCTCAGCTGATAGCTAAAATGGACAACCAATACATGATCTATAAAGAGGGACACAATATTCCTTCCATTTTCCATGCAGGATCTAGAAAATGCTAGAGGTTAGCCATTTCAGTCACATCCTGAGTACTACAGGATTCCCATAAGGTGGCCATGACTAGGAATGGGAAGAGGTAGACAGCCAAGGCATTCAACCAATCCTTAATTAACATGATTTCTAGGCTTCCCAGCATTTCACCTTAACTGGCTGTATTTCAGTTTGTCAATATCCTTCCATTTAAAATGTGCTACCTACCAAAGAATGTAATACTTACAGAAATGGGCTGGTCAGGGAAGAGGTATAAAGGTAGAATTTTGCGCAACTACAACCACAAAACACTACACTTCTATTCATTCTGCCGAAAACTGTATTAGCTTTTCAGACACCTACATGACACTTGAAATTTTTATCTAAATCTTTTTTCACAAAACCTACTGTACAGCCAAATCGACTAATTTGGTATTTATAACAACCAATTTTTTTAAGTTTAGCACTGGACTTTACATTTATGTATATACTTGAAACATCTGTCATTTTGTTGGTGTCAATACTCCCTCACAAAGGCAAAGCTTGCAGCCTACTTCTGACCTAGCAGATGGTTTTTGAGACTCACTAAGGCCTAAAATTTCATCATCCTGCAGTTTATCAGTATAGAGATGGGCTTTTACAACTTAGCTAAAGCTGTTCTCCAGGTGACAGATAGAGTTTATCATTAACCTATGTGAGTATTTTAGATGCATCAATGATTACAATTCACTTTATTACATTTTGCCCACTATTCTGTTAATATTCGGCATACAGGTTCTGCTACATATCCAAATTTGTTTCCTTTAATCTTCACACCATCTACAAATTTAGATATGCATGTCAACTACGTCTTCCCTGAAGGTGATGGTACAAATTCTGAACAGGACAGAGCATTTGGCACAGGTTGGAACATATTAACACATAGCTCCATCCCAGTTGTTATCATAATCATGTCTCTTTAGGTCATGCACCTACTTTAGAATGTCCTTGACTTCACCCAAACCACACCACTCTTTCTAGCTTGTTCTCAAGTATACTGTGAAAGTTCATCAGATGGTTTACTGAAATCCAGGTACATTGGTGCAATGCTATGTCTACAGCATTCTCTTCAGCTAAGAGTCTAATAATCTTGTTTAAAAAATAAAAGGGAACCAAGTTAATACACATAATCTAGACAAACCAGAATATGTGTCTGTGTCTGTGTGTGTGTGATGGAGACCTAAAATATACACAAACCTATATAATTGGATATGCTGTCATTTTAATGTCTTTAGTCACACACACACACACACACACACACACACACACAGTGTGTAGTGTATAAAAATAAGGAATGTGGATTAGAACTGGACATCTTAATTTTTTTGTGCATCAACTTGGTGAAACTTCTGCCTTCTCAAAAAAAAATGCTTCTAAGTAAATAAAATGTGTAGGATTACAAAGAGAACAGAGATTGGTGAAAACAAAGATACCATTTTTTACATCTGTATTATAAGGATACATTTTTTTATCTTAACACTCCCCCGAGTCCTGCTCACGGACCACCATGTACTCCAGGTTAAGGATTCCTGGACTATGAGATCTCCTACATATCTTTCATTACTAGTATATGATCCTGTGACACCTGAAATCACTAGCATTATTTTTAGTGTGCTTCACTCCAACTTTTCATTTGTGTCCAACTCTCCACGTGCTTATTGGGATTTTTTTGGCAAAGATAATGGAGTAGTTTGACATTTCCTTCTCTAGGTCATATTACAGATGAGGAAACTGAGGGTTTCACACAGTTGTACTAACCCAGAATCTCACAGCTATGCAGTGTCTGAGGCTGGATTTGAAGCCAGGAAGCAGTCTTCCCAATTCCAGGCCCAGTGCTCTGTCCACTGCGCCACCTCTCTGCCCCTGCCCCCCAGTATTGTTACTGCCCCTCTTCTAGAGAGGCTCTCTTTAGAATCACTGTGTATGCACATGGCTACTCTTCTTCCTCTAATAAATATTCCTTGGAGGTAATTTTCTTCCTATATTCATTTTCAAATGAAACCTCTCAGGGTTACATCTTGGCATTTCTAAATATATACTTTTCTTGACCCTGATTAAATGAAATCTATGTGCAAGAGCCCATCATTCCCATCTTATTTTTCCTTTCATGGAAATTCAAATTTTGTGCTCCATGACTCCTCTTACAACAGCAATGCACCTTCCATGTCTACCCCTTTCCTCTAAAGAGCCTACCTTCCATCACCAGCGTAGGTGAGTATGATGCTTCCCAAATAAGAAAAGCGAGAAAAAAAAAATTTACTCTTGTAAAAACTATGCACAACCTAGCAAAACAAATGACCACATTGCCTGTGTCCAAAAATTAAAGTTGTATTCAGCCTCAGGAGCTTCCCACCTCTCTGTTACTCACTGATGCAGCCTCTAAGTCCTTCAGTTTAGATCAGGCCTGCACAACCTACAGCCAGTCAAAGCAATGATAGGCCTCAGGCTGTGCAGGCCTGGTTCAGATCCTAAAACTTTAGAAAGGCTTTGAAAGTTCCTTATGTCAGAACCAACTGTCCCAATGTGAATCATCCAAAGTGGATAGTGGGCTCTAAAGTTTAATGATCAGAGAAGGCTTGCTCTTTACTATGATATGAACACATTCCTCCAATGAAGAGAATCTATGCTACCTATAAAAGTCATCACCCCATCAGCAGGGAAACAAAACTACTCAGAGCCAAATCAGAAAAACTACATCTAGGTACTGTCCAGAACAAAATTGGAGGCAAGTGTGGAACTCAGGGTGGAAGCCCCAAAGGAAAGAGGCATCCATGATGAAAAGACTAGAGAAAGGAGGGTGTAAGTATATTGAGATGACAGCATTTGGGGATCAGAAGAACAGTCTTTCCCCCCCCATCGGGGGTCTTGTGAATGAAAAGATTTGTAGGGTCATTTATCTTTCCAATGTGCCACCCTTTCTCCCTGTAGAGTCAAGAGCTAGAAAACTGAGCTTATTTTAGGGGTATAAACAAAAGATAAGCGGTTGCGCTGGGTAGGGCCATGCTCCATTGCCCATGGCTCTTCCAGTTCAAGAGGACTACCCAAATGTGCATCTTATATTTTAAGGCCTATCTTCACACTTGTGTCTGGAAGCAAGTATAGTAAGCTCAGTATATAGGACTACTGAAAGAATTGGGCCCCCCCACCACAATATACATGCTGGGTAGACTGTTCAGTTTGTTACATTAATAATGTTGTTTATAGAACATTCATTTTCCTCCAGGATTCTTCAGGGTAGCCAGAGGCCTTCAGCTCCTAACTAACTTTCCTTTTCTTCTTTACATCAAATAGAATCACACCAAATCATAAATGTTCTCCAAACAGCATTTCTAAAGTATTATCAGTGCTTATGTTCTTGGCAAAGGAAGCAAATATACCCTTTCACCTTGAAGTAGGTGAGTAGTATCCCCCTGTAACCAATAACCCAATCTGGTCCCTTCTGACATTTTGCTACACTCAGTTACCCCAGACTGCTCTTCTCAAATACCAAGGAATACCACCCTTAAGAAGAGTTAGTAGAAAGACAAACTGTCCAGAGCCCATACTTACATTCCCACCTCCAGGGACATGCTTAATATTGTCCTTGGAACCACACTTGGATTGAACATGGCTGTAGTTCACTTTTTTGGAGACTATCTGGACCTGGAGCGTTAGAGAATGGACAAACACAAGGGGAGACAACTGGTTAGAACTGGCGCACAACACACAGGGAGTCCCCAGAGGACAGCTGTGACTTATAAGCAAAGAGCTCTGTGTTAAAGCACAAGCCCATCCCCAGAGGAACAAGGAAGAGAGTCTGAAGAAGGGGAGCCAGGGAGAAAGGTAAACAGTAGACAAACAAGAACACGAGGAAGCAAACACGGTGCTTGTGGGAATAAGCCTAATGCTTCCCAACTGTTCTCTAGTCGCTGGAACTGGAGGGTTCAGCAAGGGCCCAACTGTCAGCACTGTGTAAAAAAAAAAAAGTCACTCAGTGGCCTCCAGAGTATGCTCAGACCTGCCCTTCCCTTCTTTCGTATTCCCCGGATAGCCTATGCACCAACACTTGGCCATTACACGGGTATGCTTCATTTGCAAAAACTAATTGGCTCCCACACAAGAAGGTCCCAAAGAGGAGTTTTCTCACCCAAGAGCTGAGCACTTTGCTCAAACACTGCGCTCCAAATCCTGGCTGCTCTGAGAAGCAAAGACTAGATGCAAATTCATTGAGCACCAGTTAACTGGACACCAATCTGAAGCCAACAGGAAGAGACATTGTTCAGCAATAAATCAAAATGGTTCACAAAGCCCTTGACACTCAAATAGTTGCATCTAAAATCTGCCTTGAACCCTTAAACACCAGGTGGAGAAGAGACTTCGGCTTTAATAAATCATAAATAGCTTCCACGTGTAAAACAATAAAATGTCTCTGGCCTCTATGCATCTTCAACCACATGATCAGGTTTGGGGAATTAAAAGCCCACCCATAACTACCTTGGGCGCCTCATTTTGTACCCTTTACATTCTCTATGGAAAGAGAATCCTATGCCTCAGCTCTGTGAGTTTTCAGCAGATCAATTTTTTTAAGGCTTTCCCAGCATCATATCAATAAGAAGAGCAGGCATCTTTCCCCAATTCACAGTCATGTCTCTGCCATAACTTGAAGGCTACAGCAAACTTCCACTAAGCTACAGATCACAAAGTCATTCTCTTTCCTCTTAGGTCCCAAGTCTTCCAGTCTTAGTATTTCAGGGCTACATGCCTATGGCTGTTAACCCTCTCCTACACAAGCGCTGAATGAAAAAGATTTTCTCTAAGTGACATCCAGGAACTTTAAGGTGTTAACTACAGCTTTCATCATCTACTAGCTCAATATTCTTGGAGAATGTACTAGGCAGAGATTACCTGCTCTGGGTTACTGACTAAAGGCACCATGGGATTTGGAGTCATAAAAGCTGGGCTCAGATAATTTGTACGCCATTCATTATAGCATAACTTCAAGCAACTCTCCAGTTCTTCATCTTGCTCTAAATCTCATCATTGCCACAAACCAGGTGACACTCGTGACTGCCTCTCACCCAAGATACTACTTCCAGCTGCCACAATTAATGGAAGAGGCATTCTATTTGTCGAGCAAGAGGATCCTGACTTCAAGGTGAGGATACATGGTGCACCCTAAGGAATTTCTTAATCCATGACTGCTTTTACATACAGCCATCTAGAACACCACTGACTTCATTTTGAGTCACTAAGGAGCAGGGAATCTTGCTGCCAACACCTGTAACTGTGATGGCTTGAAGTAACTATGTGCAAGGTAGACACAGTGGCAATGTGACACCTTATCTAGAGGCAAGACCTTTTAGCTCAAATCTGGCCTCAAACACTTACTGCCTGACCCTCGGTAAATTACCTAATCTCTGTTAGCTTTAGTTTCCTCAAACAGGAATAATAATAACACTATGTCCCAGGGTTGTTAGGAGGATCAAATGACACAACTAGAAAAGACTTAGCACAGTTCCTGAACACAGTGGGCATTAGAGAAATGCTATTTTCTACCTCCCCCATCCAAACGCGGAATTTTATGATACATGTGGAACTTAAGGGTTCTAAATATCAAATAAACAATCAGACTTATTATTTTTGGAGGTGAAGATAAGTTAAAGATGCCTATCTTATCTCTAATCTGCTATAGGGGAATGGGAAGCTTCAATTTTGCAAATGTTTTTTTTTTTTCCTTTTCTCTTTCAACAGACTTCAGAAACGCTCAGGATGCCCAGCTGATAGCATTCAAACTATAAAAATAAGGCAATACATTTTTTTTTCTTCTGAGACATGACTACTCCACTAATAGTTGTATTTTCTCCATGGATATACACCTGCTACACTTGCGCAGCTTTTGACTATACCCTAAGGACCCAGAAGAAATAGTAGCAGAACAGGGTAGAGACCTCAGCTTGATTTTATTAACGGATACTTCCTTTCATGCACTGCATCCTTTGGTTATCTTGGGAAATATTTCTAGTCAAAAGAACAATGTCTGAGTATAGGGGAGAGACTATGGAGAACTATTAAGTAGTAGATTTCTGCCTTTTTTTTTTTGGTTGAGAAATTATTCTTTCTGGGTTAGAATTATTTTCTATTAGCTCCCCTAAATTCCCAGATGAAGTCTGAGCAAACGGGTGTTTTTAGTTCCACGTCATAGGCTTACTGACACAAAATCATCATCAAATATGGAGAAGGAAATACAAAGAAAAAGAGAGGAAGACTAGGGAGACAGAAGAAATATAATCATTTGAGACAAGAGAAAGTAGCTGAAAGTGGAACAGATGTTTATCTGAGTCTCCAGACCCTCAGTAGGTGAAAGTCTGAAACAAAACTCACTTTCCCATTGGGCTGTTTTTGTGCACTCTCTTTTGTTTCAGCTGCTTTAAAGGTGGTGGTTGTTTTAGTGACTGCACTGGGTTCAGGCTTTCGTGCTGTACCGGTGGCCTCTGTTTTTTTCTCTACTTTAGCCTAGATGGAGACAAATGGAGGGTGATTTCAAACTGAGAGCGCCAGGGCCCAAACTTGGAAGGATGGATCAGGAGACCAAGGGAGCTTTCAAAACTGATGCCTCCTTTCTGCAGGCAGGGAGAGTTCAGGGAAAGAAGGAAGAATTTCAGGGAAAGAAAACAAGAGCCACAACAGGTACACATGCCTGTACTCCTAAGGAAGAGATACTCCCATGCCATAGGCCACAATTAAAGCAGAACACCGAAGCAAAGTCGAACTTTAGAGATCCCTATTAATTCACAAAGTACTCTATTTTAGTCATAATTCCAGGTAAAAAGGTTTGTGAGAGTCCACTGCCCCTACTTGTGACCTCCTGTAAGTAAGACTATCCTTTGGATTAAGTTTTGATTCCTCAACTGCAAATACTAAATGCACAGGAGCTGAAACCAACAGCAGCAACACAGTTCAGGTTGAAGTACTGCAGCCAGGAAGATCTGAATTACAGTCCTGACTTGGGTACTTCATATACATGTATCCATGGACAAGCTATTTACCCTGTCTGAAACTCAGTTTCTTTATCTATAAAGTGGTCATAATTCCAATAGTATCTCCCTCACAGGGTTTTTTAAAGGTCCAAATAAAATAAGTATATATAATGTGCAAACAGTAAAGTAAATTATCATGTCCAGGGTTGTTTTAATGAAAAGTGTGTTGTAAACCATAAAGGCACTACAGGAAATTTAGCCAGCATTCTTGTGCTCCTCTTTTTCTTCCTTCTCTCCATTCCTATGTTTTGAAGCTATGAAGGAGGTACAGAAGAAGAAGGTAGCTGCAGCACTCTGCCAAATTTTCTGGGATCAATTCCCGTTTCATCTTTGCCCAATAAATTAAGCATAGAACAGTCATGAAAAAAGGTCACATCCTTTTAATATGTACTGATGTTTTACCTTGACAATGAAAGTGAATTTTGCAAATACAGGTAGGAGAGATGACCCAGAAGCAGGAACTCTCCAAGGTCTACAGGGAAAGAAAACAACAACTCTCCTGACTGTCAGTCATACTAGGATCCTTTTTTGATCAAGGAAAGTTGTTACAGAAGGCAAAAGAAAGTAACTCTAACATCCCCACCAAGGAATCTTGCTGCTGTAAGGAATAAAAATCAAACAAGAAGAGGGAAGCAGACCATCCCTGAGGAATCCAGGAGGTTCTAAATAGCCTTAAGTCCCAAGTGTGTCCAAAGCCCTCAGACTGAATTCAACACTGAAGCTAAATATTGCTCCAGTCTCTAATCTCCATCAATTCACAACACCCTGCCTGCCTTACCTTTATCTGGGAATCTTCCCCTCCATTTATAACAATTTCAAATTGAAGGGACTCAATTTTCCCTATTTTGCTGATGTAAATTACAAACTTTTGCCAGATGGCTTAAAGGCTTCCTCAGTCTCTGCATCCAGAGAACAATGAAGGGAATCAGGATTGCTTTTTCCTGTTACCTTAACAGCTTAAGGAAGGCTTTCCTGATCCCAATGTTTGATTTGCTGAGTCACTGTCTGACTTTAGTAACTGCAATAGACTAGGTCCCCCAAATAAAATAAAGTCTTATTGGACATCAAATTCAAATGTCAGTAGGTGAAATGAGATCCTCTTCTCCATCACCCCATCCCTTTCAGGCCCCCTTCTGTCCCAGGAGTACAGGCAGTTTATAGAACACTCACTAGAGGGCCCTTCCACTCTTGCTTCATTCAGGCTGAACCACTCTCTCTTTCACTGTGTCAGTGGCACAGATACTGAGAATAAGGTACAAGATGGAGGATGAAATGACAACAAACTGATCTCTTTTGTGGAAGAGAAATTCCCAGAATCTTTTTAGGCAACCAAAAGTTGACAATATTTCTTATCTTCAATCTTGTTCAAGCATGAGAATTTGTACTCCAAGTAATTCTGCCAGATATAAATTGGTTCCCTTTTTATCTGGCAGAACTGACACAGAATAGCTCTCAGTGCAGCTGGGAGCTGAAGTAAGATCCTTGCAAAGGAGGTGGTAAGTTTAGTGATCAGTGGCTAGAAGAGGCAGGAAAGGTAGGGATGAGCATGCAGATGCAAAGATCGCACAAGGCCACCATAGAAAGAAATCCCAAGCAAAGTACATACCCGGCCTCCACCTGGTTGGTGTTTGATGTTGTCTGTGGAGCCAATCTTGGAACGAACATTTTTAAGGTCTGGTACAGAGATACTAGTTAATGGACGGCTGGGCCGTGGTGCTGCAGAATTTGGTTTAGTTGGGGCAGCCTTAGGCACTCCTGGCTTCTTGTTCTCCACGGAGGGGGTGGTAGATGGCTTCAGGGTGACAGGTTTGGCTCTGACTCGGCTGGAAGTTGCCCCTGGCAAGGGAGGGCCCCCTGACGACGTGGTGCTGGTTGTCTTCTGAGCGATGGTAGGGGCACTCTTTGGACGACTTAGGTCCCCTGGAAAAAGGTCAGAACAAGACCAACAAATGAGATGAGATAGAAAAAATTCAAGTTTAAGAGACACTAGGCCTGTGTGATTACTGATTGATACTATTCTTTAAGAATACGAAGGGGTATGCCATTACCGAGAGAGGATTTTGCAGTAGTCTTCTTGATGTCTGTTGGCTTTGACTCGTTCCTGAGAGCTACAAAAGTGAACCATATTGGTAAAGATTCAGTTTCTGAAATGAATTTCACATAAACACCCAGGCAGCTATCGAAAGGATAGGTAATGCATGCTGGTTTCACTCAACTTCTAAGAACAGGAACACGTTTTCAGGGTATTTCTTTTAGAACTCTTCTGTAGAGGCCAGTATGTAACTACACACAAAAAATGACTCAGTAAGTGCTATTAACTATCAATTGCATTTTTCCTTAGGAGAGAATATAGGAAATGGGCTTAATTCCTACTGAGAGCTGCACACATCAAGCCACCACTGGTGCCTAGGAGATTCTGACTAGGGCCTTGACAGCCTTTGCAGAATAAGGGAAATACTCTGAATGGATCAGAAGATCACTGAAGGCTGTGAAAAGGCCTCCAGATAACTGAATTTTGATTGAGTTTATCTAACTCCCCTGAAAGATGAAGTGGGAAAATTAGCTTCAGTAGGACTTTAATTCAAAGTGGTTTTATCAGTTTTCTTTTTCTTTGTCCCCAAGACAGAATTTTTTCCTTGAAGAAAAGGAATGTTCATCTTATTTTGTTATCTCCTCTAAAAACACAACATTCAATTCAGACCACCTTGTCCTCTCTCCTGCCAGTATTTTACCTAGCATTCAAAGAAGCCATTTTCCCAGAAAAGAGAGGCTGGTATATCCAGACTAGGATAAAAGGAATAAAGTGAGAGTGGGGAGGGAGAAAAAGAGAGAGATTACTTAAGCCTTAAACTACTAGTTTCATTTCTTTTCTACGAAGAACAGATGTCAAAGACCAGCTAGTTGTACTCCAATTAGCATAAACTAGAATGTACTGAAATAAGCACAGAGGGCAGCCATCATAACTTATAAATCAATGACTATTTTGAATGTGTTAAGGCTATTACACAAATAAGTAGGAATTTTAGTAGCTTAATTTCAAGGATGACCTGTCAAGAAGTCAATTTGCTAAACAGTTAAATAAGCTATAAATGTTCTTAATAAGTGTTGGTATCCAGAAATATTTGTTTTGAGTCAAGTTCCATGAGTGAATAGCCTTTTCTGGTGAACACCCACTGCTCCTGGGCTGTTCTGCCCAGTTCAGCTTCCTGAATATACATCCAAACTGTCTCTAATCTTAACTATCTTGTTAGGCTACCCAACAGCTTGTTCCATATGCAACCCCGGGAAAGTTTGGGGACCAAAGACCTAAAATACTGGATAATGCTTACAGGAAGGCTTCTTGGGAGGAGAAGAAGAGGTGTTCCTACTGGCTGGAACAGTTGTCATAGAAGAAACAGCTGCTGTGACTCGTGGGGTCGCTGGAGTGCTCTTTGAGGCAGTTTTAGTAGTGGTGGCAGGAGATTTGGATAGCGAAGTTCGTTTCTCAGGGCTTTTTGCATCCATAGCCTGATAACAAAGAGGCATGGATAAGGTTCATGTAGCAAGTTTTCAAAGAAACAAGAAATTCAGGAGTAGACTAGGTAAAGCATGAAGCTTTAAAACAGAGCCTGAGGTTAACAATTCATTAGTAGAAAAAAACAATGGCTCCATGAGTTTACACTTACTATACTCTTGGTGAAACTATGCATTCCTTCAACTATTCTAAAGAGTAATATGAAATTATGTTAATAGAAACTAAAATAACGAAACCCTGGAGACACAGCAGATATCCAGCAAGTGGAAAATTATTAAACTAACAGTCTTAAACAAATGTGATTAAATATTATTGGTCGATAACAAATAATAAATATTCAGAGAAACATGAGAAAACTCAAATGAACTAAAGAATGATGAAATAAGCAAGACAATGTAAATAGAAAAAACTAAAACTAAACACTATATTATTATAATAGTCAAGCTAGAACCTGAACCTGGAAAATAGATGAAAAAAATGTCCCTGCCATCCTTCATTTACAGAGTCGGGGTTATGGCTGTGAAATTATTTGTATTTAGGCAGATGGAGTTCAGTTTTCCTGAACTGTTTTTCTTTTTAAATCACTATTACAAAAGATGACTGCTTTATAGGAAAGGAGGAGGGATAGATTTAAAGGAATAAATGATGGAAAAACAAAAGACAGCAATTTTAACAAGAAAATTGCAAAGTACTGTTTAAAAAAAAAAAGTTCCACAGGTTGAAAATAGTTTAAGTCAAATCAAATGATAAAAAACTACAGCACTGTAAAGACAGTCTGACCATGATGGAAGGGAATCAACTCCAAAATCTAGCATAAACCAATGGACAAATGCAAAACCAAGATTCATAATCCTACTTCAGTCTGTCCAAGCAATCCCATACACAGCTCTCTCCAAGGGAAAGAAAAAGACATAAATTCCATTTCAAATGTTCTTTCCATTTATACTGTTGCAATCATTATATTATGAATATGTACATTTACTACATCTGCTTTATTATGTATCATTTTGCAGAACTCCCATGCTTCTTTGTATTCATCACATTTTTCTTGCAACATGTCATTGCATTATTATCTCATGTACCACAATTTAATCATTCTCAAATAAGTGAGCATCTATTTCATTTCTATTTTTTTGCTATTACACAAATATTGCCATAAATATTTGCATACAGAAAGAGTCCTACATTTTTTCAATAACCTCTCTGGAGTATATGCCTAGGAGCAGACATTTGAGTCATTCTCTTCATAATTCCAAACTACTTTCCAAAATGGTGAGATGAATTCAAAGCTCTATCAAAAATGAATTAGTTTGTAGGTCTTTCAACAATCCCTCCAATATTTGACTAATGCTATCTTTTTATCATCTTTTCCAATTTACTAAAATTCGTGGGCGGTTTTGATAGCATTTCTATTATTATGAGTAAAATGGAGTATTTTTTGCATATAGTTGTTATCAGTCTATAATTATTTTGAGAATTGTCTGTATCCTTTGACTATATTCATCTATTGGGTAAAGGTTTTGGTCTTAGATATTTAAGTTAGCTCCCTATATATTATGTATAATAGACCCTTGCCAAAGATCTTTGATACAATGATTTTTCTCCCAGTCACGTCTTTTTAATCTAATTCATTAATTTTGTTCATATAACAGCTTTTCAATTTAATGTTTTAAAAGTTGTCTACTTTTTCCTTTGCAATCATGCGTAACCTGAGTTTAAGAACTCACCCCCTAAATGTGACTGTGAAAAGTATAAGTCCTATATATCTTCTAATTGTCTATGTTATCAATTTTCAAGTCATTTATACACTTTGAATTAACTGTGTTATGAGTTGCTGGGAATACTGTCTCTTATTTACTATATTTTCTGTAAATTCTGTTTCCTTTGTCTTAGGTAGCATTTGAGCAAAATCAATTAAAATTTTAGAAGCTAGCAAAAAAAAAATAGGATAATGGGGTAGTGAAATGAGGAAAGAAAGTTCAGCACTGAAGGAAATAAAAGAAAATTAAAGATTTATTTGATTATGGATCAAATTATTAGGTTTCTGGGCAGATGTTCATCCACATGGCAACATTAGATCCATCCCAGCATACAAGAAGACAGATTAAGAAAGAATGGGAATGGGAAATCACTTCGAAATAAAAGATCATGGAGAAATGTCTTGATAGTATCAGAAATTATGGAAAAATGGGTAAGCAGATGGTTTGATCAACACCTCCTACAGAGAGAATGAACACAACTGAAATAACAGCTGTGAACTTCCGTTTCAGAGGAAAATGGAAGGAAGAAGTCTTTAAATTTAGATACAAGGCATGTATATTAACTGTGATTTCCCCTAAAATGAAAGAATACATGAACTGAAATGAATAGTAAATGAGGGAAAAGGGAACAAGGGGTGTAAATGATGTTGCTATAACCAAAGGACAATACTTCCATACCAAACTCAGAGCACACAGCTTTTGTGTGTACTCAAAAGGAAATAAACACAATGGAGAGCTTATACAAATACCACATTTTATCCTCACAAAAACCCTGGAGAGTAGGGTTTAGAGATGTGGAAACTAATGCTTCAGGAACCTGCCCCAGGTCACACTGACCTAAGAGTCTGAGGCAGGATCAGAACCCAGATCTTCCTAACTCCAAGCCTAGCACCTCCACTGCATCCTCTAGCTGCCACGACAGAAAAGCATTCCAAAGTTTTGGGAACAGGAAGTGAAAGGAACAGAATTCTTTAGAGCTTATTAAAGCCAAGAATGCTCATCAATGCTGGGAACTTTAAAGATGTGACTTCATATTTTAAAATGCACTAAAAGTTTACAAATGCAATTAAATTCAAGTAATAGTTATTAAGAATAATTTAAATATGTTGATTTAAAGGAAAGCATTAAAGTATTCAATATTTATCATTCAAATTTCTATGATGTAATCTTGCAGTTGTGACCCTGTATCTTGGTGGATTAAAGGGCAACTGAGACCAGGAGTTTCAATGCATATGCAAACATGCCCTGACAAGGAAGTTTCATCCACAAGAGTTACTACAATGATGAGAATACATTTCTAATCTAAAACTCTGGGTTTGAGCCAGAAGCGATCCACTAGACTACATAAATCAATACGACTGGAATATAGAGAGGAGGCCTGGTGCTAGGACAGCCCCCACCCCCATCCCAAAGCTGGGTACCCTTTCTGGGCCTGGCTTTTCATCAATCAAATGGCAGGGTAACATAGGACTTCTAGCACCTGCAAATGCCAAGCAGTTTCCAAAACAATCTGCTATACAAAGTTCCACCTACCTCTGGAGCAGAGGGAATGAGGACTAGTATTCATCCCTAACTTACCAAGAGGCAAACTGCTGAAGGGGACTCAGAAAGGCTAAAGGGACTTCCCTCGGCTAAGCCAGCCCGTAACAAAAGGAGAGAGCGAGGAAAAGAATTCAGGGCACAATATTTTTCACCCCACCCCCATGCTACATCTCTATCAGTTTCACTTTTATTATAATTTCTGATCCTTGCAAGGACAGGGTGAAGTAGTCAGACAAATGGGACAATAATTCCCAGGCAGTAATTGAGACCTAACTGCTCTAGAGTGGAGCTTCTTAAACTTTTTTCCACTCCCAAGCCCTTTAGCGCTTCCCACAGCTCAGTAAATGTTAAAGGTGATACAATGCTTAGCCTCTGCCTACATTTCTGCAGATACCTTAGATCCTCCTGTTCTTTTGTAAAGAAGCCAGGACTAATGTCTTCATATCCATTTTACAACAGGGGAAATTGAGTTTCAGGGTGACCAAGACAAAATCATAGAGCGAATGAGAGGGAAAGAATTTAGGTCTTTTGACAGCACCCCAACATTCTCTCAACAACATAATCTCCCTTGAACTGATGAAACAATGTAATGGAATGAATTGGTACAGCTCCCCAAACTGACAGAAATACAAAACAGAACAAAAACTACTAGAAAAAATAACTAGTTTAACTCAAAAAGTTATAAGCAAAGGAATTATAATAATAAAACTGAGAAACAACAGGGTAACGCCATGCAATTTTCCCACTAAGAAAGAGCACTTGCCTGTCTATTAATAAGTTTATGGAACCTGATGGGGAGATTCTACTCTGAAAGCAACTAAGGCTTTTTTACATTTGCAAGTGTTTTTCCCTTTTCCTTTTTCATAATTTGATGGAATTCCCTAATTCCTGAAGATGAGGAGGACCATACAAAGTACTGACAGCAATGCCCCTCACTATTAGACAATATGGTCAATGCAAAAGATGTGTATTTAAGTGTTAAGTAACAGCAAATGAAACCATGAAATGCAAAGCTATCACTGAGTGAAAACATCCATATGAGAGAACAGTTGAGTCGAAAGCATGAGAGCTTTCATCATCAAAGGTATAGAGAAAATAAAATGTTCAAAGTATGACATACACCAGAAACTGTGTTAGGAGAGATATCTCAGTTTGATTGCTCCCAAATTGATTAGAAAACCACTTTTTTTTTTTTTTAATAGACTTTGTCTTCAAAACCTAAGTATACCAACCATAGATGCAGGCTGCCTCTTTGTCTCTGATGCTTATATAAAACTGACTGGCTGATGGGGGGGTTCTCCATACCAAGTTCCTGGGGAATTACTTACCTTTGGTTTTCCATCTCTTGAGATTAAAGAAGTGGACCGGGCAGTAGCAGTGGCAGCAGCAGGTCGTTTGGGTGGGGCAGCTGGCGCTAGGCCTGGAGCAGGGCTCATGGGCTTTTTGCTTGGGCCACCAGAAGTAGTGGAAACTGGCCGCTTGGGGGTGGGAGTGGGCACTGATTTGGTTTTCGTTGTAGCAGTCTTTGAAGATGGAGTAGTGGTTGATGGCTTTAGATTCGTTGGTTTATTTTTTTTGTTTTTTTTTTTTTTGTTTTAAGACAAGCATCCAAATGATATACACGCACACACACACACAAAAGAACAAAAAAAAAACTTTTTAAAGAGCATAAAGAGCACATTTCAAAATTAAATTGCAAGCAATGAGTATATAAAGGAAATGATTCCTAGAGCAAAATTAAAATTAACATTCTGTTTTCTGAATTGAATAAATGAAATAAAACTAGAATACAGGCAAGAAAAGGGGAAAACTTTCTTGGAGTGTGATAAATTTAGCAGAGATTTTAGGTTTTCCATGGTTGATAGTTGAAATTTATTAAAAGACACATTTTGGATTCAATTTCATAAATATATCCATTAGCTGAATGGATACAAACTGAAACATAAACTGTTTTGTCCATGACATGACTGTATCAATGTCCCTACTGAAAGTTTTTAAACTTTTCAACAACTAAACCTAACTATGACCTACCTCTTAAAAGGTCAGCTGAATCTTTCAAAATTACTCTAAAAATTACTCAACAGAGAGAGTTTCAAAAGAAATTCAGGAGGAGAATAAAAATGGAATGAGAAAGGTTGTAAAGAGAAGGAAGGGGGAAAAGTGTGCCTAAGCTTGTGCAAGCATCTCAGTGATATCGATTTTGTACTTCTTTTTAAGAAATGTTCCTAAAACGTACCTCAGAAGTTCAGAAAACAGAACTTAAATCTGTGGTCAGAACAGCAAAAGAAAATATCATATATAGAAAAAGAAAGAAATTTGTAGAACAAAAATATATGAGAAAACTCTTGTACCTACCTTTGTTTTCTTCTCAGGGCTCGGTGGGAGCTCCTTGTTTGGAGGAGCCGTGATATCATTTCCATTCAGATTCTCAGAGGGCTCAACTTCACCCGGTTTGGCTGTTGCAAAAGGGAAAAGAAAATAAGCTTAAACAAATGTCTATTTAACTCATTTCTCTGCTGAATCGTGCTTTAAGGAGCAATAGAAGCAAACCACTAACATTTTGTTCTGAAAAACCAAAGGGATTCTGCTGCCTAAAGCTGAGAAGACTGAGTTCTTTCCATTGTGAAGGGAGCTGGTTTTAGATACCGGAGATGAGCACACTTTTCCAGGGGGGAGAATAGAACCTGACTAGGTTTTACACAAATGGCCAATTGATGGAAGTGGCCCTTGCTGTTTGGTTCCCCTTCCCTGGAGGCCAAAAGGAAATTTTGCCACCAAAGTGCTGGCTCCATGATACACAAGGGACAAAAACCTCTTCTATTAGAAGTGATCTTCTAGAGTGAAAGCTATTAATGAGATGGGAGGAAAGCCAGTCGTTCATCCAGTATATCACTGCCTTATAAAATCACTATTTCACAGTAGGATGTAAAATTAACCTGTCCCAGTTCTAGAAATGACCTAGATTCCCAATAGGGGCGTCGAAACTCATGGAAAAAAAAAAAAGCAGGAAGCCCAGGCCAAAGAACAAAGCATTAAAGATATGCTTAACAGTAGCCCTGTGAGGAGGATACCCTGAATTTCTTGAAGAAACATCACTATAATCATGGAGTCTACAAAGGTCTCACTTTAGATTAAGTCCTAAGAACTTTTTGCTATTTATGTAACAGGGTATTATTATTCAGGATGGTACAGTTCTTGAGAACCCAGCTCCTAAGAGATCTTTAAATCTCTGGGAATTATTCCTGTCTAACTGATCCTTCTCCCAAATGGGGGTTATCAAAGAACCAGTACAGAGCAAGAAATATAACAGCCAGGAGTCCTTGCTATCACCTGTTCACCCAAAACTTCTGTCAAATTTCTCCTTGGTCCTTTAAGTAAGGGGTACCTATGGATAATCCTTAAGTAGTAATAAACACCTCGTTGTCCGTTATAATGGCACAAGCAACTATGTCATGATCAAGACAATGCTCACATAGAACTGGTCAAAGACAAGGTCAACTTTAAGGTCACACAAGGTGGTAGAAGTAATTAGGTTATTGTAGCTAGGATGTTAATACTAGTTAATACTGAAAAAAAGAGAGATTGCATTCTGTTGGCTGGAGATACTGACAAACTACACTACTGATTTCAAAACAGTCAAGAACAAAAACAAAAACATACTGAATAGCGGTACAACAAATGGCATTTGAAAAATGACACAGGCTTCTCCAATCAACCCTCATACCTTCCCATATCCCAAAACAGAGTACCCCTACCATATCCTTCTCTATATTAGGCAAATGCTGCTGAAGAGTAATGAAGTCACACAACTGTCCTGATGGGGTTCACTACAAATATGTTATCTAACTTCAAAAAGACCCTCAGAGCAACATGAAAATCCTTTCATTCTTCTCCAAGTCTCTCATAATCTTCATGGTGATCGTTTAAAAAACTTCTTTGCTCCTAAGCCTATTATACCATGTTCCTTGCACTGAGACTCATCTATAACACTTATCTGTGTATATATTATTATACCTCCAACCCTCAAAAGAACGTGAATTGTTTTAAGGAAAGAATTACTACATTTTTATTTTTGTATCCCCAGCATCTAAATGCCACTAATAAGTAGTATTTAAAAGTATTTAATAAGGTTTCAAGCAGAAACATTGAAAAAAACTACTGTATCACAGACTTAAGCACTCAATTTGTTGAATAAAAAGACAGATTCAGACTAATTAGGACTGTATTACTTCAGTGGTAATCAAATCCACTTCCCTTATTTAAGATTGGAGGAAACTAAAGGCCAGATGGATTAAAGAACTTTCACAAGGTCAAATAGTAATAAGAGGTACAGGGGCAAAGAAAGAACAGAAATGGCCCAATTTGGAAGAACAATTTCAAGCGCTTGAAAGGGTTATGATATGAAGGAGAATTAAACCAAACAAAGTTCTGTGGGGAAGACTTAAATAAAGCAAAAAGTTGATTCATGTTGATAAAATCATGAAAATTATAAATATGATCAAAATGGAACTTGCTTATTGAATCACATTACACTGGATCTAAGAAGCACTCTTTTGACAAGTGAATGGAAAACTTTTGAGGCGAATAAAAGGAAATGTTACTTATATTATTTGGGTCATACGTAAAAATACACAAACACACAAGAAGGTTTAGCAAATAGACTTTTAAAGGTTGACCTCATGGAAGGCAACCCTACTGCCTTTGGGGGGGGGGGGGGGGGCAGCAGAAGGAGGTACCAATCAAGGTTAAGTGACTCCAGGTCTTGTGTTCTATCCACTGCAAAACCTAGCTGCCCCAAACCTACGCTTTTTCAAATTACTCCTTGGTACATCGGTCAGGAAAAAAGTACTGCAGTAAGTAGTCACTGGGGCTGCTCACTAGCCTCAAATCAGAGTATTTCTTAGATTTCAACATTTTAGGACCTGGGTAGGAAGAAAAAGAAAACGACAAAAGCACGCATAATTTTTTATATTCACAAATGCCCCTTTTCACATAAAATGATCCCTCATTTTATCTTATAACTATTTATACTCACTTTTAACAACTGATTTTTCAGAATTTAAATAAGCATGCACAGCATTTTATATGATATAAATGTAGCAGTAAGTGATGAGGGTGAGGTAGCAAGGTATAAGGGAGACCCTTTATGCACATTTTCCTAAGAAATGTAGTAAGATGCAAAAGAGAAAAAGCAAAAAGTCTAGTGTTTAGACAGACCATTCTATTAAAAGAGGGGGTTTCATAATGCTGAATGACATGCATTTTTGAATAGGGAAATCTAGGTACGCTTCATGATGAAATATCCATGATGGGGGATGGAGGTTGGTTTCTGTTTAATGGGGGCAAGAGTGGAAGAAAAAAATGCATAAAATTGCTCCCTGGAAAGAAGAATAAAGATGAATCCTAGATCACATCCTGACTTAATCACTTAATCACGTGAATAGTACCTCTTCCCACAAAAACCATAGATTTTTAGAGAGATTAAGAGGTATTCATATTAAAGATGACTGACAAAATTAAATATGACCAAGTGGCTTCCAATACCTAGAGTCTAAGGAGTCAGTAAGAGTAACCAGAATAGTATTTCTGCCTGCTAGCAGTTGACTAAGTTTCATAATAACCTGAAAATTCATTGAAGGAATCCCAGTATCATAGGCATGAAGGAAGCACAACACAGATTAAGCCTAGAAAAAATACCATAATAGTTATCCATGTGTTCATTTCTCACTGGGCAAGTTTCCATTATATGGAACTCCTTTCATTCCTAAATTTGTTGGTTTGATTCACAAAATCCTACTTGTAGAGCTATACTTGCTAAGCAAACAGCATATAGAAGTTGCCATTTGGCAGCTCAAGTCAGTAATGCAGTATGTTTATCTAGAGCTTCTTTCTGAAACCTCAAGGAGTTTTTAAAGTGTACTTTTTATTCAAGCAGCTACATTACCAAAAAGGAACACAGATAATCAGTGCCATTTTATGGTTGAAAACTCCGATTTACAGATTGACTTATGTGGGCCTACTTAAGTGTGAAAGAAGAAAAAAAGCTAAGGGAGTCCTACCAATTCCTCTTATGACACTAATATGGTGCTGATAACTAAATCAGGAAGAAAAAACAGAGAAAGGTTAAAACCATAGACCAGCAGCTCTCAGGAATACTAAAGCAAAAAATTTTAAATAAAATACTAGCAAAAAGATTACAGTAATATATCACAAAGTTCAAATGCTATGACAAGGTAGGATTTCTATCAGGAATACAGGCTAGTTCAATATTAGGAAAACTATCAGCATAACTGACCGCATCAATAACAACAACAGCAAAAATGACATGATTTATCTCAATAGATGCAGAAAACCACACCCATTCCTATTAAAAACTGAGAGAGCACAAGAATACATGAAATTTCCTTAAGTGAAGAAATAAGGTCAAAAAGGGTACATGATTTAGACATAAATGTTAATACCATAACCAAATTAAGGGAGCGTGGACTGGTTTACCTGTCAGATATGTGAATAAGGAAAAGAATTTAGGACCAAACAAGAAAAATAAATACGAAAAATAAAAGGGATAACTTTGATTATATTAAATTTAAAAGGTTCTGCACAAACAAAACCAAGATGAAAAATTAGAAAGCAAGAAGAACAGTAAAAATTTTTAGAGCAGCTATCTCTGGAAAAGGTCTCATTTCTCAATTATATAGAGAACTGAGTCAAATTCATAAGACCACAAGTCATTGCACAACTGATAAATATGAAGGATATGGATAAGGATGTGAATAGGCAGCTTTTGGACAAAGAAATCAAAGTCATCAGTGTCATATAAAAATGCACTAAATCACTACTGATTAGAAAAGGGCAAATTAAAAACTCTTGAGGTACCACCTTACAAAGATGTAAACTGTTTAGCATTTCAGCTTTATTGGCAGTAAAGTTAAATTTTACTTGAACAAATAAGGAGACTAATGCCTTAGCTCATTCATAGCTAGCAGTGAATTCTCAGGAGTTCTGCATTTATGCAAGGAATCAAGGCTGTTCCCTCAACGGTTTTCCTTCCAGGGCAGTTAAAATCAATTCAGATACTATCCCAGAGCTCATGTCAACTCCATCCCTACTATTCTTTAGAACCAACAGTACAGGAAGCAACAGACTTCTCATGCAACACAGGGCTACTTTAAGAGATAATCTACCAGAAACAGGACTTGGGCTACTGGATGGAACATCTTTGCTCAAGGACAGGCACAGAGTAAAACAGAATCTTAGGCAATTTAAATTAATGGGAGTAGGGCAGGAGAAGAAAGAAGGCTCATTCTGGGGACATGAATGTCTTTCCTAGAAAGACATAATCAAGAACAACATTTGGAAAGTCTTAGGATCTCTGAGGTCCACATTTTACCTGCTTCATTTTCACCCAAAAAAGTAGCCCAATCATTTCAACACAGGAGATGAACTGATGAACCAACCCAGTATTTAGCAAGCAACTGCCAAAAACCAAGTGTTTTTGCTAGCTGCTGGCCATAAAGGTGCACAGAATGAAACATTCCCTACTTAAAAAAATATATGCGAAATAGTTAAATACAAGATAATTTCAGAGACAGGACACTGTTACAGAGGGCAGGGAAGGCAGGGATGAGGAGAAAGCAGGAAGACTGAGCTGCATAGAAAGAAGAGAGGGGATCCATGAGGAAGAAGTAGGGAAAGAGAGACTCCCAAGCATAGTAGACAGAACAAAAGCTTGAGTGTCATGAGTAAGGAACAGAGATGAGCCTCGTTGGATCACAGAGTTCAGGAGTATGAATAATATCCAATTTTTTACCCTAAAGGCAACAGGAAGCCAATGGAGTTAACTGAATAGGGGAGTCACAGTCATACCCAAGCTGAAGTGGCTGGAAAGTGAAGGACAAACAAGATGAGTCGGGAACTTAACGTGGAGAGAGTAATAAGGAGGCTGGTATAGTAATCTAGGCAAGAGGTTAAGCGAGTATGAAATAAGGTAGTAGCTCTATTAGTGAGGGAAAGGGGTAGGATGCGAGATATGTTATGATGGTAGGAACAGGAAGTTTTGGCAACTGATTGTATACATGAAGTAATGAAGAGGGAGAACTCTAAAATAATGCTGAGATTACAAACCTGTGATACTAGAAGGACATAAGGAAGTTTGAAAAAGGGCAGCTTATGGGGCAAAGTTTAGACAAGTTTAAGATGTCTCTGAGACATGCATTATGAATTATGTATTACATGACTGGTGATTCAGGACTGAAGCTCAGGAGAGAGACTAGGACTGAATATATACATCTGGGAGAAACAGAATACAGATTATTGCTTAAGCCATGAGACCTGATAAAGAGTCTAAATAGAGAGGGAGGAGAGGGCCCCAGGTCAAAAGCTTGGTAAACATGCAATCAGAGAGACATGACGTGGATAAGCCAGAAAAGGACAACGAAAAATAGTAGTAAGACAGGCAGGAGGAGAACTGTGAAAGTCACATCATGAAAACCTAAAAAGGAAATAACATGCAGAAGAAAATAGCCAATTGTGCTAAATGTAGCATACAGGTTCAAAAGGATTAAGATGGAAAAAAGACCATCAGATACGGTAAATCAGAGATCACTGATAAGAGAATAATTTTGGTTGAGAGATGAATCTGGGAGCCAGATTACAAAGGGAAGAGGAGAGAAGTGGGAGTATTGAGTGGAGAAACTCTTACAAGGAGTTTAGCTGAGAGAAGAAAATTTATAAGACAACAAAATGAGGGGATGGTTCAGTCTAAGGAAGATTTTTTAAGGATAGGGAGACTTCGACATGATTTAAGGCAACAGGCAAAGAACTAGTTGACAGGTAGCATTAAAGACATCAAAAGGAGGGATGATTGAGTATTTAACCAGCTGGAGAAATCAGGAGGGGAGGTTTGGGTGTTCATATAGAGGAAGTGACTTGACCAGGAAAAAGGGCAACTTTGTATTTGAAACTAGAGAAAAGCAAAGAGTGGGAGATGTCAAATGGCTTTAATTTTTCTCAATGAAGTAAAAGGGAAGGTCCTCAGAGGAGAAAGGAGATGGTTAAAAGAAGCTGTGTGTGTGCGCACATGCACCTCTGCACACAAACATCTAGCACAGTTTCTGAGGGAGGTAATATAGAGAATCAACTAGGGAGGAAAAAAAGGACTGCCTTGCTTCAGTTAACTTCAGATAGCATAAATCTGTAATGTATCAATTTAGAGTGGCTGTGAGATTTCCTCTACCTTCCTCTATTTAGCATAGAAGAGGAAGAAGCAGATGAAGGGGTGGTAGGACTAATCTAGGCTGAGTGTGACAAGAGAAGTATGTGCAGATTAAGTACAAGAGGGTAAGAGATTCAAGAGCAGAGAATGGTATAAAATTGAAAGGCTCTCATAAGGTTTAAATTCCATATTACCTAATTCTTGCTGAACAATTAAAGGGTAGTTTTGGGCCCTTGACATCTGCAAACAAAACAATCTCACCAGTAAATATAACTTAATTCTTCTTTTAATTAGAATTTTTTTACTTTCTAAACACAAAATGCATCAGAAACCAGGAAAGATGCACTCATTATGGTCATATGCACTGAAAACTGCCAAATCTTCATCATTAAGTTCTGAGATGTGATAGAATAAGGTTAATTATTCCAAGTCCTATGACAATCTCCTTAAAAGGTAACCTAAGGACACAACCTTGCCAGAATTGTAAAGAACACAATGCCACACCAAATAACGTTATAGCTCTGTAATGCTACCTTAAATGTTCAGTAACCTATCCCAGGCTACTGAAAAGGGGCGGTTATGAATTCTTATGACTAGATTTAAGAAAGTCAGATTACTGCATTTGGGTAAAAGTTCTGAAGATAATAACAAAGGCATTAGCCTTCTGCTTATGTTCCATGATTTTATAGATTCGATCCTGAAATCTCAAAGGTTACAATATGTTCTGAAAGGCACAATGAAAGGGGAAAAATTCCAAAGTAAAATCCTTTCATTCAAAGCTACTTTTTTAAAAGACTCTTCACTAAGGGGAGGTTATGAGATGACGAATTTTTTTAGGCAAAGACACCTAAGAAGACTGTCTTTTTAAAGGGTTTTGATCTTTTATAGCAAAGCAACTGTACTCATTATCAAAGGAATCACAGATCATTGAAGAAGTGGATGGTAACTCCTATAGCCAAATTACAGCCATCATTAAAACTAAAATGAAAAACAAAGAACAAACAAAAAACATGAGTTTCTATCTGCCAGACAGTAAATTCAAATGGATTAGGAAAATACCAGACTGACCATTAGCTATGTAATGAATCTTGCAAAATAACTCTCACACCCTAGCTGAATAATTTACAAAATAAGAACAAGCCTTACAACACTTGAAACCACAATATAATTAGTTTCACTCATGCCTACTACTGCACGATTCTTTCAATTATCAACATAAAGTCTTAAAGTCGAGAGAACAAATATAGTAAACATGAATAATTTTACTGCTTAGGATTATCACTAATGGATAAATTCAAGTTTGTTGCTAAAGAAGCTTTGGCTAATTTACTCGGGCATTTAGAGGATTAAAAGACTGGAGAAGGAAAAATATTTTCCTGATTTTAAAAAAAAGGAAGAAGATGAAATATGAAACCTACAGGCCAGTGGTTCTCAACCTGTGGGTTATGTTCAATTTGTAACAATGAAAATATATCCTGCATATCAGACACATTCATAACAGTAGCAAAATTACAGTTATGAAATAGCAACTAAAACAATTTTATAGCTGGGGGTCACCACAACATGAGGAACTGTATTAAGGGGTCGCAGCATTAGGAAGGTTGAGAACCACTGCAAGTATAAGCCAATGAGCTTGATTTCAAATCCCAGAACCTAATATCATTCAAAGGGCAGTAGGCTTCTACGAGAAAAGGGAGGATTAATGACAAAAGGCCAATATTACTCTATGAGGAAAAGCCTAAATGGAAAGTCAAATCAGGTGAATATTGTGTAGTTTTTCAAAAACAGGAAAAAACAGAGAAATAGGGAATTAAAAAAAAACCCAACAATGGAGAAAGAAAATGAACAAGTCATAAATGAACTTAAAAAGAAAAAAACTCCAGACCAGGTGAATTTAGTCTATTCTTATCGAACTCTCAAAGAGGAGTTAGGAGAAACACTACGTAAATTCCAAAAAAATAGCAAAAAAGGAGATGCTACCAAATTCCTTTTATGATACATATATTATAATAAATTAAGCCAAAAGAATCAAAGCAGAAGGAGCAAACCAAGAACCAATATCCTTAATGAATACAGATGCAAATTCTGTAAACAAAGTATTAGCATAGAGACAAAAACAACATATCACAAAGAAGATATACAATGACCAGATTGGACTTATTGGTTTATTTAATATTAGGGAAACTATGAACAAAATTAAACATATTAATAAAAATCATGATTATATCAATGAATAGAAAAAAGCTTGACAAAATACAACCAACATTTTATTAAAACCACCAGAAAAATAGGAATAAATGAACTTTCTTTAAAATGTTAAACCAAATGTTAAGCTATTAGTATTTATTAAGGAGAAAAATTAAAATTGTTTCTAATAAATTCAGGAGTAAAACAAGGATGTCCATTGTTATAATTTCTTTTTTTGTAGTACTATTGCTAAAGCTGCTTGGTATAGCAAATAAAACAAGAAAAAGAAATTGAGGAAATGACCATAGGTAAAGATGCAAAACTGTCAGGTTTTGCAGATATGATTGCATACTTGAAGAATCCAATAGTCAATTAAAAAAATATCAGAAACAATAAACTCAGCAAACTGACTAGAGTAAAATCCATAAAAATCATCAACATTTCTATATTAAACCCAGCAAAAAAATTTCTATTTAAAGTTTCTAAGATATAAACTACCGGAGAGAATACCTTCCAAGATATACATATGAACTATGTACATGACCAATAAAAAATGACCAAAAAAAAAAAAAAAAATCACCTTATATAATTAGAAAAATATTAACAGGGAAATGATAATGAATAAAAAGGTCAAAAAGAAAAGATCAAAATCTCAAGAGAAGGGGCGGCTAGGTGGCACAGTGAATAGAGCACTGGCCCTGGAGTCAGGAGTACCTGAGTTCAAATCCAGCCTCAGACACTTAACACAAAAAACTAGCCGTGTGACCTTGGGCAAGTCACTTAACCCCAACTGCCCTCCAAAAAAGCAAAAAGAAAAAAAAATCTCAAGAGAAATATGGAAAAATGAAAATGTGAAATAGGATAACAGTATGGAAAAAATATATTTTCATAACTTTTCACACTTTGTACAAAGAGAAATTCCAAACTTGACCTAAATATAATCAGTCACATCACAAATTACAGAAAGGAAAAAATACGTATTAAGATCAATGGACAAGAGAAAAGTTCACAGTCTAACAGAAAAAAAAAATCACAAAAGATAAAATGGATAAATTGGATTACAAAAAAATTTTAAAGTTTTAGCAAAAGCAAATCTAATAAAGCTAAGATTAAATGGGAAACAACAAAAAAAATCTTTGCAGCAACTTTCTCTGATACAAGTGTCTTAGTTGAGACTATAACAAACTAATTTTTTAAAACTGAGAGGTAGAATCTCAGAATTACTTTAATTTGCTTTTCTCTAATCAGCAGTGATCTCACACATTTTTCCACAGGGTAAGGATTAGAATCTAAAGAAAATACATATTTTTTTTTTTAATAGAGAAATAGGGAATGCTATCGATGTGGAATGTAGTTTCTGATGAGGTCACTGTATAATTACTTTTATTTTCTTTTAAGAGACCTCCCAAACTGTAGAATCTATACAGGTATGTAATGTAAAAATAAAACATATCAATAAAAATTGATGTGACCAAAGTAACCAAAAAAAAAAAAAAAAGATTATTTTAGTCACAGTCATAAGCAGAGTAGGAGGAAATAAATCCCTTGAACTCCTACAGCATTTGTCTGTAGCACTCACACTGCACTGAAATTGATTCAGCAACTAGAATATAAACTACTTGAGGGCAAAATCATTTCTTCTTTTGTCTCCAAGAGCTTACCACCATACCCTGCACCTAGTAAGTACGTAATCAATGTTATATACAGATGAGGAGAAATTCTATTTATTGAATTCAAAAGAGTCAGGCACAATCAGTAGAAACTTATTCTGTGTTCTGAATGCAATGGGGAAAATTAAAATTTGAAGTTAAACTATATAGCTGCCCTCATACTGCCCTGGGAGTATTTTTCAAGGATAAATAAGATCCCCAATTCCTAGACCATGAGAAAATAATTTTGCAACAGGTACTTTTAATTCTTCTCTGAAGTCTCTAAGTTTGTTGACAGCAGGGACCATATTTATCTTTATATCTTTTACCCAACGACCTTTTTAAATTCAGTGCAAGACACAGGGAGAGGCAATTAAGTCATATGGTTTCCATATTTCTGGAATCTCCCCAAGTCACCAAGAAAATTTACACAATTTGTAATATAGACCAATGTGTTCCAAAACATGCCTGTCTGACTTGTGAAAGTAATCAACTACTTAATAAGGAGAATAATAGATGTATACATGGAAGAGTTTCAAATCAAGATGACCGTACAGAAGGAACTTCTCCTGATTCTCACCTTCAGCAAGAGGCTTTTCCCAACTCTCCTTAATGCCAATGCCTTCATCCTTATTTCCCACAAGACTGACAATATTTCTATGCTTTCTACCAAGTTAACTGCACCTCCAGTAAACTTCATGGAATACGGTTATGAGCATCAGAAAGACAGGCAACACAACTACGACTTTTTAAAAGACAAAGAACACAGAGCCCCCTCCTTACCTTAACAACACATCCGAAGTCATTCAAAATACATGGTGGAAAACTGGAATATTTATAAGTATTTCTTTACCATTTTCTTTTCTTTTCTTTTTTTTGCTTTTTCGAGGGCAGTTGGGGTTAAGTGACTTGCCCAAGGTCACACGGCTAGTTTGTGTGTGTGTGTGTGTGTGTGTGTGTGTGTGTGTGTTAAGTGTCTGAGGCCAAATTTGAACTCAGGTACTCCTGACTCCAGGGCTGGTACTCTATTCACTGCGCCACCTGGCTGCCCCTCTCTACCATTTCTTTGTGAAGTGGTGAAAAAATTAGCAGTTTTAGAAAATTCCAAGCAAATTTTGTCAATTTTGGAAGCACTTAAATACTTGTTATCCATTTATGTCTCAATTATGCCCTCGTCTCCTGCCTCAACTCTGGATGAAACCAGGGTAGGTCACCTCCACAAATACCAGAGTACAGCTATGGATGATAAAGTAGCAAACTTAGAACTGTTAACGATAGTATTAACCAGCATTTGTACAATCTAAAGTATGCAAAGTGCTTTACACATTTTCTTTTTAATTTGATCCTTATATTTATCCTATTATGGAAGTGGTTACAAGTATTTCCACCCATCTTTTACAAATGAGGAAACTGAGTTTCAGCGAGGATTAAGTAACTTGTCTACGGACACATCTATTAAGTACCTAGAGGAGGATCAAACCCAAAACTCTCCTGTTTCCAAGTTTAGACTTCTTTCCACTAAAAATTACAGTCATTTTTCCCTCCTAAAAGAATATAGTAGGAAAGGAGAGCTGTCAGAGCAGGATGGAAACATAGAAACATGTCCCTTTTATCCATTTCTAAGCCTGGCCACCAGTCATCATCATTGTAAAAGATTTATTAATGCTTTTTTTGGTTTTATATCATAATCATTCCTAGTATAACTTTACTCCTAAAATTGAGATCTACCCAGTCAGATTGGCTAAGATGACAAAACAGGAAAATGACAAGTGCTGGAGAGGATGTGGAAAAATTGGAACTCTAATGCATTGCTGGTGGAGCCGTGAACTGATACAACCATTCTGGAGGGCAATCTGGAACTATGCCAAAGGGCTATAAATAACTGCATACCTTTTGACCCAGTAATACCACTTTTGGGGTTGTATCCCAAAGAGATCATAGAAGTGGGAAAAGTTATGGTATATGAATGTAATAGAAAACTATTGTGCTATAAGAAATGGGAAGGAGATGGACTTCATATTTACCTGGAGAGGCTTATATGAATTGATGCTAAAGGAGAAGAGCAGAACCAGGAAAAATTTGTACACAGTCATAGACACATCATATGTGTGACGACCAACACTGATAAACTGGACTCTTCTCAGCAATGCACAGTTTTAAGACAACTCTACAAGTCTCAGAATGGAAGGAGATATCTACACTCAGAGAAAGATCTAGAAAGACCAGAGTTTAAAAGGAGACTGAAAAACACATGCTATTGTTCTTTTCCATGTTTGGTTTTATTTCTCTCCCCCCCCCCCATTATTTGCTCCATTGGTTACAATACTTCTATACAATCAGACTATTGTACAATGTGAAAGTGTCTGCAGATCCCATACATGATTGCACACCACCATGGGGGAGGGGGGGAAGAATCTAAAATTCAACTGATTTTGAAAATTAATCTTGTAAACTGAAAGTAAATAAAATGAGTCAATAAATTAAAAAATAAAATAAAAATAAAATAAATTGAGATCTTTTTTAATAAAGAAAAACAAGCAAAACAATTGATACTGTGACTGAAACTGAAAATGTTATGGAATATTATGGGGCTTAATAGCTCTTGGTTTCTCTGCCAAGAAAAGGAAGCTGGCATTCAGTATCTTCCCTTGGGACCAAGATTAGTTATACAGTTAACTAAATAGTTAGCTCACTTTGAGTGTCCTTTCCATTTGCATTAATGTTATTATCTATATTTTTGGACTGGTACTCATTACTTTGCTAAGCATGAGCTTGTAAAAAAAAAAATCTTCCCATGTTTTCCAGAATTCACCATATTCATCATTCTTCAGGTTCCGTAGTTCAGCTCAGTCTCTGGCCCTTCATGTGCTCATCTATAAAATGAAGGTCACAGCACTCAATGACCTTTGAGGTCCCTTCTGACTCTAATTCTACAATCATATGATACCAGGAATCATTGATACTCCAGGATATTAGCGCTGTATTTATGCAGTCATTCCCCAATCTATGAGCATCTATTTTAAGTTCTACTAATATTTTGGACTTTGGATATTGTCTGACACGAGGTGTCTAGGCAGGAGTGGGATCTTGGATCAAAAAGTATGGATGCAGGGACAGCTAGGTGGCGCACACTTACTAGCTGTGTGACTTTGGGCAAGTCACTTAACTCCAGTTGCCCTCGAAAAAAAAAAAAAAAAGTACGGACGTTTTAATAATTTTTCTGACAAAATTCTAAGTTGTTTTCCAGCAGGGTCCTAATGCGCCAAGCTTCCCAATGCCTGCCTGACACTGACATTTTTCCCCCTTTATCAATTCCAATTTACTAGGTAGGCAGAAAAACCTCAGGGCTGCTTAATTTTATTTCTATTACTGGTGATTTGGGATGTGTTTTTATATACTTATATATTTGGCCATCCTTTTCAAAATTTCTCATTCTCATCCTCTGACTAACATCATATAACAATCTCTTAAAATTATACAGGAGACAATTCTATCTGAATGCTGCAATTATGTCTTCTTTCTTTCCCACACTTATGAAAACCTAGGAAATTAGTCTCTTTTATAATTTGAAGTTCATCTATAGTACATTTACCAAGTCCTACATTTTACACCAAACTATTAGCAGATGGCTGCTCAGATGTAAGAATTTTAAGGAAGTTGTGGTAATGCAAATTTTTATTTGTTACACTCAAGCTCTCCCCAATCATTTTATCCAATAGTGCCATAGGCTCTATAACTATATAGAGATCTTAATTGATTAAGTCAAGGACTTTTTGTTTTGTATAATGGAATGCTTAGAAAGCCAGGTGAAGCCTACAGACCTCTTCTTGGAATAATATTTTTAAATGTATAATTAAAATATACATGATTACAAAAGAAACTATGCTGAAAAAGTTATTAAAATTTTTTTTCTAAATTCACAGACCCCAGATTCACAACCTCAGAATAATTTAATTTTTTCATTTAATAGATGAGAAAACTGAGGTCCAGAAAAATCAAGTGGCTTGCTTATAATGTCAGGTATAAAAGAACAGGAAAAAACTGGTTCTGACACCAGGGTTCTTTGTTTCCCACTCTCTCTGATCACCTGGTATTTTGAGAAAAGTCAATATCTTTCTCATGCAAGAATCATGCAGCACCCTCTCCTTAGTTAGATCAATAGCACTGTCACCAAGGTCACCCCATCCCACCTCCACCTGCTATGCTCTCACATGTGCCATTTGCCAATACTAATTCATCATAGCCCTTCAATTATACTCCCTCCACTGAACAACTGGTCTCCTTAATCTTCTTAGCCAAGTCAGTGTTCCAATCATTTACAACTGTACTCGGAACACACATCCTTTACAAGTTTTTACCCAAAAGATGTAACACATTATATTAACTGAAAATAAGTCATCGCTCTTAATATTTTATGACAGTTTCTCTTTACCCACCACCTGTAAAATGAAATCGAAACTCCTTAATCAACTACTCAAGAACTCCATCTGGTCTCAAGCTTTCTTACCAACTTTATTACTACCCCCAATCTTTGCTGAATGGTAGCTATATGCTGTGCATTGAAACTTTTGACTTAGTCAAGTGAGAATACTCACCATCACTCTGTCTGACCCTCTTATACATCTTTTGGATTTTACTTTGTCTATACCTCTACTAGTATTATTTTCTTTTCCTAATCTTCATTTATCTCAAGGATATTCATAGCTTCAGGATCCATCTTTAAGTCTTACTTCAATTAATCAAACAATATGTATTTTTAAAGGACCTACTATGTGACAAACACTGTGTTGTATAGTAGGTTTCAGGTAGAGTCATTCTTTTTGTAGGGAAAAACGACCAAAAACTAATATGGTACCCCATTAATTGGGGAATGACTGAATAAAACATGGCATATGAATGTAAGGGAATACAACTGTGACATGAGAAAGAACAAAATGGATGGCTACAGAGAAAATTGGGAATTGTATTAACTGATGAAGAATAATATCAAGAAAGATTAGACTCACAAATGCATGACTATATAAAATACTCTTCTGGGCATAAGTCATACTGCTTCCAGACATTAAGTTTAAATTAAATTAATAGGCTGAATATTCAGAAAAGAGTTCTGATTTTATCTTTTATTTCAATATCACAAATGATCAGTACTGAAATTTATGATACTTACCTGCTATAAGTCACATTTCACAAAGAACAAAACTCCCTTTCAAGTATTTTCTTGTAGGAAATTCTGGTAAACATTTTAGTTGGTTTCCTAGGTGAGATTATTCAATAGAAATACCTTCAATACAATCCCTGTTGCCTAGGTATTTTTCAGTTCCTGAATCCCTCTCCCCAGCCCCAACAAGAGCTAGTTGTTATTCTAGGCAAAAAGTAGATGATGTATTCGTCATGATTCAGGAAATTTTGGAAACCTTTCCTATTTTAATTTAAATAGGACAGGGATGAGTTAAACAAGCTTAATAAATAAATACACTCCTACTCCCTAGTTCAAATGTCTCAGACCTGGCCAAAAATCTCTAGGAAGATAAAAGGGAACATAGATGGCTCTTAGAGACTAACTTCTCAGTTCCAAATTCTAAACTGAATCCTCACACCAATTTGCTGTTATACTCTGGGAAGTCACAACCTACTTAAGGATGACAGATCTGAAGCTAGAAGGGAATTTTAGTGCCTATTCCTCCATGGAAAGAGCATTGACCTACTTATGAATTTGTTGCGCAGACTAAATAGAAAACACAATTGGAAAGCCTTTAATAAACCTGACATGCTACCAAAAATGCTCTCAGAGTCCTAACTACCTTGATTTGCACCGGAAGTATGTTTTTAAAAGTCACAAAAGTCAAATATTATTCCAGGAAGCAATACATCTTTAAATGGATCAGATAAAAGAATGCAATGATGAATCCTTAATAAACCCAATAATTTGCACATTGTAAATTTATTCAAATATATATTAAGAGTTTTCTAATTGTAACGCATCATTAAGGGTATATATACGGTTTGAATAGAGGGCAATACAGCTATATGCTATCAACCAATGTTAAAGCACCTCATTATGACGTGAACTCAGGGGTACTGATGCATCTTCTCTGAAATGTTCAGTAAATGTTCCGTTTTGTCTTGCCTACTCCCCTCCACTGGCCCAACATGATGATGCTTTAAGGACGTTTCCAAAGAGAAATCTGCCATTGAAATGAAATTAAGTATCTGTTTCTTAATTTCCACATAAAGTTCAGTTGTGTGAAACGGGAAAAAAATGAAGGAAAGGAGAAATAAAGCAAAAGAAAATTTCTGGAAATATTCCCGAATCTTTTTTGAGGTATTAGAGAACATTTAAAAGGAGCAACAGCAACTTTGAATAGTTTGAGTAATGGGAGGAAGGAAAAGAATTAGAGAAGAATAAAGAACTCTTGTTAATAATTGTGTCTAATATACTGATTTTATAGATTAGGGACTAATACAGGAAACTATCAAGTAGGTAGTTTTGACCCTAGAGTTCGGAAAACCTGAGTTTAAATTTAGCCTCGATCCTTACTAGCTGTGTGAACCTGGGCAAGTCCCCTCTGCCTCAGTTTCCCCAACTGTAAAATGGTAATACATTTGGAGGCAGCTACTTCTGAAAATTTGCTATAATCATAAAATGAGGTAATATTTTGAAAGTACTTAGCACAGTACCAAGAAGACAGTCAGCACTTAATAAAAGACTATTTCCTTATTTCTTTCCATCTTTCTTTCCACTGACTTTCTCAAGGTTACACGATGGTAGATCTGAGGTTAAAGCACAGTGATCATTACCCAGTAGAATACATTCGCAATTTTCAAAATTCCTAAAAGTCACGTAATATTATTTCCAATTCTAAAAGAACTTACAAGATTAAGAATTCCAGTTGGCCCTTGGATGTCACTACAAGATCCTAAATTTATAACTGAATCAGACCTTAAAGGCCATCTAGTCCAACCCCTTCATTTGACCAATAACAAGATCCACAGGAAAGCTGTAACTTGTCCAAGGTCACATAAATAATAACAGATACATTAACAGACAATAGGTCACCTGACTACAAATGCAATGATTTTCAGAGAAAAGTATTTAAGTCTGAAATTCTAAATACTTTGACAAACTCATTAAAGATACTTGAATAGCCTGGATCTTACAGCACCCAGCTTTTAAAACCAACAACTATATTGACAGAGTTAAGATGACCATTAACCAGAATGAGGAAAGATAATTTGTCACATTCTTTACTTAGGACGAAACAATATTCATCCTAACTTTCTAATTTACAATGAATATCTATTACCTGGATGAAACTCTAGTAAGAATCTTGAAGTGAAGAAAGAGCAAGAAATTCCTGTCCTCAAAAAGCTTTTAATTCACTCATGGAAAAATAAATGTAATAACACATCAAGGCTTGCATGTTCCAGAAGCTGGAGGAAAAATTATAAAGCAGCAATCAAGCACTCTCTTAGGAAACCATTCCTACACAAAATATCTGACATTCTGTTTTTAATAAATTTCTCCTTGTCCATAACTCCCCTTACCAATTTGTATTTTAGGAGCAGAACATGGAGAAATAGCATTAAAATAAAGTGGGAGTGGGGAGGAAATGGAGAAAAGAAAACGGATCCCCAAGAAAGAGACCGTTATTTCTAAACAAAGAAAACACACACATACAGAGGTCTGGTGACATTCTAAATCCACTCAACCAGGCTTATGAATCATGGTCTTTTGTACACAAACAGAAGACAAGGAAAAACAAGCTTCTTTGGACACCTAACAATAGGAGCAGCAGGGTGATGAGAGAGGGAGGGAAGCAGAGGGGACAGGCAATGGTCAGTTGTTTATCATCTCCAAAGCCTCTCCTTCTCCCCCTTCCTCCTCCTGTTTGCCCTGCAAACATACATAAAGGGAGTAAACAAGAGGCAAGACTGAGTAGAGCATGAGAACCAGGAAAGGAATAGAAAAATAGAAAACTCAGCTTTTAAAACTCCTTTTCAGCCTGAACAAAAGTGAAATGTTCCCTTAAGTGCATCAGAAAACAGTTTACATCCAGGCTGAGCTAATAAATGGGAGGAGGGCAGCTGATAATCCATTGTGTATTCCAACAGAGACACAAATTCTTAAGGAAGGAAGCCAGTCAGTGGGAATTTGATCTTTTAGTCTGTAGGAATATTTTGATTCTGGTCAAAAAGGTACAAAGGCAGAGGGGAAGGGAGGAGAAAGGGAAAAGGAAAGGATGTGGAAGTCAGAGAGAGAGTTATACTATCCTCTCACCTAATCCCTGAACCTAATTACTCAGCTCTCCAAACACCATCTCCACAGTATTTAGGCTAAACAGTAAAAAATGATTTCTTAGTCCCTTGTCCCTTAATTCCTCAAGATTTTCCAAAAGAAATGAATTCAATCCTCCTGCCTTTTGTTTGGTATATTCAAACTAAAAGAGCCAGTTTTCAGAGGGTGGCTCAGCCACCAGCCCCTCCTCCCTTCCTGCAATCTGTCAACTGAGTCCTCAGCTATCTGCTGGTTCCCCATGGAGATAAAATTTAGCAACATACCATCACGTGGTTCCTTTCTGCACTGAAAAGATGGAGCATGCTGTGTAGAGATGACCTCAATTTCTTTCTTCCCCACCACGGTGGACTGCCTGGGCTCTTTCTCCCCTCCATGGCAGCCTGGGGACCCTGTGGCACTCCTCACCTCGGCTGCTTCTTGCCCCTTTTCCCTTATGCTCACCTCAGGGATCTGCTCCAGTTTGCTGACCAGTTCTTTCTTAACAGAGCTTTTGTTAGGGGGCTGGATCAGCTCTTCCTTCTTAGCTGCTACTTCCTCTTGGATTAATGGGAATAGCTCCTTAGTGGTCTGGTTCGGTGATTCCCCAAGGCTCAACCTGTGGTTTGCTGTCTGCTCCTCGGCCACAGTCATGGAGCGCTTCATGGAGGAGGTTCCAACTGTCCTTGGCGTGGGGCTCAGTCTTGGGCTGTTGGTGGGAGATGGAAGGGTGGGAGAACAGACCTCCTGACCAGGAAGCTCCGGGTACTTCTCAGCTAAGTTGAGGGCAGGGGGTACAGAAAGGTGGGAACATTCAGACATGGCTCGACGGATTGCCTTTCTTTGCTGAGAGGCCCTGCTAAGGAAAGTTCCTTCGGTATAACTCGATTTCTCCACGTCCACTGAAGAGCCCTCTTCATCATAGCCACTGCTAGAAGAACTCACTTTCAAGTCATCCTGGGCTAGCTCAACCATGGTAGTTGGTGGATATGGAATGGCAGTCTGTGAACTTGCTGGGGTCGAGGCTGCAGTCAAGGATGAATAGCCACTGAGCCCATAACTGTCATTCACTACCCCAATCACAAAGCAGTCCTGAGTGGCAGCATTAGCCTCTTTCTTACCTGGAGTCATCGCTCCTGACCCCAAAGTATCCTGTTGTACTAGGTTGAAGTTGGGGTTCCAAACACTAGTCTCCTCTTCTTTAATGTACTGGGCCAAGTCACTAGTTGTCTCAGGAGGTTTGTCACCTGGCTGATTCTTGGTCCCAGCTCCATTTTCTGCCTCTGACCCTTCTGCTTCCCTCAGGGTGAACCCGGAGGTTTTCTGGTTGGTCGAGTTCCCCTTAGAGGGAGGGAAGTTTTCTGAGATCAAAGACCAGCTCTCCAGGTGTCCAGGGGCTGCTGAGCATTTCTCACTTGGCACTTCAGTCTCCCTGTTCAGCTCTTTGTCTAGCTTCCCTTCAAAGAAGCACAGTCTGCCCTGGTCCGGGAAGCCGGCATTCTTCCCAAGCCCTTCTTGCAGCTGCCCGCCAGAATTCACATTCAGCCCGATCTCCTGTAATTTGCCCTCCGTCCTCTGCCATTCATATCCAGCTTTGCTGAAATCATTTGGGGATTCCATGCAGTGAGAAGATTCTGGGGTCTTGCCTTTGCACAGCTGGCTGTAAGCCGTGAGAGGAGCTGGCTGTTCATTTGTGAGTGACATCCCCACTGCTGCCTCTCCCCTCTCAACAATCCTGGAGCTTTAACACCACCTACAAGCACACGGAGCTTGTGGGCTGGCTGATCCAGTGACATCATACCAAGTCCCCAGGATTCATGACAAAAATCCTTTCTCCCAACCCCCCATACCTCCTTCCCCAAATCCCATTGCTGCTAAATTCATCCAATAATTTTAAAAGAGCTCTTTACCAATTCGATTTTTAAAATTAACTACTGCTCTTCTTACAAAACAAAACAAAACAAAACAAAAAAAACAAAAAACAAAAGACAAAAAACCATTGTTTAACTGAAAACACAATTTTCTGATAACTGCCCTAGGTATTTAAAGTTGCATACAAAAAGACCACAAAGAAATGAAGCCACGCAAAATGTTAGAGATAGTAATTATATTGGCTTTCAATGTTTACAAACATACTTATTGACATTTCTCTGATAATCTTCACTCATCTACAAATTAAAAATTTTTTCAATCCTCACCCATAACTATGAAGAATAATTGGATTTAGGATATGTAATTTCCTTAACACATACAAATAACGACAAAATTGGAGGCATCAATCTCCTAGGAGAATAAAAGGTTTCTTGGTATAGCAATTTATGAAATTACTTAAGATCACAAAGCCTTATGACCTGTGCCAGTCTTGAAATGAGCTGTTTGTGGAAGAACTCATTTAAAGGGAAAACCCTTTTTTATTCCTATAACACATCATTTTTATTTTCCACAGTAAAAAACTTGTTACTAAGCACCTAAGAGAAACACTGTAGTACTGAGGAAAGCATGGAAAATTTAGTCAGAAAACCAACAATCAAATGCTGGCTCTATTCCTTACCTGGACCTGGAGAAGGTCATAGCATCTAACTTCATACCTTAATTTTAGTGAGGAAGAAGATGAGGCTGCTCCTTAGTGTGTACTTGTGAAAAAAACCGTTTTAGTTCTCTGAGCCTCTACTTACAGTTATTAAGTCACTCTCTCCTCTTTGGGGATCTTGAGATTGTCACTGATTTTTTGAAAAAAATACTGGTCAGTGTATTTTTTGATTTAATCATCTCTCCAGTTTTAGTTACTCAATCAGGGCTTCAGGTCAGGGCCAGGCTCCACCTTGTGTGGCAATCTTGGGTGGGGTGGTCAGTTTGCTCTGATCTCAGCCAGGTTCAGCTATAGTTAGACCCTCACAGATTTGAGATTTAGAGTTCCAGCTCCTCAGGGCATCTCTAGGGCATCTCAGGACAGCCCTGGGAAGAGCTAAGACCCCAGGCCATGACTACCAAACTGCACTGGCTACTCCCAAGCCTGGAGCTTCCAATGCTCTCACCCTGGGAGCTCTTGACAAGCTTTTAAGGATGACTTTCTCAGTGGGTCCCCTCAGCTCTTGTTATCTTGCCATACAGGGAGGGAGAAGAGAATAAGCAATTCTCTATAGTGCTTATTATAAGCAAAGGCAATTGGGAGTGCAGTGGATAGAGAGCTGGACCTGGAGTAAGGAAAACTGATCTCCCTAAATTCAAATCCAGCCTCAGACATGTATTGTGTGTGCCTGAGTAAGTCATTTAACCCTGTTTACCTCAGTTTCCTCAATTGTAAAAATGAGAAAGAAACCGCAAACCACTCCGCTATATTTGCCAAGAAAACCCCAAATGGAGTCACAAAAAATTGGACATGACTGAAATGGCTGAACAACAATAACACTGTGTGCCAAGCATTGTGTTGTTATCTCCTTTGATCCACACATAAACCCTGTGAGGTCGGTTATTATCCCTATTTACCACTGAGGAAACTGAGGCAAACATAAGTTGTTATTGGTCACAAGCTAGTAAGTATCTGGGGCCAGATTTGAACTCTGATTACTCTGACTCCAGGTCACTAGGTGCCTTTCAGGCTGCATGTTTCTGCTTCGACTCTGGCTGCCCACCAAGCTTGTCTGTGGCAACAGCATTAGCATTTCCAGCATCTCCTTTCCTACTGTCCATGAACCTTTTTGTGCTGCTCTAACTTGGCAGGGCCTGTGCCTATGGTTTCTTTTGTACATCTTGATTATCATTCACTCTGGCTTTTTCCTTTGTGAACTGGACAATCTATAATCATCTTGCTCAGAACTAATTCCTGAAGATCATGTTAATAGGTTAGTTAGAGAGTTCAAAATAGGTACAAGTCCAACTCAAAGAGAAAGACCAGCTGGCTGAAAACTGACTTAGAAGAGTATAAATTAATATTATCTACGTTGTACTTTTGTTTGGTTTGTTAAACAATTGCCAATGAAATTTTAAACTGGCTCTAGCCCACTTACATACAAGTTTGCAGGCCAGCATCTGACCTGCAGAGTGCAACCACTTCTGATGTGGACAATACTTGCTGCAAGTTCCAAACCATGATAACTGACTCACAGCACTGCCTTGGAGTAGCCTGGAAATGCAGTACTACTACTCTCAACCCTTCTCGGCCAAAAGAATAATGGCTCTGAGCCTGCTGGCACAAAGATAACTGAAGTATAGAAGATTTGTTTTAAATGAAGTGAGAGCCAGGTCTAACAACCAGATGCTGTGGGGGCAGGAAAGCCTGAGAGCCAAGAGCAAAAAAAAAAAACAAAAAAACCCCACAACCCCCCCCCCCAAAACCTGTGCTCCTTGTGTTTTAAAAAATCTGCCAAATGTATTTTAATTCTAGTCAAGTTTTTTTTTTCTCTTTGCTTCTCTCCATAATGCCAGACCAACAACTTCTAACCTATTTTTCAGGGTTCATTTCAAAACTCACCAATCCTGAGCACCTCAATATCAATGTGAAGATACTGTGGGTATGACTATAGGTCACAGAAAGCCAATGGGTGCCAGAAAGAGCCAAGACTGGAAGCTGGTACAAACTGAAAAGACTAGCTAAAGAAAAAAGCAAGGTTTAAGGATTACAGAAAGACAGTTCATAGAGTTCAGAAAGCATATTATGACATACCAAGAACCAGGTCAAACACTAATCTAGCATAAACTGCCTTGTACAGATAAGGAAATTGAGGTTCAATGGGATTCAGTTATTTGACCACGGCAAGCCAAACTAGAAGCAGAACCTGGGTTTTCTTTCTCTAAATTCAGGATTTGTTCTTGCCAACATAAAAGGAATCCTACCTGGGATGAAGCTGAATAGAAAATCCCAGCATCGAGTAATTAATCCAAAGGAACCCCAGGATATTTGTAGTCCAAGCCACCTCAAAAAGTTCTCAGTTCAGTTTTGGTCAGTATCACCTATTATCTACACCAAGGAAACTCATTTGTGATCAGAAATGCCCAAGGCAGCCAGCACCATCTCTCCCCAATATTAAACCAAACTCCCGAGTTGGCATATCAGAAACACACATTCTCATCAGTTGTCATTGTGACGGGAACTCCTCCACTTTTCTATGGTTTACCATGCCCACTGGTAGAGAGCCGTTGGGACCAAAAAGTTCATTCACCTACAGCCAACTTCATGATAAGTCCACCTCCATTTAACTGCACTTTCTTCACCCGAGAGATACACACCGGGCATGGATCTAGACAAAAAGTCTTTCCGATAGATAGGTTCTGCCAGAATTTGGACTCTGGCTTCAGAGAACAGGGATCACCAATATGGGCAAACATGCAACAGCTAGTCTATTCCAAATGGCATTTCATAGGACCATAGGTTTGGAAGTGAAGTGAATTCTGAAGTTACAGATAACTCCCTCACTTACCCGGTGAGGAAACTGATACTTCTTTGGAATTTCTCTATCCCAGATCGGCAAAACTGAATAAGTGGTCCAGCAGTTTAGGCAGAATTTACCTATAGCTGTCCTATTCCATGTTTGTTTGTCTGTTTGTTTTTAGTCAGCTACAACATAGAGACCTATACAGAAAGAGTTAGAGGAAACTGATGGCAGAAACATATTCCAAATGGAATAGAATTTTTTTTTCTTGAGAAAATGCATTCCCCTACAAGAAAAGGTAATAAAAAACACCCCACTTAAATCACAACTTAATAACACCTTAAAAAATAGATGAACCCAAATGGCAAAAGAAGCCCAAAAAACCAATGAGGAGAAGAATGCCTTAAAAAGTCAAATTTGCCAGATAGAAAAAGAATCTCAAAAGCTCACTGAAGAGAATAATTCCTTCAGAATTAGAGTGGAACAAATGGAAGCAAAAGACTTTGAGAAATCAAGATACTATGAAACAGATCCAAACAAATGAAAAAAACAGAAGGCAATGTGAAATATCTCACTGAAATATAATGCTTTAAGTGTCTAAAACTCTCTTTCTCAATCTTCCCTCTGAAGTGATTAATGGGTGACTAACCCCCAACTCAAACTCTTTCCATAAAGTCTCTATCTACATTTTTTAATAATGATCTCTTCCGTAGGAGCCTCCACCTCAGTAAGGGATCAGGCCAACCATGCTCACTTCTCTCCAGGCTCTACAAATGAGTCTCTGCTTTTCCACCTGACCTTGGATGGTGCCTTGCCCAAATTATTCCTGCATTCCAAATCCCTTTTACAAACTGTTTTCCTCCATTAGAAGGTAGAAGCTTTTGTTTGTAGGTTGATGCTAAGCACTTAGCACAATGCCTCACACAAACACTTAATAAATCTATCTAATCATCAACTAGACCCCAAAATACCTTTATTTAATTATTCACTCCTATTAAGGAGGTAGGAGTGCACAGTGAAGGCCAGATCTTAGGCCATGGCCCCAGTAGGACTGCTTCTATTGCAGAACACCCATGACAATGGTGAAGAAACTGCTTTCAAAAACTAGGACTAGGGGTGGAGCAACAATGCAGAATCTGCAAACATCAGAGGGAAGCTGTCAACATTTCTGTACTGTAATTTCTCAGAGTGTGACCTATAAAAAAACCTGAAAATTTGTTCCATTCCAAAACCAATTTATTAACTAATATTAGAGAGATACAAGAAGTTCTGGTACATGCAGGGAAAAATTTTAGGCTCCATCAATATGCACTGGATGAAACAGGATAAGCAAGCCTTACAAAATGAAGTCCCAGAATTCCAAAGAGTAATATAATCAAGTAAATCCTTCTAAGTCTTATAGTCCAGTGTTTTCTTTTCTGATTATCAGGAATAAGCACATGGGCTCTACATACAGCGTTATCATTGAGTTCCAGCAGTACTCAGCACTGTCTTGGAGGCTGGAAAGAATAAGCAAACTACAGATCCGGGGAAGAAACAGTGACAAGACAACAAATTCTGAAATCCAAATACATAATTTATAAATAATTTTTCCAATTATGTTAATAAAACAAGAGTGTAGTGGGAAAAAAAATCAGCAGGTCGGCAGTTGAAAGACCTCAGTCATCCTTCTGGCTGTTTCACTCAGAAGCTTGTGTGGCCTGGGAGAATTCTAGTAAACAACTGTAAAAGGGGAATAATAATATCCTTCACTCTATGCAGTTTCTCAGTTGCTATGATCAGAAATTCAGATAATATATGGGAAAGCTAATGTTTACATAAGCGTATTAGTTAATTAGTCCATTTATAAATTTAGTAACTTAAAAGAAAAAAAAGGATCCTATTCAGAAATGAATTTGGACTTTTTTTAAGAGGAAAAGGGATGAGGAATTAATAAAATATGTTCCACGTCAGTTGAAAGGTCAATTGTCAAAAGACAGGCGGAGAAAAGAGTAATATGATTAATCAGTTATTCTGAAATGGTAATTCTGACATATTAAAAACAAGTGTTCCACATCTGTGCACTTGTGCAATAATTTTATTTTAAAAAACACTATTCAGAATAAAAAGCTTGTATGTGAAAAAAGCATCTACCATTATGCACCTACAGATGAAATTCTGACCAATGACTCTAAAACAACCAATGAAAAGGATGTTATTTTTTTTCTTTTCTCAGAAGGTTCCTAAAGACTTTTCATTTTCACTATGTCCAACGTTATGAAAAAATACATGTACCCTCTGAATGTGAGGAAAAGCCACATGAATTTCTGTGTAATTGGGAATAAGGCAGTTTCCAAGACATATGTTCATTCTAATTCATTAACTAAATCACTACACTTTCACCAGCCGAATCTGTGAGCCTCTAAGCTTAGCGGAAGCAACTGCCAAGTGTTTCTATTTTTGTCTTCCTCCTGAAACTAGTGCTTATCTTGTTCAATACCTCTTTTTTGGCTTCTATTGGTTCCTAAGCGGTCTTTTTTGCACCAGTTTCCAAGGCAACAGTATTTTCCAGTATGATAAACTGTTACTTGATGTGGTTTCTAGAAACAAAGTCTAATTAAGTGCTGCTACTGATAGCATGCAGTGATCCTGAAGACAGGAACTATTGAGGGTATTTCTAGAGCAATAAAAGCCAAGGGCAATAAAATTATAATCTTGCTTCTAATTTGGGAGTATAATGATGACTATATGTGTACGGTATGTACTCATATATACACAGTGCAAAACAATATGATACCTTATACAATACCTTATATATTTCCCAATAAATACTTCATATCTGAAAAAAGAAGAAGAGTTCACTAAACCATTTGACTCCCATAAAAATGGGAGCGAAAGATATTAATTTCTAAATGGATGGTAATGCGTGGCTCTAAACTTTTTGTATGTATGACAAAAAAGTGAAAAAAGATTCAGAGAAAAAACCCCAAAAATATGAACTTGAAAATTCTAGTCTATAGTTTACTTATTTTTGGTCTTTTCATCAATTAAAAGCAAAAAACACTCATTCAGTGCCTACTGAGTACAAAATTTCATGCTGTTACTAAACCTTTATGGCTTTCACTGTGGGAGTTTTAAAGAAAAATATTACAATGTTCTTATCCTCAAAGAAATACATTATCTAGAGGGGGAAGTTACTATAATATAAACTAGAATATAAATGCTTGGCATATAGTGGGCACTTAATGAATATGAATACTGAATAAATAAACAGGAAAGTAAAAACAAAATCTGAGGGAAATCTGAGGTCAGGAGAGATTCTGAGGCACAGGCTTGCAATGGAAATAATGCAGTCCTTTGATTTGAAGAAGCTGAGCTTCAAATCTGGCTCTGACAACTTGCTTTTGTGATCTATGTAGAGCCAGTCACTTACCCTCTCTTAGACTCAGGTACTTCCTCTACGGAATGAGAATAATATCATCTCACAACAGAGAGAAGGTTTCAAGGTATAAAGAAATATTACTGAGAAAATTCTACTCAAATGTCAACTTGACAAGCATTTATTAAATACAGTAACCTTCAGGTGAGAGGGAAGGTAAAGAATGGTTAGTTATTTAAGGAGAAATTACTATGTAGTAATCTGGTAATGAACTCATTATTATTTGTCTTTCTTTGTATGCCTACTGCTTAGTCCAGTACCTGCCACACAGTACGTACTTAATAAATGCTTATAGACTAATACAAAAATTAAATTATTGTCTCTTCAAAGGAGCAAGGGCCCATAAATTCATGCATCAATGTGTTGTGGCATTTATAAATGGGATTTACTGAGTAGGAGTAAGAGCCAATAAGGTAAATGGTCAGTCAAGGTTAATCAGAGTTATTAGCATTAGCAAGGCATTCCTCAAAACACACATAATTATTTCAAGTGTCAAAATCTTAGAACCTCAATTTCACATGTGTTATTAAATTCCTACAGCACATTAAAGCCAGAGCGTTATCTAAACTACAAAGATTATCACCATGGCTGCACAATGTGAAGCCCAAGGTTATATCAGACATATAAGTTGGGTCACAATTTGGGTGGGTAGGAAGGGACTTCCAAGATCATCTGGCTCAACCCACAGTAGTACAGGAACTTACTGTACGCTCTCCCTTTAGGGAGAGTAAAAGCTCATTATCTCCCAAAGCAGCTAATCCCGCTTAGGGATAATTCTGTTATTCAGACTATGTCTTGAAGAAAGGAATCATATTTCTGTTTTTCTTTATATCCTCAGTGCTTAGCACAATGCTTGGCCCATGGCAAAGGTTAAATGTTTCTTGAACTATCAGAAAGCCTTTTGTTCTTCCCTAAAATGCCTAGCTTTAGCAGTCTACACCTTCAACCCTTCCTTCCTAGCTCTATCCTCAAAGGAAGCAAAATAAATCTGCTGTTTAAAGAAGCCTGAATTCTTGAAAGGTACTCCAGTGATGCACAAGTTATCTTAAAAGTGCTACCACACTAGAAAGCCTGCATGATCTTAACAAAAAATCAAGTCTGTTTCCTAAAGACCAACCTAGGCAAATGTGCAGAACCATATCACCAGTAGGTCAGCCATCAATCAGAGATTCTGAGGCACATTCTGGGAATGAATAAATTTTTTTTTCGGGGGGGGGGGCTGGAAGAGGAGGCCTTGGGGGGGGTACAGAAAGCATAGAATGGAAAAACATAAAATGATGTAAAAGAAGGCCCTCAATTTTGGGAGACCTCTGTCTAACTCAGCAACGGGTAACGTCAAAGTGCTAGCAAAAGGAAAATGGAATGATAGGATGATTTTTAGGTTATTATTAAAAAACCTTTATTATTGATATGCCACATGTAAGATATTTGTCTAGTGAAAAAGGCCTGAACATACTGCTAGCACAGCTGAATCATGGAAATCTTGTTTTTCCTGCTATTAAGAAAACCAGAAGAGAAGAGGAGCTGATCATATGGGCAAGAATGTGACGTGAATAGTGTTCCAGGGAAAAACACAAAATGAAAGAGCAGAGAAATTGAGTAAGGACTTAAGATAGGTGAGCTCCTGTGGCCAGTTTATAGAATCATACAGGCCTTGGTTTAAACTAGCTCATTAGATTGATAACAAAACTTTTACCCAACTGAATGGCCAAAGTTGGAGTCTCCCACAGTCAACCCAAAGTTTCCTTAAGTTTCAATTCTGCCTAATCAGACCAAAGAAAATTTGTGGATGGAGTTAGTCAGGTGTGCCCATTTTGGTTGGGGTGGTAAAGGTGAGGAGAAAAAGAAGATTATTAAAGCAAAAGAAAAAAATTTAGGATCCTACAAAAAGGAAGAAAAGGAAGCAGTGTTAGATTTTATAACCTTGGGCTCAAAGATCACTGCAGACAATAAATACAGGCATGAAATTAACAGACTACTTGGAAAGAAAGGTAGGACAAATCTGGGCAGGACACTAAAGCACAAAGACAACGCCTTGCCAACAAAAGTCCTTGTCAAAGCTGTGGTTTTTCCAGTAGCAATGTATGGTTATGAGAGTTGAACTGTAAGGAAAGCAGAGCATTGTGGAAGCAATACTTTTTTTTTTGGTGGAGCTTGAAGACTTTTTCTATCCAAAGGATATGAAATCAGTCAATACTTAAAGAAATTAATTTGAACTACTCATTGGAAAGATAAACACTGAAGTTAAAGCTTAAATACTATGGCCCTGTAATTAGGAAGACAGGACTCACTGGAAGGGATAGCAAGTAGACAGTATCACTGGTCTAGAGCGTGTGCGGATGCATGTAATATATAAGAAAACTGAAACAGTAAAAAAGGGCCAGGACGGGAAGATCTTAAACTACCGAAGTCATTTATATTTGATCTTGGAGAAAAGGAGTCGCTGGTAGTGGTGGGAGAGAGGAACAGAGACAGAGAATGAGAGAGAAAGAGAGAGAGACAGACAGACAGACAGACAGACAGAGACAGAGACACGGAGACAGAGATACAGATAGAGTCTTATGTCTTGGGAAACATTTTTGAGAGTAATTACAAGGTTTTTTTTAATCTAAGTATCTCCAACATTCTACCAATACTGGGTTTAATAAGCCTATCAAAAAATAAAGCTGTTCTTTGTTGAACGTTCTTGTTGAAGCCTCTCTTGCCTTTTGTGATTACTGCTTCCTTTTGTACACACTGACAAATCATCCCTTTAATTATAACTACTAGAATTTTTCCAAAGACTGAAGTTAGGATCACTGAAAATCTTTTCTGGTTTTAATTTTCATTTTGAAACTTGGGGACAGTCACTCACACAGTAGCTCTCCTGCTCTTCACACTCTTTCTCAGACCAAAGGTTGTAATTCTGTAGTCGTACTTGGGAGTTCTTCCAATAACCTCATATATCAAGTGATTTAACTTCAAAGAGGACTAGGTGTTTCTCTTAATATGACCTTACTCACTTGGGTATCGATACCCTCATTAACAATATTTGCACTATCCTTTCTAATCCAAAATCATTCTTTCTGTCAGAGAAAACAAAAGCAAAGTATTATCTGCTTCTGCTTCATTCTTAGCTCTCTCTTCACTCTCACCTTGCTTGGCATCTGTTTTGTCACAGAACAAGATGTCCCTGAATGAAGCACACCCCGGAACCCCAGACCCCTTTTGTGTATCTCTTTCCATGAGATTATCAACTCCTTGAGGGCAGGAACTATTTTTTTATTAATTTTACACGTAGCAATTAGCACAGTGCCTGGCACATAGTAGGGATTTAATATATGTTGACTGGATTGGATTCTCCTCGTACTATCAACCTAAGCAGTTGTCCAAGTCCTGTAGGCAATGTTATCTTTTAAAAGTCTAAAGTGACTTGGTAAGTTATCCATACATATGCACTGACATGTTTAGATAGCGTATCTTTTTATTTTTTTTTCCCTTTGTGCCTTCAGAATTTCATTCTGAAGATTCCGATTCTAACTGAACTGCCTTTGCCCACAGAAAACTAATTCATGCCATCGTATCTATCATATCTATATCAGAGAAGTGATACTCTGTATTATTTTAAATCTCCCCTCTAATAAATCTAGGAAGTTCTCTAAAAATAGGGGCTATGGCTAATGCCAAGAGGAACCTAGCTTAACCCCAAGGTATTGATGACCAACCAATCAGAAGGAGGGAAGTGGGGCTATAGATGAACCTCCCACAATCCTTAACCAACATGGATTTGTCTCCAACGCAGTTACATAACACCACACCACCACACACTCCTTTGGTCTGCTCTCAAGTTGTCATTCAAGGACTGCACTGGCAGTGGCCCCTGAAGGCCAGGAAAAATAGAATCTAACTTAACAAAAGTGACTGACAGGAGCAACCTCTATGTTCCAGGGCAACAGCAGCTGAGCAAGTACCTCCAACCTCCTTCTGCCCCTCAAAACCCAGCTCTCTTCTGAACCTCTCTATCTCTATGGAGAGTGCCACAAATCTCCAAGTTTCACAAGTATATCCTTATACCTGACTCTTCATTCAATTGGAATTGCTCTTATCAAAGTTATCAATGATCTCGTAAGCACCAGATGTGATGACCTTTTCTTAATCTTCACTCTTCTCTTTCCTCCTAGGTACTTACTAGCTCCCCTCCAGGCTGTTCTGCTAACTGCTCTCTTAGTTCTCCTATCTATCCAACCACTCCTCAGCTTCTTTTGTTGTCTACACGCACATCGCATCCCCAATTATGGGCCACCCTGGAGACTCTGTCCTGGAAGCTTTTCTCTCTGTGAACAAAATTGGTCATTTCATCAATCCCAGGATGAATTATCTATGTATCTGTGATACAATATTATTTTATCTTTATTTTCCCCTTTATAAAATTTGTATATTGGAAAAGTATTAGAATGTACATGATTCTAATGACGATCGTACATGTATGCCCTTTATAAATAAAGACTGAGGAAGCACAAAAATCTCTTAGTGACAGTGGTACAATCAACAGTTTGGACATAACTGAACTAGACTATTCTCAGCTTTTAAATTAAGACTTATTAAACACTACTATTTGAAAACATTATCTAGATCAATGAAAAAGAAGGACCAAGTCTTTGATTTGATGGTGCTCACAGTTGTACAGGGCATAGGGAGAGTACACAAGTAAAAAGAAAATATATAAAAAGAAATCTAAAGAGCACAGAGTGCTGAAATAATCCTGAGGAAATCAGGAAAAGCTTCAAAGACAAAGTGGTACCTGAATTGTACCCTGAAGGAAACTGAGGGATTCTACAAGACAGAGAGGAGAAGCAAAAAAGTGAGAGAAAACATTTTAGGCTCGTTTAACAGAGACAGACCGTGTGAAGGGCAGTAAAATGTAAAAAGACTCAAAAGGTAAGTGGAGGCGAGAATAAGCAAAATTTAAATGTCAGGCAGGAGTTTATATACTTCTTCGACAGGCAATTTCAGAACAGGAAGGTAATTTGGTCAGATCTCCCTTAGGAATTCCAGATAACAAATTCTACAATGGAGGGTTCATTCCAGTCTACCCACAGATTCACCAGAACTTCCAACCCAGGAGCCAATTCCTTCTTATTTAAGATACAAAATAAAATTTACTCTTGTTGGGCTTCTCCACTTTTCAGAGCATGAAAATTATCATTAAAGCAAAGTAAAGACATTTTAGCTGCTCTAATTTGGGCACAAAAAAACCTCAAGCAGATGTCCGGTAACTGAAATTCCCCATTACAAAGTCATGCTCTTTCTCTGCTTAGGCTCTTGATCTGTTTCTCAAATCCCCTTTCTTCCTTTTGTCCAGGGAAGTCTGTAATGTCCTGTAGTCTGCAGACTATCATTTCAGGAATGGTGGGTCATGCCTGTTGGCCCTGCTACTTGTGAGGCTGTGGCTTAGCTGGTAATCACTTCAGTTCAAGAGTCCTGAGAGTAGGAGAACAAAAGAAGAACAGGTATCCAAGTAAAGACCACCATCAACATAAGGAATGGACCTGTAGGAATGGACAGCCACCAGCTGCCTGAGAAGTGGTGAACTGGACCAGACTAGAAAAACAGAGAAGATAAAAGCTACTGTGCCCATCAGAATAAGTCTTGTGAGTGGCCACTGCACTTAGGTGACTGACAAGAGAAGACCAAGTCTCAAACAAAACAAATAAAAAGGGAGGTCACTTCTATTTTTGCCTCCACTAATCTTCCCTTAAATGATCTCTACTATAGTTCCTGATACACCAGCTCTTGGATTTATTCATACTTTGTAAATACGGAAAATGATAACCATCTGCAAAAAAAGTGGTTGAAATGGAAAGGACTATCTGTTCATCTAGCTCCTGACAGTCAAGAACAATGAGGAAGCCTGGCCTCATTGCTGAGCTTAATGGAAGGGAATTAAGGAGGGATAGAAAGCAAAGCTTTTACAAAAGTTACACATGGCACTTTGAATGTCTGCCCCAAACAAGGAACCTGGCCTTGCTAAATAACCATCTGGAAGAACTTAAATGTGGAAATCCTAGTACATACTTATTATATGTATAATATTCACAAAATGGCTCAGTGCATGGTTCTTTTCAAGTTCTCAGACTGTCCCAATGCTGTGGAAGTTTATGGATGAAAGATAAAAAAGAGCTGCAGGCTGATCACACTCTTCTATAAACACCTGCCTTTAGTATTCTCTTACCTTCTATGCCAGTGGTTCTCAACCTGTGGGTCGTGACCCTTTTGGGGGTCAAATGACGCTTTCACAGGGGTTGCCTAAGACCACTGGAAAGCACACGTTTCCAGTGGTCTTAGGAACTGAGACACCGTTCCTCTATTGGTCCCCAGGTGGATCTGCCCACATGCAGATATGCCTACAATTACAAATATTAAAGGGTTGCAGCATTAGGAAGGTTGAGAACCATTGTTCTATGCTTTCTCTGCAGTAAGAGAATATTCCTTTTCTGGGCATAATCTTATTCACAACACAAGCCTTCCAGCAAAACAGAACGGATTTGTGCTACAAATATTCATGCAAACAACAAAGCCTTTCTAAAAACCCGATCAGAATGTTAAAAAACCTCTTAAGTTTACTGCTAATGAAGACTGCTGCTTCCTAATGCCAAATGACTCTATATGTACTGTAGAAGAAAACACTTAAAAGGGAGCCTTATTCACGTGAATGCAATGGGTAAAAACCATCAACCAGTGTGGTACTTTGGAAAGCTAGGCTCAGGAGAACAGCCTGATTAGATGAACTACCCCTAAAGACAAGACTACACTATTTATTCCAAATCATGACAAAATCAATGACTAGATTGATTAGCATACAGCAATAGTGATTGTAAGTTCAAATGTTAAAAGGGATCTTTCTGTCTGCCTCTTTCTCTCTCCCACCCCCCTACTTAATTGGCTACTGAGCATATTACAATTCCTGACTGGATGATCTATAAATGAACTCTGTAAATTACCTTCTCAAGGGCAGGAATTGTCTTTTGCCTTTCTTTGTACTCCCAGAACTTAACACAGTGCCTAGCATATATTAAATGACTGTTAATGACGCCTAAGACTATGGTTGAAAAATAGGGACCTATGAGAGCCTAAAGCCAATTGTTTGTGAACCCCTTCCTCTGTACTGGAAAAAAAAATCTATACCCTACTAACAAAGTATCTGGTTTATTATTGTAACAATGAACGGAGAAAAAAGAATATTTTCATTCTAAACCAAAATTAATTTGAGCCTCAATTTGAATAGGTAATACAAATGTACTGACAGAAATTTTCATATACACTGCTGGAAAGGAATGGTTTTAACTGCCTATAAATCAACATATCTATTAACAATTTAATTTTGAATTATTAGGTATAATTATAATAATAAATGATAAAATATAAAGAAAAATATGATTTTTTAAAAACCTTGAGAATTGGTGACACTGTTACATATAAAGTGGTAGGTTTTTAAATCCATCTATACAAAAACTGACATTCAGAATTATATCAAAAGGCAAAATAATCAAACATCCACCTCTTCACATCTATAATTCATGCGATGTTTGCTAGAGGCATAAAGCATTAAGTGGTTACATATTTTCATGCCACACCAACAATACATAAAGCCAGCTGGAATCAGTACAGAATTAACACACAAGCTAGTGTTGATGATGCTTTAAACCACAAGCACACACCATTCCCCAGCTCTGGCTGGTTCATACCGTGAGCCTTCAGATGCTTGGGTTTCTCTCGATCCAGAACAGCAGGTCTTGGCACAAGGGGAGTAAGTCCCCTCGATTTGGTAGGCCTCATGTAGCCTTTCAATGGTTCTACCACTTTGCTTCTCACTTCTGTCTTCCCATCACCCAGTGCTCTCTGTCCAGATTTTTCTGTCAACTTGAGAGGTTCTATGGTTGCATCTTTAGGCATTGGGGACTGAATACTCTTAATACCTGGTGACAAATTATCTTCAACTTCTAATGGAATAATTTCTTCTTTAGCATTTGATAGATCTGAGGGCTCCAAGAGCCTACCTTCTTGGTCTATATTTTTACAAGCAGGACTGAGTTTTTCCATTTGGGTTTTTTCCTGTTCAGCAGGCAGAATATACACCTTGCCAGCTAAACTTCCTAAGTTCTCGGAATCTAATCCTTGACTAGGCTTGTCCTCCAGTAAATCCAGTTTTTCATGTTTATTGCCTGGCAAAACTGCATCTGTAACTAGGGCTTTCCCTTTCTCCATCTCTTTCTCTATAAGCACTTGAAAAATGCTTCCACCTATATTCTTTTTGTCTATGCTATTGTCCTCCAGCCCTAGACCTACATCTTCTACTTGCATGTGAAGATGAACCTGTTCCTTTACTGGCACTGTTTTCTCCTGGGGATGCTGAGCGGTATTATCTTCCACTGATCCCTGGAAATTGTTTTCTTTGGCTTTCTCATCATTCTCTACTTTTAACTGTCTTTCATCCATCTGTTCTTGACTTTGTAGTGGGCTACTATGCCCAGGTAACTCGAATTTACCTTTTTTCTCAATACTGGAATTCCCATGGCATTTCTCTGTTTCTGTGGCTACTCCAACATCTGGAACAATTGCTAAGCTGGGAAGATAATCAACTGGGGGACCCTTTCCTAGGCTACCTGCTTTTTCCTCACCCACAACTATATCTTTTCTGGGGTCATTTAATGATAGTAATTTGGAAACCTGTGCCTTGGAGGTCTCTTTCCCACTTTCTACTAAGGCCTCTAGAAGAGAGCCACTCATCTCTGCATCTGAGAAAACTAGGGGATGTGGTTTACCACAAACTTCTGATTCAGATAAAAAGGAAGTCTTGAGTGTGTTTGTCTCACTGGCCCAAATATTTGGTGGTTCTGAACAGCAATATGTAATATTTCTGTTTTCATCCATACAGCTAATTCCCTCAACTTTATGCTCTGCTTTGGTCTCCACAGGAATCTGTACTCCAGTTTTACCTGATTTACTCTCTACAAGAGGCTGGATATGTTTATTCTTCTCACTGTTCCCATCGACTCCTCTTCTCTTTGGCTTGTCAGTCACTGCTGCTTGGCTCACAGCCATTACTATCTTACCCTCCACAGACTGCTCTGAAGAGTGAGGAGGTCCCAGAGAAAGGGTTTGTTCATCACAGGTAACATTACTTCTACTAGCATCCAAGATAGTGTTAGTAGAGTCCTTAGCAGTGTGCTTTGTGTTTTCAAGAAATGTCCAGGGTTCAGAAGATCTAACTTCAGTGACTCTATTTTTTTTACTAACTGACTGATTTCCATATTTGTCAGAAACTCCTAAAAGCAAAGGATCAGAAATTTTGGAGGGAAGGAGTATGACCTCCTTGTTTTTATCAGAGGAACCAACTTGTCTGTCCTGATTTCCATTCTTGTCTGCAATGGGCAGGACGTGTGTATCTATTTTGCTCCCCAACAAAGCAGACTCTCCAGAATAACTTTTTTTAAACTTTTTGTTTTTCCCATCACTACCCCTCTTTTTAGGTTTCTCAGTAACTTGGAGAGCTGCATTGGACTCAAGGGGCCTTGCCAAGAGACATTCAGAAATTGGAGACAATCCCTCCTTACTGTGCTCAGTAATACCCTTTTCTGGACTTTTAGACATATGTTTTTTTTCTACAGCTGCAATAATTTGACCTGTATCTATCTTATCATCCAAAGGACTTACTACTTTTGAGGCACTTTCAACATCCATAACTATGTCAAGTTTCTCCTTAGGTTCCTCAATAGTCTTAATGAGACTAGCCATTGTCTCTAAAACCTGATTGGAAGACACAGGTTCTATCCCTTGATGCTCCCTGTGGACATTCATCCCTTTGGTTTGGAGTGCACTTGCCTCAAGATTTACACTATCCTTCTGTGCCTCTAGAATGAATGGTGGTTCTACATACTCTCTCATTTTTCTCCCTTTATTATCATCAATTTTCTCAGGCCATTTTAGCCCTTTATGAGGGATAGGACCTGCCACACAGTACCATGGCTGCTCAGAAGTAAGGTTTCCCATTTCCTGGCCTTGCTCAGGAAAAGTTTTGTGTTCAGGTGCTTTGGTTACTTTCAGTTCCACTTTATCCTTTAAAACACTTGGTGATTTTAGTACATGATGGTCAGCTGTTGTGCTTTCACCAGCAATTTCCTTCAGACTATCTGCCAAAACACTGGCCCCTACTGCTGCCAATGTAATCTGTTCTTGGGGTGTTACAGGTTTTGAAACTACATCCTTAGCTACCTGATTCATGTTAGTAGTAAAGCCACCTCCTTTTGGTTTGGTCTCAAAAGAAGCTTGTACTTGCTTGTCTGGTGAAACCACTGGACATGGGGGCTTCAAAGCCACCACTCCCACTGCCTGAACTTTATCCAAAGTAGGATCCAACTGAGGTAGCAGGGGCACAGCATGTTCACTTGGCTGTGGCTTACATTCAAGAGGTAGAGCCTGCTTGTTCACTGGGCTCTTGCTCTGTGATGACAAGCTGGCATCTTGAACCTCTTTAGTGGTGCTCCTTTCTTCCTTTGCACCCCCCCCAATCTGAGGATGGTTTTTACCTCTACAGGCTTCCTGGGTAGGACTCAGGGAGGTACTTGAGCTCTCTAAGGTATAGGACGTAGCCACCTTTTTGACCTCTCTTGGGTGATCTATGGTTCCCTTTCTAGAGTTCTCTTTGGACATGGGCCTGTATTCTTTAGTCATGGCAAAAGACTGCCCTAGTGTAACACCTGGATTTGATGAGTCAGTTACTGCAAGATGAGCTATGGATACCTCAGTGTTTTCATCCCAATGTTCCCCAACTGTAGGCTGAAGATATTTCTTTTGCTTAGATTTTTTCTTCTTCTTCTTCAGTGTTGCTGGTGTGCATTCCACATCCCATGGCTCTCTTCCAAGGTCCCTTCGAGATTCCAGGAAATCGGTATGGGGAGTCTTCCTATGCGGAAACCTGGATCTGGGAGAGGTACCAGTCCATCCTGATTCTGACCAAAATAAGGGCTCCAGCCGTTGATCAGGTATCTTCTGCTGAGAACAGCTTCCCACCATCTCAGTGGGCACATCAATAAGAGATACAGGCCTAGGTGCACCAAACCTGCGGTCACTGGGTTTGTAACCTCGTTTTGCTTGTGTAATGGGGACACCTGAAATACATGAAGTTTGCTAAAAATCAAAAACAACTTTTTGTTCTGTTTTTATTAAACCATTTATAACCTTGTTAATCCATTTACAACAACCCATTTATTTACAAAAATATTTTCCAAGCTTTTTAAAATTTTGTGCCCCCCATAACAATAATTCAGTAGTCTTCATCTCTTTAACCCCATCAATGAATAATCTTAAGAACTGAGTAATTCTACCACACTTTAAGAAAACATCATGTCTCCTTTTTTTTTCCATTTTCTTCTACTACAGAGGCCAAAATACCTGTACTTCTGTGCTAAACAAAGCTGATGAACTAAACTTTGGAATTATGACTAATCTAAATGCTCTCTTGGAGAGACAAAGGACAAAAAGAAATTGGAATACAGCTGTACACAACTGTAAGAATAAAATAAAGCATGGAAAAAAGTGTATTTTAGCACTATTTGGTGGGGGGAGGCGGCAGTTAGGGAAGGCAAGTTTTCATGTATTACTCTGAAAACTTTACATAATAAATTAATCTCTAATCAACTTAGGAGTGACAATTAACACATGAAACAAGATGTTCAAGGTAATACAATGAAGAAGGAAAAGGTTGGTTTTCTTTAATTTGGCAAAAACATACTTTACTCATTTGGATAAGCAGCATACTATGTAGTATACTTTCTCTAAAAAAAGAACAGAAACGCCCAGAGTAGAGGAGTGGCTTGAAGGATGGTAAGGAATATGCAGGGAGGAGAGCATTCAAAATTTTTTAAAGACAAGAAACTAGTTTCAGAAATTAAGGAGTATATTCAAAAGTCAAACCAAAGTTCTAATAAAAATTAAAACTTGTACTAAAAATGCTGTCCTGAAAATCACATTATTCAAAGCCACTACTCAAAGATGATGCTAGAACTGCAAGAAATGGTATAAAATACTCTGGGGAAGCTGGTCCAAATAGAAATCAGTACTACCTGCAGGCTCCAGAGGAGGCTCTGAAGTTGAAACATGGCAGCATTCAGTCTCTCCCTGTGGTTTTTCTAATTCGGTGAAATCACTGGAAGGAATGGTTTCTTCTAGTGGCGAAGCTTTAGTTTGGATTAATGGTGTTGTATTCAGTGTTTCCGCTAGAACAGGGAAGTAGAAAAAAAATGAAAGATTTCAATCTTCATAATAGCAAAACCATCACTAGTTGGGAAAAAGAACAGACGCCAGACCTGAGCTCCACTGTCATTTCTGTCTCTTTGAATTTTGCTTCCTTCAAAAGGCAACCTTTTTAAATGTAGACCATAGATTTAAATTAAGTCTTTCTCAATCCTCCTGTTTTTTTAATGCTATCTTCACCAAAATAACTTTATATTTATTTTGTATGTATGATTGCCTCCTCCAATAGCAAGTAACTCTGTGAGGCAGTGAATTTCACTTATGTCTTTGTATCCCCAGTACTTATTACGTCACCTGACACACAGAAGACACTTAATAAATGCTTGTTGCTGGATTGATTGCAAGATGAATTGCTTCAAAAGTAATGAATTATCAAAACTTCCTTCATTACTTGACAAATTAGAGGCAGTTGTCCCAAAAAAGTCATAATAAACTGATCCATTCTAAGTTTTACAACAAGGTTTTAAAAAATGAAACAGAAGACAGTAACTGGGATTCTGTTTTGCTTTGGTCTGTGAAGGGAGCCAAAATATCTGATCCAGGAATCAGGCTGGTCCTAGATAAGTTAGCTCCGGGTTTTCCAGGGATGCGACCAGTCTAAACTGTCTAGTCCTGGTTTTCCAATGAGAAGCAGCTATAAATCAGAGCCTGCCTTGTTCTTGGGTTCTGGGCATGAGATGCTAGCTGCCTTTTGTGATTTTTATACATTCTTAGATACTATTCATTGGGTACTGGAAACAAATGCTGTGATTATCATCAAGGCCTAAATGACATCACTGTCTGGCATCCTGAAACTAAACAAAGCAGTATTAGAAAACTTAATGACCTATAATTACCTTCTTTGCTTCATCACTCTATAAAAACCTTGCTTATGATATTAATAAACAGATTGATTGCATTGATTAATCTTGCCTGTACCACAATTACAAATCACACTTCCTTGGTCCTGCGTTTCATACTAGAGCTGGCACAAGAAACCACTTAGTGATATATCCACAGGTTTGGGTGAATCTTAGTTTAAAAAAAAAAAAGAAAGATATAGGTAGGAGATAATCTCATTTGGGAGTTCCCTATACCAAGGAAACCACAGGTTCACATCTTTGCTCATGTCCCACCATGATCTCTTTTCCCTCACCAACGCTCCAGTTAGCATCTTCTAAAATCTATAATTTGTTTCAAGCCCTACTTTAGGCCTTCTCTACCCCCAACTTCTCTCCCAACTGTTCAACAAATACAAAAATGATCACTCTGTTATCATATAAAGCATAGTCAAATTATTCCCCTCTTCTATTAAATTTTGAGCTACATGAAAACAAGGTGCACATTGGATTTATCTTTTTATCCCTAGCACCCACATCATGCTTTAAATACAGTACGGCTTTACTAAATTTAAATTGAATAAATGGATTCTGTTTCTGCTTACCTCTAATCTCAGGAGAAGCGATCAGGGCTTTAATCTCTTTCAGTTTCTCTAAAGCTTTATCTTCAGCAGGAACTGAGGTTTCTGGCAAGTATACTTTTTCTTCTACAAGGGCAACTGGTTCTGATCGCACTGTATAAACCACAAAAAAACCCATAATATTAATTTTCTACTAGTGAAAAAGAGCTAACAAATCTTTTGTCAATACCTGTAAGACAACCTATGCCCAACATATTTCTCTCATAGCAAATTTTTTCACTCTACCCTGATAAAATACTTTCTCCACACTGTTAAGGCAACATATTTGAAGGATGAGCTAAATTAACATTAATATCTTAATTTAATATTTATTTTTCAAAAGTTCACACTCTTGATATGCACACTGAAACATTTCAGAGCTCAGAATTCATTTGTCAAACTGCTTTTCTCTAGAGATGAAGCTTATATTTGGAGTCTCATCTAGCTCTTATTGAATGATATCAAACACTAGCATCTGAGGACTTGGGTATTTTCCTTTTGAAAGGTTGAGAGCAAAGAAATTTTTTTCATCCTTTTAACAGAAATTCTCCTCAACAACTTTAAGGATTCTCAACCAGCATATTCATTTTTTTGCCTTATGTTTTAGTATGGTTATGACCTTAGAAAAAACTTATTTAATATATGGACTTAACCACCATTTTTGTTGAATTCCTAAGCAGTCTAACTGCATATTTGGAAAACTTTTATTCAGCACGGTAAAATTAAGTTATTTAAATCACATCTTACCCTCAAAATCCTCTCCAGGGTATGACAATCTTACTATTAACTCCAGAACTACACCCAAATAAAAAATTCTAAGATTCTTCCTTCTTTCCAGCAAGAAATACAAACCATTATAATTTTCAAAATGTACCTATTACTGTCATCTATTTCATAGGTATGAGGAACCTTTTCCCCTTACCTTCATTAGGTAAAGCTGGGGAATTTTCAGGACAAGGTTTAAAAGGATTCACTTCAGCTACAGGAACAGGAGCTGCAAAAGTCAAATGAAATAATACCATCAAAATCTTCAAAACATGTCTTTGTATGTACTTATATAGACTCATATTGAGAAAAAAATACTTTAAAAACGCCAAACTACTGAGAAGAAATCTTAGATTTCTAATCAGGCAATTTAAATTCCACTCAGGCTACTGTTGCTTTATATCCCAGGATGCTAGGTTCTCACTGAGATGATAATATTTGTTGTGTTTCCATTTTATAAAGATAAGCATTTATTGTTACTCATCTCAAAGCATAAGTGACTAAGTAAAGTTTACCAGCTCCAGAATGAAAAAACAGATATCTATGTTTTAATTTGGCCGCCAGGGATACTATAACCTGTTAGAAGAGTCCACTAGTCCATTTATAAAATAAGATAAAGTTTTTCCCCATAGCAGCTTCTGAAATAAGCCACAGCTTTTGTCTCAATTTATCTAATTTAATGTCATCTAGGAGACATCTAGATAAAAATTGATTATAATTTGTGCGACAATCTGAAAACAAAATAGTATATGCAATATAAGTTTTCATTTGGGCATATCTTTTGTTGTTTTTAATAATATCCAATGAAATCTGATAGACAAGTAAAGGTCAGAAAGAAATGTGGCTTACAGGGAAGAAAATTCACTCTGTCACCTCCAAACAAAACTCTACCAGTGATCACAGCATTTCATCTAGCTTGGTTTTCATGCCAGATAAAATCTCTTCCCATACCCATATTTGCTGTTATGAGTCTTCTTCTGTTTTATCCTTTCAAGAGATCAACAGGTCCAAGAACTGTTATATATACTTGAGGACCTGTTAACATCTTTATTTTAAAATTAAATCTGCCTTACTTTATCTAACTCAAATATACTGAGAGTCTGAGAAAATTCCAAGACTACTTAGCTACCAAAGAAGCATGGCTCCTACATAACTTGAGAGTTTAGGTTAAATAACTTAACAGTCCTGGCTTCCAGTTCCATCATTTATAAAATAAATGGGGGTCAGACTGATGGCCTCTGAGGTTCCTTCCCACTCTAAATAAACCTCTGATCTTTTTATCTAGGTCCAAATATGGCAACACTGTTTACGTCTTCTCTTTGTCCCTAATTTTGTAGTACAGCACAAGGTCAGGAGAACTGGACTTAGCATGCACAGGACTCAGTGCTGAAGAAAATACCAGAGATTCTGTTCAATCTTTTAATTTTGAAGGAAAGAAAAACCAAAGTCATCTGCCCAGGGTCACACAGCTACTATAACAAAGTGAGTAATATGGCAAAGAGTCAAGCTCATCATGCCTTAAAGATTCCAAATTTAGTGCTTCTATGTCTATGCCACAAGAACACTAAAGCTGATTCCCCTGGAAGTTCTGCACTTACCTGCTTGTTCAAAATGATCCATATCAGCCGCTTTGAAATCTGGTTTTGGTTCTGTATTAGGAGAAACAACCCCCTGAAATTTCTGGTCTTGAAGTGGTTGCGAATCGTCCATGCCAGGTATCTTAGGGGACTCTGAATGCAGAGCAAGAAGAAATTCAGTTGATTCACTGTGGAAGCATCATGTGAAAAGAGCCATATGGATATTCAACAAGGGAAACCAGAATGTCATTTTGATACATACCCATTCTCTTCACTGCAAGAACACTGAGCACATTACCAGCTTTCAAAAAACCCTCAGGAGAGAATTTGCTCCTATCTTTCTTCTTTGGCAATCATTAAGGTATAATGAATGCAAATGGTATGTTCAGCACCCACTGTTAATTATATTTCTATGAATTTTTCTTGTCTCCATCTAGTTTGAAGATGATTTGAAAAAGTTTGAAAAAGGACTGAATTTAAATTATTTCCATCCCAGTCAGCCAGCAGCAGGAACTCAAAAAAAAATTTGTAAAGAAAGTATATTTAATAGACAATGTTTTTTGTGTAAGGATTTATTAGCTGTGTAAAATGAAATAGGAATTTTGCTGAACAGTAAACCACTGCCAGGATTAAAGTTCAAAGATTTAAGGTTTCAAAAGTATTACCAACTCCATTCAAGCAACAAGTGTTTAAGATCCCTCAATTATAATGTGAGAATCAATATACCTGCTACAAAGTTATTTTAGCATTGTTTCCAAATGAAATACTACTACATGTATATCTGCCTCTTCCAGGTGGAAGACTGCGTTGTACTAATGTATTTGTTTTCTAACTAATTACACTGCCTACTCTGCCAACATAAATATGGATTTTTGACAATGTCAAAACAATACGTTTCCCAGAAAGGTAAACAAAGCTAAGGAGTCTGTGACACCTAGAAAGCTTCTTGAAAGATTAAAGACATTGCCTGAAATGAAAAATCCCTTTCCTTTCTCCTTTCTGAAATAAAGGAGAAGCTTAAACCCAAACAATGTTGCCAGATTTTAAGGTAAGAAACATCAGACAAGCAAATAGTATACAAAAGTGGGAAAACCTAACAAAGCAGGAAATAAGGAAAAGGCAAAAAATGACACATAGATCTATCTCTACACAGCAATACACTGAGAGTCAATCAAGGCAGTCACAAGGACAGCCGGAATCAAACACCCCAAACTTTGATTATTCAGAATACACTACACTGCAGGAAGATTTCTATACACCAGTCAATTTCATGGCCTCCTATTGGAATCAAATTTCTTCACATTACTGATGGCATCTAATACATGGCAAAACAAAACTGACATTGTCAGAAATTTTAAAGGAAGCTCTCTAGACGAGGGCCACCTTTCCAAACCTAGGTGATTTCCAAATTCTCAAATCTAAACCAATCAGATTTTTGCTGAGGAAAGAAGACTGAATTTGATCATAATTCCATCCCAGAACAGTATACCAGAATATATGTAAGTATAGTCAATACTCTAATAGTGAATTTTCATTAACTCTACAACTACCACAAGATTCTCCAACAATAACCAGAAGGCCTAACAACAGCTTTACGTTGTAATAGCGTTCAGGAGTAACGAAGCCACAGTTTATGACTTAGCTGACTATTTCTTCTAAAAGGAAAAGAGAAAAAGCAAAAAGTTAGAATGTTGTTTAGGGCTTCACTATTTCAAAAACAGGGCATCTGAACTGCCCATTCTAAAGCTTCAGTACTTTATAAAGCCTACTTAAACTGAAGATGAGGCTTATCCAACTTTTGCCCTCATACATTTACTTACTCAATCACCCTCACCACTCAGTTCTTCTATCTACTCACTTCTCATGACCTATTCCTTCTCCCCACCTCAGTCACATACAAAGATAGGCATACCCTTGATCTTGCCATCATCCACAAATGTACCATCTCCATGTTCAAGAATTCCAAAATCCCCCTATCTGACCATAGTCTGTTGACTTTCCACTTCTTTTCCTGACATCCCTTAAGAAACACCATGATGTCCACATCATGGAGTCTAATTGCTTGACAAGCCCTAAAGTTTCTCCAAGGCCATCTCCCCTACATTACCCATGCTCTCTTCTTTTCTTTATCTTGACCTATTGGTCAACTCATCAAGACAGCTTTCCTTTTCTTAGTCTTCAGCTCCCTATCGTTAACCACTATCCCATTCTCCATAGCTCTGCTCTACTTATTTGTCTCTCTCTCTCTCATACACACACACACACACACACACACACACACACACACACACACACACACACACTCATTTTTCCATACCATTCAAGCCTCCTATGACTCTCCCTCTCTGACTCTCAATTGTCAAACTTGTCTCATTTTTCACAGAAAAAAACTGAGAACATTTGAGATCAGTTCCCTCTTCTCTTCATCTCACATCATTCAAATGCCTTCTGCCACTTCCTCTTCCCTCACTCCTGTCTTATATGACAGAGTAGCCTTACTAGTACCATGTCAAATCCTTCAACCCACTCAAATGATTCAATTCCTGTCTCCTCCAACATTTATTTTCAGTCTCTGTTTACTAGCTGCTTCCCTACTGACTCCCAACATGTTCATACCTCCTCAAAATTCCATACCCATCCTCAAAATTCCCTCATTTGATCCTTCTATCACCCCTAATATAATGTCTTTTATATCTTCTGCTCTTTGTGCCCAAATTCCTCAAAACCATTTTTAAAATGAGAAAAGCCTCCGCTTTCTCTCCTCTCATTCTTTTATTAATCTCTTATAATCTATATTCCAACTTCATCATTCCCCTGAATCTCATCCAAAGTTACCAATGATCTCCAAATTGCCAAACACACTTGCTTTTTCTCAGTCTTCTTTATACCTTAATTCTACAGCCTTTGACATGGGTGACGATCATTGTGATTCTTTTTCTCTAGGTGTTTTGGACACCCACTCTCTCCCAATTGACTTCTTTCCTACCATTCTCTCGGTCTCCTTTTTCTGGATTCCTCATGAAGATCATGCCCTTTAATTGTAGGTTCAACACAAGTCCCCTGTCTTGGGCCCTATTCTCTTCTCATTTCCCTTAGGGATCTCAGTGGTTCCAATGGATTTAATTTCCATCCCTATACTAATGAATCTCAAATCAACCTTTCCTTCCCCAAACTCTCTGATAATTTGCAGTTTCACATCTCCAACTGCCTTTCAGATATCTCAAATTGGATGTCTAGTAAACATATTAAACTCAACATAGCCAAAATAACTCGTTGTCTTGACCCTAAACCCTTCCTGACCCCCTAGCTTCCTTATTTATGGATGCAAGACTATCCTTCCACCCCTCAGGTTTGCAACCTAGGAGTCATCCTGGATTTCTCACTACCTCATACTTCCATTTCCAAGGTCTTTGCAATATCTCTCAAATATACACCCCCCTTCTCTCCTCTCACACTGCCACAACACTGGTACAGATCCCTCATCCCATGCCTGGATTACTGCAATAGTTGAATGGTGGGTCTGCCTGCTTCAAGTTTCTCCTTCCTCCAATCCATCCTCCATTCCATAAAAGTGATTTTCCTAAAGCACGTGCCTGATCATGTCATTCTCCCCTACCCAATAAACTTCAGTGGCTCCTAATTTCCTTCAGTATGAAATACAAAATGTTAGGTTTAGCATTCAAACCTTTTAGAATCTAACCCCCTACATTTCCAGTCTTCTTAAATATGAGTCCCCAATACATATTATTTTTTCCAGTGACACCGATGTCCCTTCTCTTCCATGAATAAGACACTCCATATTTCAGATGAAGGTAATCTTTCTGGCTATGCCCAATGCCTGGAATTCTCCCTCCTTTACTCCAACTAATGACTTCCCTGCCTTCCTTTAAATCCCAACTAAAATCCCACCTTCTATAGGAAGTCTTCCCTAACTCCTTCTAGTGCCTTCTCTCTATTATATATTTCTTATTTATCCAGTACACAACTTTTTTCTGTGTACGTTTGCATGCTGTCTCCCCCAAGAGACTGTGAGCTACCTTTTACTTTTTCTGAAATGCCAACACTTAGCACAGGCCCTTGGTACATAGAAGGCATCTAATGAGTGTTTACTGAACGATTTCCAATCTATTTTTTTTTTGACTCACACCCAGCTCCACAGAGTCATGTGTGGAGACAAATGATAGAATAAGAAAATTTCTAATTCCATATCTAATCTCTACATTTCTGACAAAAATCAAAGATTAAAATGTATTCCAATCTCATTATTATATTAGGAGTTACTTCACTGCCTAAAAGAGGAAGAGGAAAATAAATAACCACAGCCATTTCACATATAAGGAAAGAACAGGATCATTCTTAATTCTACTCAGGTGCTTTTTTCTCTCTTCTTCCCATGAGGGAATTCTAATTCTACATATTCCCTTAATAAACTTTATATTCTAGGGGTAGAAGCTCTGGTTAATTCTTTCAACTTGTTCTCAACAGACAAAAACAATATCAATTTTAAAAAAACACATAGCAAGAGCTAGAGCAATCACATCCACCCTACCTGGTGAAGCCACAAAAGTCAGACTCCCTTCAGCCTGGGGACATGCCAGTCTCTGAGCATCACTTGTTTCTTCTGCTTTCATCTCCTTGGCTGGTGTCATTACTATATCTATCTCCTTAATCAGTGTCAATTCCATGGCTGGTGCCTTCTGTTCTTCCTTATTTGGTTCCACCTCCACAGCTGGTACCACCTGGGCTTCCTTGGTTGATATCGCTTTGATTTCCTCCTTGGCCAGGTCCATGTCCACAGATGATACCTCTTGAGTCTGCTGAGTTGGTGCCATACCTGTGGCTTGTTCTGTCTGAGCCCCTCTGTCTGGTGCTACCTCTAAAGCTGGTTTGTCCTCCATCTCCTTGACTGATGCCACCTCCATGGCTGGTTCATCCTCTAACTTCTCGACTGATACCACCTCCATAGCTCGTTCATCCTCTACCTCCTCCTTGACTAATGCTACCTCTACAGCTGTTTCACACTTCACCTCCTTGACTGGGACCATCTCCATTGCTGGCGCTTTCTCCACGTCCATAGATGGTGCCATGGTCATTTCCACCTCTTTCACTGATGGTGTCTCTTTATTTAATTCCACCTCCATCTCAACCTCCTTGATTGGCTCTAAGGTTAAAAAAAGGTTCAGATGCACAATTAGCTATCATGGAAGTTCTGAGCTACTTTTTCCTCATAGGTAGGTAATGCTGTCATAGTAAAATTAACTAAGTTTGTCAGTAAAAGAAATTTTGCCTATTCTCTCATAGCTCCAAAAATGGTTATCAAGAGAAAATAGGAAAGAGATGATTATATCATTGAAATCAGTAAGTAACTAGAGGGATCAGAATCTCTGTAAGTCATCCTTTCCTTTGTCAGAGGAAATAAAACTACCCGGAATTTGAAACCTGTACATAATTGCAGATTATTTGTCATTCTACTCCAAGGAAACATGTTTAACGTAATTCCTCCTGACAGGATATCAGGAAAATAAGTTCAGAACATAAGAAGTGGAATTCTGAGGCTTTTGTTTTTAAATTCAAAGGTAGTACTTCATCAAGGGATAGTTACTAGTAATTACTTTTGGTAACATTAATAATGAACATTAACAGCCATTTAGCTAATGTAGAAAATACTGGCCAACTCACCTGCTGTGGATTGTAGAAGTTGAAGGTCAGACTCTGCTGTGGGTTGTAGAAGTTGAGGGTCAGACTCTTCCAGGAAGACAAAGGGTGATGGGTCAGAAGGAGCCTGGGCTTCCATAGGCCATTCTCCTGATTCTGTCTCAGTTCTTGAAACATATGGATCATAGGAAGGTACATCTGCTGCTCCAACAAGAGAAATACAAGCCTTTTAAATTTCACTCACACTCCAATGAAAGCCACTTTTACTTTTAATCTAATCATGCAAAGTGATATGATGACACATGTCAAAGGCCTAAAGATATTCACAACAGACCCAAGTATATAGTAAAGTAAAAGCTGTCAAGATGCTCTCTAAAATTGTAGTACTTAGGCCAACTGTTGGAATAGAATCATTATAGTATCATTGGAATAGTATCATTATAGAATTATAAAGTGTAGAAAAGGAATGAGGGAATCAGTGTAGGAAAGGCTTTATGGGCCCACTGACTTTTTAAAAACTAACTGCAAAGCTGACAATTAGCCATTTCCATCAAGTAAACACGTATTTATTGTGCGGCTATTATGTACCAAACACTGCCAGATGCACGGAAGAACAGAGAAGAAACAGTTCCTGCTCTGTGGGGAGGGGAGGAGCAGAGACAACAAAAAAACCCAACTGTTTTTAGCACCTCTGATATGCCATGCTTTCAGATAAGTACTAGGGAGCTTTTTTCCTTTCAATGAGCTTACATTTTCATAGGAGGAGACAGCAAATATATTAAAAAAAACTATACAGCATAAATATAAAGATACTAAATTCAAATATATACAAAGTAGTGAAACAGAAGAACTATGAGAGAGCACCAGCAGCTGGCAGGAAGAGAGGCCCTTTACATGGCAGAAAATGTAAAGTTGAACAATGGAGAAAGTAAGTGCTGTACCTGAGTACAAGGCAGAACACTGAAAGCCAGCAGAGGCAAATAAGGCCTCACAGGAGAGATAGGACCTACATTCATTCCTAAAAGAGAGGAAGCACTGGGTAAAGGGGCATATGATTGGGGAAAAGGATATTATAAGTGAGGGCATAAAGGAAGAAGTGAATATGACACGTTCATAGAAGAATGAGGAAACTGCCCTGAAAGACGATGGCAAACCTTGAAAGCCAAACAGAGGACTTCTGACCTGGCAGGGTAGGAAAGAAGGAACCCTTGAAGTTACCTCATGAAGAAAAGCAAAATGATGAAAGAAATATTTTAGGAATTTGACGCTTGTTGTGGAACATACATTTGATGTAAGGAAAAAAGGAACAGCGAGAGGAAGTTCAGATGGCTTGGATGAATCAATCACTATTTATTTATTAAGGGCTGGGCACTGTGTTTCAGCCTGGGGATGCAAAAAGAGACAAAAGACAGTGCCTGACCTCAAGGAGTTTATAATCTAACAGGGGAGACAACATGAAAACAAATATATACAAAATAAACTATATATAGGATAAATACGAAAAAACAGAAAGAGGGAAGGTACTAGAACTGAGAGGTTAGGAAAGGTTTCCTGTAGAAGGTGGGACTGTAATTCGAACACAAAAGCCCTATGATTACATGACCTATTTTTCCTTAGTCCTATGGAAAGTTTAAGTGGGAAATAAGTCATATATGCGTATCTGGCAGTCTTTATAAATTTAAAAATTACTGGCTCTAAGTATCCTGACTATAATGATATTAAATAAATACTAGACTGTTGGAAGGATATACATAAACATGAGGAACAAAGAAAAGAAGAGGAAGCAATGTGGTCCTTCAGCTTATGTTACTGTAAATCTGCCTAAGTCTAACTACATGGAACACAGAGGAAGTAGTTGAGTTAGAATGCATCAAGACTTGTTGAGTGCATATGATGTACTAGTGGCTGAAGGAGATATAAAAATGAGTAAGAAAAGTATTTGCCTTGAAAAAGATTATACGATAGTGGTCCTTAAGATGGAAGAAGGAAAGAAACAACTATTTGTTATATAAGATGTCTCTGGAGGGGAGAGGAAAAGGTCTTAAGGGAAAATATAGTGATTTAAGATATCAATTTAAAATTTGTTTAAAAAATAAAAAGAATTGGAGGAGAGCAATGAAAGAATTAGATTATGACTACAATGAGAAAATTTTAAGGTTAAAAAAAAAACTAGGGGTGGCTAGGTGGCACAGTGAATAGAGTAGGGGCCCTGGAGTCAGGAGGACCTGAGTTCAGATTTGATCTCAGATACTTAACACTTACTAGCTATGTGACCTTGGGCAAGTTGCTTAACCCCAAATGTCCTGCCTCCCCCATCCAAAAAGAAAAAAATTAAAAAAAAAAAAAAAAGAAAGAAAGAAAGATGTGGAATCTGAATGCAAATTGAAACAAACTACTTGCTGTGTTTCTTTTTCTTGTTTTGTTTCCTCTTTCCTGCTGATCATTCCATCAGTAATAATTCTTTACAACCTGACTAATGATTAATGTGAAGGTATTTGTAGATCCTATATTCCAGTGCATGCTGCCATGATGGGGGGGAAGGAGGGGGAGGAAAATCTGAAATTCAAGGGACTATGGAACTGAATGTTGTAAACTGAAAGTAAATAAACCAATTTAATTTGAAGAAAAGAAAACTAATAAATTGAAGAGTAATTAGGGACAAAAGCAAATAAGTTTTTAGTGTTATTTTTCTGTTTTCTATTTTTCATTTCTTTGTAACAGTTTAATAGTATCTTGGTTTCTCACAAAGTCATTAGTTTCTACTTGCTCCACTCTAATTCTGAAGGAATTATTCTCTTCAGAATGCT
>CM053599.1:75085711-75113392 GCA_028646575.1 Pseudocheirus occidentalis
TCAAATTTGCCAGATGGAGAAAGAGTCTCAAAAGTATTCTGAAGAGAATAATTCCTTCAGAATTAGAGTGGAGCAAGTGGAAGCTAATGACTTTATGAGAAACCAAGATACTATTAAACTGTTACAAAAAAATTAAAAAAAAAATTATATTGCTACCTTCATGCCTCCAATGTTTTGGAAACTAGAAAAAAATAAAGTGAGGGTCTAATCTAATCTTATTCTCCCTATGGAAACAATGAAGTATAGTGAAAATAATTCTATGCTAAAAATCAGGAGACTTCAATTCTAGCCCACTGCTACCAATTTCCAGTTATGTAACTTCAGACAAATCCTTTAGCTTGTCTGGACTTAAATTTCTTTTTCTATCAAAAGAAGAACTGGACTAGATGTTTTAGCAGGTTGCTTCTGACTCTAATTTTCTCCCTGAGTCTCATTTTGCTGATCAATAAAGCAACACCTGATGACCTCACAATGGTCTGACAAGTGAGATAATACAAAGGAAAAGGCTGTGTTATTACTGTTCTCTAGCAGAAAATGTCTCAACAATCTACATGGCCCTTCACACATGTTCATTCCTTCCAGCATTTTGCTGCTCACAAAACCCCCATTCAATCTCTACTTTATCTTCTCCCACCTATCAAAATCTGACCCATCCTTCAAGGCCCATTTTGTACATGAAAGTCTTTCCTAACTACTTTAGCCCACAATGACCTATGCCTTATATACTTCCCCCACATTATTAGTATTTCATTGATTTTTAAAATGTCTTATCAGAGCTTCAAAAAAATGTCTGTCAGTTTCTAAAAAGGTTGAAAAATGCCAGAAAATGATCATCCTTTGTAATAAAGAAATATAGTTAGGAAAATAAAGCATCACTCTGACTATGGCTGAAAAATCCCCTGTCCCCTTGCAGCCTACTCTCTACTAACAGAAGGGAAATGATTGTTATCAGTCCTCAAGTCAAGACTGGTCACTGTAATGATCTGAGTTTTGTTGTCATTGTGTCATTCACTTACATTACTAGAATCTCTGTCTCATCTGATGCTCTTGGAATACCTAACAAGACTTAAATCTTAATGACACAATTTGTATACTACTTAGTAATAACAGTTGTATACTTTTCATCTTTTAATATGCTCTGCCTGCTTCATCAACTAAACTGAAAGTATGATGAAGATATATATTCTATTTCATTAGTATCCCATGTGATCCCTTACTATCCCACAATGCCAAGATGGTCAACAGTGCATAAGACATAATAACGAACTCAATAATCATTAACATTTACTATGTTGTTACTATGACTATAAGTAAATTCTGATAACTAATGCTGGGTCTATTAAAAAGATCTATTCTAGATAAAGAAATATGGGCAAAAGACTGTCCCTGTAAGTGCTGTCTGATCTCTCACATAAAAAAAGTTTCTTTTCATGTGTTATGCCACACAATTCAGATAATAATTATATGGCACTTCACACATATATGAAACTATAGAAGTATTAATAACAGAATGCCACACATTCAGTACTCCAGGCAATGGAGAGAAAATACTCTCCAAGGGTGGCTAGGGGGCACAGTGAATAACCTGTGAATAACCAGTGAAGCATGGAGCGGGAGGTCAGAACCTGGGGTCAGAAGGACCCCAGTTCAAATAACACCTCAGACAGTTAACACTTACTAGCCATGCAGCCTTGGGCAAGTCACTTTACCCCACTTGCCCTGCCATCCCCTCTGCAAAAAGCAAAAAAATAAAATAAAATAATCTCCAAAGAATAAAAGCTCTACTATTTGCTTTTTTACAATAAAGAATAGGGGGGAATAAAAAGTGTGTGCAGCAGTAAAAGATAGGTGGTACATTTTACTCCTACTATATGATTACCTAGGCACTCCTCAGGGTGGTGCTTTATCTGACTCTTATTCCTAATAAAATTTCCAGAATTTCCATGGGTAATTGATCTCAGAAAGTGTTGGGGGGTTTTTTCCCCTTAAACCTTGCAGTAACATTAATTATAAAAACTGAAATATACCTTCATATTATTAGGAATGAAATTTTAAAGCATTTTCTGGGGCTACCTCTCTAGTCTAACAATTAGGGTGACAAATTAAAACCATTACATATGTTCCACTAAACTCTTAATACTAGACAAATCTCCGTATCTTTTTTTTTCTCTTTCATGGCTAAACAAGAAAAATCTATACTTACCTCTCACTTAGCAGTCAACTTCCTTGCAATTGGACTTCCAACTAAAACAGTTTTCTAATACAAAGTTATTCATGAGCTTTTAATTGCCATTCTAATAGCTCTATCTCAATCTTAATTTCTGACATTTCTGCAGTATTTAATACTGCTGACCATTCTCTCCTCCAGAAGGCTGCATCCTCTCTGGGTTTTCGTGACACTTCCCTTTTGGCACTCATCCTACCTGTTACAGGGCTCCTTCTCAATCTCTTTAAATCCATGTGTTTCCTCAAAGCTTTGTTCTAGTTTCTGTCTCTCACATATCAGCTCCCATAAATTCAATTATCATCTCTACACAGATGACTCCCAAATTTATAGAACTTCCACTCTAGTCTTGTATCACCATACTGGACATTTTAATGTTTGATAGTCATCTTATGCACAGCAGGTCCAAAACTGAACTCATCTTCCCTCCCCCCCAAACTCACCCCTCGGTATGAATTTATTTCATTCGTAGGGAAATCCATTCTTCCATTTTCTCAAATGTGTAACTTGGGATCATTATTTCTATCTTCACACTCCACCCAAATATTCAAAAAATTGGGGATTTTTACATGCAACTGGAAAATAAGATATACAGGCACTGGGGTACAGAAATCCATCTTGCCCTACTAGAAAGTTTGAAAGGGTAGGGGGGAGGATATGAGAGAGCAGACTTGGGGAAAGGGTATTCAGTAGGCTTGCTATTTTGGGGTGAGAGTAGGAAAAAGACAGGGAGAAAATTTGTAACTCAAAATCTAATGGAAATGAATGTTGAAAACTAAAAATAAACAAAAAAAAACCCCTCAGATCTAAATTTAAAAGAAAAAAGAAAGAAAAGGACTGTCTGATGCACCAAATAGGAGAAACAAGGAAGGAAAAAGACAAAAGTGAGATAGGAAAGGAGACCAAGGAGTGAGAGACAAGATATGCCACAACAGTGGATCAGAAATGGAACTAGGCTGAAATGGCTATTGAACTAGTAAGAGACAAGTCCAAGAAAAGGCTTCTTTCCTTGTTCTGTTTTCTGAGAACCTAAAGCTTTAAACTTAACTGCTTTCTTTAAAATCCCCCCTCATAAAGGGGTAGAAACAAGAGGGGAGAAAGAGATGGCCCTGCCTGTGAGGTCGTCAAAGCCTGGCATATGTTGTCTGAATGTTTATCATCATTTATATGCTGTTTCCAAAATCTCAGTAGTTTTAAGTTACTGAAGTTAGTTTAATTAGCTAATTCTCCTAATAAATTATGCAATCATTTGTACTGAATTTATCTTAGTTTATATGCTCACAACTCAAAAGTGAGAGAATGGAAATTTAGTCCACAATAGAATCCATTTTCTTGTTGTTTGTTTTTTCTGGAATAAGAACAGAGCCAAGGGCAGCTAGGAGGAGAAGTGAATAGAGCACTGGCCCTGGAGTCAGGAGGACCTGAGTTTAAATCTGGTCTCAGACACTTAGTAGCTATGTGACCTTGGGCAAGTCACTTAGCCAAATGCCCTGCCTACCCCCTGCCAAAAAGGGGGGAAAAAAACTGAGTCAATTAGAATTATTCTGCAATATCTGGAAATTTATTAAGAATATTCCAGAGTAAACACACTGGACTGCCTTGAATTCACTGACAGAGAGAATTAATAAGTAGACAAGTCAATAATAATAAAGCGGGCAGAGAATTGGTATGACTGTCTCTTCCTCTTCCCCCCTCCAAATTCCTGCGCTTGAAAAGCACTACACTGAAAGCAATGCGATATACTTAAAAATTTTTAATGATGAGAACAGAAATATGCTGGATGGTATAGGTTTATAAAGTTTTTAGAAGTTAGAGTTCTTTAAAGCAATGACTTCAAAACTATACTGACAGAAAACCACAAATTAATATTACTTACATTTTACCGCATTTTTACTTATTTTGTTTAAAAAAAAAATCTCAATGACATTTTAATCTGATGCTGGCACATTCTTTTATGGGTACTGAGTTTGGCGCCTCCACTTTAAACGATGTCTAGAATCTTAATTTACGTTTGATCCAAAATGCCTTTTTTTAAACATGAAGTCTATTTTTTCCCTATTCCCTGAAGACCTATTAGAGAATACTGTTTGTTGCTAACCTCCTGGAAATAAAATCCTATTCATAACAGCACAGATACCACAATCATGACCTAACTCAAATCAAAAAGAAATTGGGGTGTTAGGGACATATTTCTTCATGTCAAATGGAAAAGAAAGGCAAAGCAAAATACATGACCATCCTTCGAGTAACTCTAATCCAAAAGCACAGACTCACCTACCTGCCTGTCTTTTCTCTACTGACCCTCGCATCCAACAAGCTCCCACACTGTCATCTCTATTTTAATGGACAAAAAATTTAACCAGAACTCTAAATAACACAAAAAATCATCTGGAATCACCTTGCAGTTGCACCATGCTGATGAAAATCCAAAACTTCCTCCTACTTGAATCACCTGACTTGACTATCAAGATGTAACAGAAAGAACACTAGGTTTGAAGCTGAAGGCCAGGCTTCCAGCTCAGCCAAGCAGCAAATCAATTCGTTGGGTCTCACATATTAAAAGAAAGGGTTGTGCTAGGACTAAGGGTACTTAGGTTGAGAGCTGAAAGGAACAATATAAGTCCTGCACAATTTACAGATAAGAGAACTGGAGCCCAGGGTGCCTAAAGTCAAACAGTAAGTAGCAAAGCCAAGATTCAAATCCATGTCATTTGCTGTCCAGCCATTTCAGTTGTGCCTGACTCTTCATAACCCTACTGATTGTTTTCGTGGGAAACATACTGAAGTGGGTTTCTGTCTCCTTTTTTAGCTCATTTTACAAATAAGGGACCTGAGGCAAACAGGGTTAAGTGACTTGCCCAGGGTTACAAAGCTATTAAGTGTCTGAGGCCAGATTTGAACTCAAGAAGATGAATCCTCCTGCCTCCTGGCCTGGTACTCTTTTTACTTTGACACCTCCCTGCCCTATACTTCAATATACAGACTGCTATACTCTTAATATAGCACTGTATTGACTATGCTATATTCTCTTCTACTGGATATTCTTTAAGGTCCTTGTGAGTATAAATTCTTACACTTACCATGATTTAGAAATTCGTTCAGAAGCACCCTCATACTCACCACTCTGTACCCATTTCTCTGTTTACCAGCTATCATATAAGCCCTGCCTAGGCACCAAGGGGAAGACTGCTGAGCCTGTGATATTAATGACCTATATTTATAGAATGGGTCCATTCCTTATCATCAAATGTACTCTCATCACTGAAGAGAGAAGCATTACCTCTAAGCATTAGCAGCAGTCTAACTATAGTACTTTAGGAGTACCTAGGTATAAACTTGGACAATTCATTGTAGATATAACTTCTTAACAAAAAACAGATTGCAATAAACTTCTGTTGATCCAAAATGGTTGGGAAATGGAGTGTTCTACTTGACCATACTAGAAAAACCAGAATCCCACAAATACCATATGTAAATAAACAAATTTCAAAGAAACAGGCTTCAATATAAACATAGTAAATGTCAAAATTGTATTTATTATCATTTAAATTGTCTTTATTCAAAAGGCATGTCTAACTTATCATTATGAACATTAATTTTAATTGAAAAGTATACATGTGAGATAAAGCACAGTATTGTGGAGAGATAGCAGGCCTTAGGAGTCAGGATGTACTGTCATTAACAGATACTAACTACGTGACCATGTGAAAAGCATTTAGCTGCTCTATGCCTAAAGCACAAACAGGCTATATATCAATGAGGACAGTTTCCACACTAGGAATCTCCCCACATTTACAGGTCCAGATAAAAAAACTATTCACGTACAAATACGTATGTGCACACATGCACATGCATGTGCACACACACACACACTGGACAGTGTATTAAATTGGCTTGATCAATATTTTCCCTCTAAATATCTTGGGAAATGTTTTCTTTAAAAATGTTGGCATCATCTAATAAATGGTCTATTTACTCACTAGGGAATCTTCAGGAAGTCACTGTCCTGGTTTATCCTCAGCTTCCTTTGGTATAAAATAAGGAGACTGGATAATTCAATTTAGATCTTTAAAAGATCCCTTATAGCTCTAAATCTTATGATCATGTAAAAAAAAAAGTAGTAAATGTGTAACAAGACAAGTTACATGAACTTCTCAAATATTTAGATTCTAAATAGGTGTAAGTTTACTATGTATATAAAAACTTTATTCTGATAGTAACAGGCAATTCATTCCCAGGTCAGACAGAACAGGAATCTTTCTGAGCTTTTACCAAGCCACTGAAGTGTGAGTCATGAAAATCCATGGTGGTCCTGGTTTTGGAAGACATCTGAGTTCTGAGGTTTACTCACAAAACTTTTGACAACTTACCTTCAAATAAGGAAGATGACACCAAAATACAATATTGCGGTGTTACTGCAAGATGTTTATTAGTGCATTTATTTACTACAATAATCATGTTAAAATGACACAGAATACAAATTATTAGGCCTACAGTCACAAAAATACAAACAGATTATGAAGTGGATCATAAAATATTATTTTAAAAAGTTCCACATGTCTCTTAGTACTGGGCCTAAAAAGGATGGTAGACAGATAAAGTCATAACATTTAGATAAAGCAACAGCACAGTTTGGCAGCTAACTAGGAATTATAGATTATTTCATTTAGCCATAATGATCATAGTACATAATCTCATTAGAGTACATTTTCCTTTTAGGGACTTACAAGAAACTTTAAATTCAACATTAAAATTCTCTAAAGGGAAACAACACAATCTACCTAAATGAAGCAGATTTGGAATATTCAACATGAGAATGCCTTTATCTAGGTTAACAAAATGGACAACATAAAAAATTTTAAAGTCCATAAATGATTTATTGCAGAAAAATAAATAACTAAATAAAAAAATTTTTGGAATGAAAATGAAAGGAAACTAAATTGATGTTAGTAATATGGCTTTGGGAGGGGTTATATCTTTAGTAGTATTTTCCATTGCAATAATTAACCCCTTCATCCACCAGCCAAGTACTTGGTTGTATTTCCAGAGACATCAACTACATTTCAACATAATCATTTTTACTTGGATGTGGCACTGATCTTTGTTATATGAAATGTATGGATGTAAAATTTGCTTTCCCTCTCTGCAATGCTCACTGGCAAAAACAAAACAAAAAACGCCCACACCATTTTTATGATATATTTAAAACTAGTATTTGCCATCTACACACCAAAGATAGTATGAGTGTGTGTGTGTGTGTGTGTGCATGTATGTGTTCACACATGTGCACGCACACAAATTACCTTTATGGAGTTCCTTCTTATCGTAAGAATTTTCATAGTTCAAAAACTTCAGATGAGGTGGGTATAGTACCTACGTTCAAAATTAAGCCTCTCCTCTAAATTCAGGGAGCACAGAATTTTTGGCAGAGAAAACCAAATCATAACATCCGTTGCAGGGATGTTTTTTTTTTTAGCAAGGCAAAGGCAGCAGAGTGACTTTAAGATGTAGGTCTTAATTTAGTTAATACATAGGTTACCTAATATACAGCTGGACAGCCAGGAAATCTGTGTACCCCAAAGCATAGACCATAACTTTTTCAGCTGTCTCACAGCTGTGGTCTTTGAGCTGCTTACTACACAATTTTTGTGAGCACAATGTCTCAATCCCTCAAGATCTTCAAATACTGGCAGCCAAAACTCTATCTACCATTTCCTAATATAGTATATGATACCTTGGAAAGCTACATTTAAAAAATTAAGTTCAAAGAAAAAACTGAGTTATTATCTTTCCTTTTTAAAAGAATTTCAGATTGCTCTCTTTGAACAGATTAAATCACAGTTCAAATCTTTAGTGAGAAGTCCTAAATTCTGAGACTCTATTGCTAAGTTAAATCCAGAAAACTATAGTTTATGAAAATGCTTTCAAAGATGAGCCTTCAGACCAGAATATTATACTACAAAGTTATGCTACAAGGTTGTGTAATAGGGTAAAACTATTACACTACAGGGTTGTGTAAGAAGATCAAATAAATTAAAGCTTTTTGCAAACCTCAAAGCACTATATATATGCTATTACCAACATTATTTATTACTTTTACTACTACAGGCTATATTCTGTCTTGTGACTGTTGCCACATCCCTGCATCAGATATTTATCTAATGACTTTCAATATTATCTACTTTCGATAAACTTTCAGAATCAATGTGAAGAGAGTACTTTTCTCTAGCACTGATCCCAGATCAGAAAAACTTCAGTATTGGTCATTCTATCCACATAATATGAACCTACTTTATAATCACTATTGAAAATTCTTAAGCACTCACTTCTAATTTGTACATTATTCTCCATTTACAATTTAAAATTTCAAAATGGCTTCATTTCAGGCAAACTAATATATCTCAAAGTGGAATCAGCCTCTTTAATTTGAAATTGCCCTCTTATGAAACATCAACCTCAACTAAAAGCTAGAATAGGATGTTTCACTTTTCAATGCAAAAATGGACCTACTAAACATTGTACATGTACTTCATACAAAAATACTAACCAGACCCATTAAATTCAAAACTGAATGAAGGTACTAGGTTTCTAAGAAATTTAAGGAAAATGAGGATTGAGCATAAACAGGTGACATTTCAGAGTCTCATAAAGTAAGAAAAACATTAAAACATATTCATGTTAACTTTAAAGAGGAATAGGTTTGTTAATGTAGGTCATCATGCCAAAAAAAAAAAAAAATGAAGACCCATGAATCACGTTGGCTTGGTATGTTGAAACTACAACAAGATACTGAAACAATTTCACAGACACTACATTAGAATTTTGTATTGGCCGTGCCAGATGTGTTAACATTTTGCTCTTCTTCCTTCACCAAATTTTCTTCGTGTTATGGTGAGCCATCATGACATTTCCATTGAATTAGAATTTTTTTTTTATGTTAGCACTTAATGAAAATATAACGAGATTTTCCATTAGTGTAACATACAAAGGTAACTTTTTCTTGGAATTTCGATGCAGTAACTGGACTTTCAAACTCAGGGAATGGGTTTCTGTTGTTGTTGTTTTTAAACTAAAACATGTGAGCACTTTCAAACCAACTAATGAATTTTCATAAGCTGCTTTAGTTTGAGGAATAATTTTTACATTTTCAAAAATGGATCAAAGTTATTCAAAACCTAAAACTTTATAGTAATTGTTATTTTGAATTTCAGTGCAAATGAAAGAAGGTACTGATGACCCAAAGCAAGTTCACAGGCAGAAGGGAAAGAGAGGAAGGATGGCTGCAGTCATGGTGGACCCAACCCCTTATGAAAGCACAATTTCTCTTTTAGTGCCACATTTCCCTCATCCAATCAGAATGGTTAATGAAATGAAAATGACCAACAAAAAATTAAAAATGAAAAAATGTCAAACTAAATTCTTAAAAAATTTATGATGCATAAAGGTAAACTGAAAGATATAAGGTAACCTTTTTTCAAAAATAGTGAGATTAAAAAATCCATTATGCACTTTTGTGCTTACAAAAGAAAGGAGGTTCCAACAAGCCCTGCAGTACACAAAGGAGAAGTAGTGGAATGCTCAGGCATCAGCAGAAATGGACCCTGGAGAACTACCCTCCGCTTCTTCTACATCAGCAGGGTCCAGGAAGGGAAAGCAAAGCTCGGCAAAATGTTGGAAGTTTTAGAACTGTAACGATGGTTAGAAAAGACCACTGATCTGTTGATGGTAGCTGCCCCAGTGTAGAGGGACACACTAGGCTTCTAGGAGGAGAGAAAGAAATAGGAAAGGGGAAGGAGAATGGAAGAGAGAAAGGTAAAAAAGCACAAGTCATTAGTAAACATCAAGTTTCAGCATAGCAAAATGTTTATCAAACTCTGTGCCATTTTTATTGCTGGCCTTCCTTCAGACCAGGCAACAGTTGTAGAGGAAAGTGAGTTCAAATTGGTTTGTGCTGTACCATGCAAGAAATTAGTTATGGCCAAACCAAAGAGTTAACTCACAACACACTCCTCAACATGCATCTTCATTAAAACATACACATTAACAATAGAAATTTGAATTTAAACAAGTTATTAGTGGAGAAGGTAACCCCTGAGTACAAAGGAAAGCCAGTGAACTAAGTACTTTCAATGAAGCCACTAGGCAAAATTCTTGGTCTTGCCATAGTATGAATATTTCATTTTTTCCGTTGTTGAGATGATATCCCAACCTAAAAAGGTGGTCTTCCAAAAGTCACTTCATGCTTATTCTGATACTGGCAATAAGCAGCCCAACTCTCTTATACAAAGTTGGGAGAAGGTACATGATTGTGGAACATACAAGTCCACACAACATGATTTCTCTAATACTCTTATCTTCATGCTCTAAAGGACTGGCCATTAGGAAAACTTCCTACTTTGAAAAGCTGTGTCTTAATCTCTGGGTCAGACTCCATACATTGTCTGTGGCAGAGTAATACTGTTACATAATTTTTGAGGGGGGATGGGAGGGGGAAGGTAGGGCAATTGGGGTTAAGTGACTTGTCACTTGGCTAGTTTTGTGTTAAGTGTCTGAGACCAGATTTGAACTCAGGTCCTCCTGACTCCAAGGCCAGTGTTCTATTCACTGCACCACCTAGCCGGCCCAATAATCTTCGGGTTTGGGGTTTTTTTTTTGCTTTTTTTGGTAGGGGAGAAGGTAGGGCAATTCAGGTAAAGTTACTTGCCCAAAGTCACAAAGCTAGTTTATTGTGTTGTATCTGAGGCCAAATTTGAATTCAGGTCCTCCTGACTCCCAGGCTGGTGCTCTATTAACTGCCTGTACATGAATTTTTAAATGTTCTAATAAACTTAGTATTAAAAATCAAATACAGACTTAGTTTTAAAAACTACATTCCAATAAATCAATATCAATAAACAAAACGTCATGTCATTTCCTCAGTATCGCCCCCATTTTTCTTTATTCATTCTCATGTGTTCTTTGCATACATCCACTTTGCATACATCCACTGAGTATGTACTTTTATTCTTTATTCTTCCTTTCAATCAAAACATTCTCTTTAATTCAGTCATCCAGCTAAAATTCATTTATACCTTGGCTAATCAGTTTACAAAAGAACATTTGTTAAATAATGAAGTCTCTCCATTTTCTTTTCCATATGTTTGTGAAACACTCATTTATCTGCTTGGATATTTAATATTTTTTATTCTGTTTTAATAACCTATTTCTCCATTTTTATGATAACTTTTTAACACAATCTCTTTTAAATTTCAGAATACAAGTCCTACAAGCTTTTTTCTTTTAATCAGCATGTATATTGCTATTTTATTCTATTCTATTGTGTTCTTTTACTAGCATTTCAATTCATCCATATTGTATTACATTTTTAAATTGATTCAAGGAATAGTGTGATTTTTACCATTACAGAAAGAAAACAGAGATCAGTCTATGATTTGTTGTTGGGGTAGGAGGTGGGGATGGGGAATTGGACAAAGATTCCCTAAGGTTTTTGGTGTTCTCCCACATTACCAAACCTTATAATTTATACAGAACAGAGAAGCATGATTGTGGAAAGTGTGGTTGAAAAGAGGTTGAAAACTATTTCCTCACCATTTTCATTTAGCAACTTTTCCATTTAAGGAAGTATAACCCTGGGGATCACTCTTCCCAAACAGGAGGGTATAACAGCCAGATGAGAAGACAATAGAGGAATGAAAGATTTAAAAAGCATACAGAATCTTAGCATGAATTATCTAAAGCCTCCTGGCATAGTCTAGAGGAAAAAGCTATCCCAATTCCCTACCAGAGAAATCTACTACACATAAAATGTACCTTCCACTGAGAATGCAGAGTAGCAGTTGACTCTGCTGACAATACTTTAACTAAAGTGTATACAACAGCTAACATTCAAACACCAGCTGGAACTGTTTCAATTAAGGAGGTTGTGCTTTGGTTTCATTAGAATAAGGAGTTGTATTCTAATCATAATAGAGATGTTATCATGTAAAATTAAAAAAATCTGGAAGGTAATTCAATTATGTCTATCACCAGTGGCTAACAATGCTTTCGACATATAAAGCTGTATGATAAATTATTGCTGAACTAATAAATGAAAGAATGAGAATAAGTCATCAATTTCCAGTGTCCAGGTACAAAGCTAACACTATCAACTGAATTCCTCAAGGTCAAACAATCCAGAGTGAATCCAAAAATAATTAGCTGCTGCCAAAGTCAATATACAGATTTATCTAAGGGCTTTTGGCAAAGTAACTGTTCTCCCTGGTTAAATCTTCCTATATTGAGGAAATCAGCAAAGGAAAAACCTTGGCATGTAGCCTATGTGTGCAGGGCACCCCCAGACAAGATAAAACAGAGGCAAAGATCCCAGGATACAAATGGAAGTAGCAACCCAGGGACAATGCATACGTAATCCTCCATTACACAACTGCCTGGCTTGCAACTAAGTCAACCTACTCATCTGCTGACTGCATTTGTGTCTGCAGAGGCAAGAGAGATAGACATTACTTATTACTCCTCTAGTTTTATCCTCCTCTTACACTGAGAATGATCTTTAAATAGCTGACTCAGTTGGGGAAAATATAGTGACATTTCTCTCACAACTATAATTTAAGTGCAATTATTCATAGAAACATAGTGTCATTCTCAGATGGCTGTTGACAATACTCTCGTCACTCACTGGGATACCAGGTGAGACTGACATACACTTCTACAGACACTGCTGCCACATCAGAGCTTACCACTTGAGTTCCAAGATTATGTTCTCCACATCAAGATCAGATTAGTACTGCAAGAGTGGAGAAGGAACCAAGAAATCTCACAAGAACTTCTGTCATAATTTTAAAATATCAAAGAGATAAACTCCAGGGCTTGATGGAAGAAGGGGGTGGAGAAGCAGAAGCAAGGCATGTAAAAGTAGAGTAAAATATTTCTCAACAATGAACTTTTCTTGTTCTAATATTCAGCTAGAAAAAAGGACTAGAAGCTTTATGTATACAAAAGAGTGATTTCAATTTCAATAAATTGGAGGAGACACCAATTATCAAAAGGAGCAATTAAAGTTGCAGCCTCCATTGTGGCATTTTCCTTTCCACAGAGATCCCTTAATTAACACCAACAGGCTACCAAACCCAAAAAGTGAAATCCTCTTCCAGGAGAATTAAGGCAGACTTTTTTCCCCCCCATATAAGGTTTTATATGACACAAGTAATACACAGAAACCCATGTAATACAAGAATACAGAAAAGCTCTGTCCACACATCCTCTTCTTCTCAGAAGTTGATAAGGATATCAATAACCCTCACAGGTGCTCGTCTGGCCTGTGCCAGTTCTATTCATTTGATTTAGCTATTTAAGAATCACTTACCTGCGGCATCATTCTCTTCTAATTCATGATCACCATTGGCTAACACTGTTGGTTTCCTAGGTGTGGTGCCTGCAACAAACACATAGAAAATGGTTGCGCATGAGTGATTTCTTTCAAATAAAATGTCATTCAGTTCCTATATTTTAATTCTTTTTGTTCCATGATGGTTTGAGTCCAGTGCCATTTGAGTTCAGAGTCCATTTTATAACTGCAGATATCCCTTCCACATTGCAGGAGATTGGACACAGTGCCCCCACAACCTGGAAAATCCACTTAAAAGTTTTTGGCCCTCCATACCACAGAAGAATGAATTTTTTTCTTTTTTATTTTTACAGTACCATATTGTAAAATTTGGGTTGATATGTTACTATACATACAATTTATGCATTTCTGAGTTTCTAAATTTTTTCTGTGTCATTTGCTAGCCTTCATGTGTTGCCTCTTGCATCCACAACTCCCCCCAAAAAATTCCCATTTAATTTCTCATGCTAAGCCGTGATATATCAAAAACCGTGATGGGTAAACTTGAAATGCAGAAGGGATAACCGTATTATAACCACAAAACCATTGTTATTACAGGGTAAAATGGAAACATCTTAACTTTTAAAAATAAACTTCAATCTCCATTTTTGCAGTTATCAAGACAATGTGCTTGAGAGCTTCAGGAAGTATAGGGGGAACATGGTTCTTACAGTCATTTCAAAAGGGTTGCAAAAAACAGCCAATCACCCTGACTTCAAACAGATCTCTACACAGAAACCTCGGCTAAAGAAATAACAGCTCATAAGAGAAATGTGATATTAGCTGTGTAAACCTGAACATGTCAACTCACCCCGAGTCTCATTGTTTACCCAGCAGCAAAAGGGGACAATAATGTTTGCATTATCCATCTCACAGGGCAACTGCAATAAAAACTGCTTTGCTGAGCTTTAAGTGTTTATAAATGTAAGCTATTGTGGGATACTATTTGCTGCTCACAATGCTGTCTTCATTTTTCAGATATGAGGGAAAACTTCAATAATCTTCCCCAGAAATATTCTAAGTTTTCACTACCGCCACTGAACAATCTTTTCTTAATATCTATATTGTTTCTGCTATGACTTCCATTGTCAAAGGTGGTCAAAACATACAGCATATATAGTGCAGTGAACAGAATGCTAGAGCTGGAGTCAGGAAGACTTTTCTTCCTGAGTTCAAATTGAGCCTCAGTAACTTATTACCTGTGTGTCCCTGGCAAAGTCACTTAACCCTGTTTGCCTCAGTTTCCTCATCTGTAAAATAAGTTGGAGAAGAAAATGGCAAACCAGTCCAGGATCTTTCCAAGAAAACTCTGAATGGGGTCAGACACAACTAAAAGTGACTAAACAACAACCACAACCCCTCCATTAAATCCCCGTACCCAAGCATATGGGTCGAATTATCACCTCCAGGAGCACTTACAAATAGTACCCATACTTGAGAAGACATAGAAACAGGCGAATAGCACAAGCACCCTTCCTAGTACAATTTAACATCAAAGGTTAATTGCTATATATTTGACTGACAAGAGACAAAGTGCTAGCACATATGACTTAAAAAATAGATCTTCGGTTCCTTTACTTCATAAACATAGTAACTCACCTTTCTTAGATTCCCTTGGGAGCCTAACCCAATGTGGGCCAGCATAGCACAGCCTGTTCTTAGGGCATTATTTGAAATCATGGTGCAGCTCTTGGTTTTGTTTTTTTAAGCACCAATTTGTAGCATTTCCTGTAAGGAGGGGCTACATTTACTATTTGAAATGCTGCTATTCCCATAAGCCTACGTATGCATTGCCCAAATCTTGACACAAAAGTATTTCGCACACATAAATATAAATCTAAAACTCTAATAATATGTAATGTACAAGATTTTACCTTGGAGTAAAGTCATCTCTACTGGATAGCCAGAAGTCTTCTAGTCATAAAACAAACAACAAAATATTTTCTAATCCTTTCAGACTGAATATTCGGAAATAATAAGGCAGAACAGAAAGGGCCAAACAACAGGGTCCAAAACCATGGAGATGCCAATAAATCACTAGACTCTAATTAAATAAATCCTCCTTTATCTTCACATACTACGAATGCCAACTTGTATTTTATATTTCCCAGCTTCTAAAAAAATGGCTAAAACAAAGATGGTTGAATTTTTGTAATCCCTTTCCCTGTCACTTGTAACCTAAACTGGTCAGAACTGATAATTTTTAAACAGTTTAAATGCAATAATCCGGGCCTGAATCATACAATAAAACTTTTAATTCTTTCTGAGTGCAGAGTAATTCATCTAGCTAAAGGATCAAAACAATGCACGTTTCTAAGGCCATTTGATAGCATAATATCTTTAGCAAGAAAAATTATTTAACTCAGTTCATTAAAAATCTATTTCTGAGCTAGCTCAAAAACAGGCATGACTCATAGGACAGCTCAACAGACAAGGAGCTGGGAAATTAAAGGTTCGGGTTTCAATTTATTTTGATTTAAATAAAATTTATGTAGAAGATACAGAAAATAGACTAAATTTATTTAGTTTTTTTAAATGACTGGTTTACACATCTCAAAATATTACCTGAAATCTATATTTTTAATAAAGGAAAATTATAAGAATCTACAGTGCTACTATGTACTATCTGGCCAGGTATTGAGTTCATCCTGCTTAAATATTATTTTAAAAACAAAAACCCCCACTAACTTTCTTATGCTGGGCTTACAAATCCCCAAAAGATAACAAAATGTGTTTACATGCACATAGGAACATACCAATTTCTCACTTTTCCTTTCATGTATGTAATTAAAATCAATATTTCCACACGGTGTTAAGAGTCCACTAAATTACTAGGAAGCAATTTTACTTCTAAGCACTATATTGTGACAAGGTATGCAAATTTTCTACACACAGAAAACTAAACCAATTTGACCAGCTTTAATGGAGCATTAGAAATAATCCTGCCATGATTTTGTTCACCTCCTCTTTAAATGGCTATTAAAAATCTCCTCAGGGCGGCTATGTGGTACAGTGAATAGAACATTGGCCGTAGAGTCACAAGGACCTGAGTTCAAATCCAACCTCAGACACTTTACCCAAAAAAAAAAAATTTGACCACCGAATTAAAAAAAAAAAAAAAACTAGCAGTGTGACCTTGGGAAGTCACTTAACCCCAACTGCCCTCCAATTCGTTTTTCCACACCAGTTTCCAACCACAATCAGAAATGCTTCAGTATATAACTCCTAACACTTCCCTGAGAATAAAGATACACACCCTAAAAATGAACCAAGATCATATAACATCAGACATAACAGCACAGCACTATAACACGAGATTTAGTATTAGCTTAAAAATAAATAAGAATTGTCTGATTTTTATGGTCACTGTTAGATGCATCTCAAACCTTGCTTTCCAACCCTTTCACATCACTCCATACACTCCACCCTCATCACTATTGCTCCCCAGACTTCACAATCTACAATCTCTTCTCTGCCGTGTATCCCCTTACTTATTATGAATTCCTACACTTACTTAAATGGATTCTGTTGTTGTCTCTGCTTCAGAGACCAATTCAAGTGTTGTCTATCACTAACTATAAGAAACCTTCCCTAAATGCACATCTGTCTTTCTCAGATTTCTCGAATACGACTATATTTCTCCTTGGCATTCTTTTCATTCTGCCTTCTGATAGAATCCATCTGTATTCTGTATTATCAACCTAGTCAAAGTGTAATAAACTGTCAGGAGAAAGAACTGTGTCAGATTGTGTCTTCACAGCACTCACATGGGTAGCACACTACCTAGAAGGTAGCAGGTACTTAAAGAATTACTGAAATACTCTGCAAACTTAAAAGAGGACTTTCATCTATGAAAACAAACAAATTAAAAAGGCCAACGAATATTATTTTAGTAGTATTTTGGGGGAAAGAGGTTCTTCATGTTACGGAGTTAATATTCAAGAACAAATGAGGCAGCTATGTAGTGCAGTGAATAGAGCACTGGCCCTGGAGTCAGGAGGACCTGAATTCAAATCTGACCTCAGACACTTAACACTTACTAGCCGTGTGACCTTCGGCAAGTCACTTAACCCCAACTGCCCTGACCTCCAAAAAAGCAAAAAACAAACAAAAAATCCACAAATAAAAGAGTCAACAAGCACCTATCATATGTCAGGCACTCCACTAAGAGTTGGGGATACTAAGAGAAAGACAAAAAAGTGACCCAGAAGAGTGCAGGTTCTACTGGAATAAACACATACCCGTGGAACAAAATAAAAGATATTTTTTAGTGTTGATGGGGAGGCTATGTATAGTATCTAGAATGCTCGGAAAGGTCTTAGATCAAACCTGATCTGAGACTGGAGGGAAACAAGAAGACAATGCCATCCAAATATGGAGTAAAGATTGCACAAAGGAAAAGAAATAGTAAAAAGGGAAAGTCATGAGAAGGAAACCATACAAATAAAACTATAAAACACTATTATGAAGAAAATAAATACAGACATAATTAGGAGAAATGTTATGTGCTCATTTAAATGAATTTACTTATTCAGTGCCATACCAACCAAACTACCAAAGGATTACTTTATAGAGCTAGAAAAAAAATAATAAAATACATCTGGAAGGACAAAAGAATCCCAATAGAAATAAACTTTTTTAAGAAGTAAAAAGGAAAGGGACCTAGCAGTACCAGATAGCATACTATACAACAAACCAAGAATCATCGAAACAATGTGTTGATTAAAACTGGTTAAAAAAGGCATGGGGCTGGTGGTTGAAAGTGAGGGCATGGGAAACTTATGTTACTGAGTCTTATAAGGGAGGAGTAGGCTTTATTCTTAAAAGATTTTCATAGATCTTTTTGTCTCGAAGCCACCCAGAATTTCCTCTTTGTATCCCTTCTCCTTCCACTTTCTTGAGAACCATTCCTTATAGTAAAGATTTTTTTTCTAAAAAGAGAACTGAAAAAATATCAGTAAAACTGATCAAACCCCCCAAACCCCAAATCTAATGTTCTATGCAATGTTCTACCCCGTTGCAACCTAACCCATACAAAAGAGTGGTGGAGGTGAGTGGATACAAAAATTTTCTTACCATATTTTATCTTTGGGACCAAAACTTCTTTGGAATTTTGCAACATTGTTTTGATTGTTTGGTAGATATTGGGGTTTTTTTTTTCATTGTGGTTGTCACTGTGTATGTCATTTTCCTGTCTCAGTATCAGTTCATATATATCTTTCCATGCTTCTCTTAAAGAAAAAAAAAAAGAGGGGGATCCTCCATAAACATAACAGGGGGGGATAAAAATGAAGAGGTATCCAAAAAGGGTTAGGGCTGCCTGAGACCCCAAAATACTAACATGCCGGGTGCTGCTGAAAGAATTCTACTCAAGTCTTCTCAGCCAAAGAAAAAGTAAATTTTATTGAAAGTTCAAGTTCACCATATGGGGTAGACTCTTAAGGAGCCAGTCTATGCTAAGCTATTCTACAGCACTCTCACCTTAAAACAGATGAGATACATAACATAAAGAAGTAAACTAATCTAGTCCTCTACTAATTTGTGATAAACACAAAAGACCCCCAGCTATTTTGTAAAGGCTCACTTCTCCCCCAACAACAGCTGGAAAAATAGAAACTGAGTCAGACTAATCTAATATGGATTCCAAATGGAAATATGATTTAGATACAAATGGTTACATCATAAACAAAATGGAAAAGGAAGAAATTATCCTTTGCAGATCAATGGAGAAAGGGAGGATCACAGAAAATTAAAATGAACAATTTAAATTATATAATTATGATTATATAAAATTAAGTTTTACACAAACATTATAAACACAGTTGAAGTTAGAAAAGAGAAAGGACTGAAACTCAAGAGATTATGGAACTGAATCTTATAAACTAAAAGTAAATAAACAAATCAAATTTAAAAAAGGAAAAGAAAAGGAAACAAGAAATAAATCTTTACAATACCATGTTGCAGCACCTACATTAGCATACCCAGGATGGCTGCTAGCACAGGTTCTTAGATCCGCATTACTAGGAAAGATAGCTCTTTAAGAGGGTGAACAATCTTTTTAAATTCCGTTCATTAGTTCAGGGGAGCAACCTGAACTTCAAAGAAAATACAAACAGAAAATACAAGAAATAAAGACCAACAGACAAAGGTTCTAACTGTCTGAGAAATTAGTACAGATCAACAGACAGATCCAACTGTCTGGCCAAGGCAATAAATACATAGTTACCAGAGAGGGAAGCACCAACATCTGGTGGTTTGTTTGTTGGAGGGAAAGGGATGGTGAAGGGGTAGGTTGCTTCTTAATGGCTAACCAGAGTCTCATCTGGTCAAATCACAAGAACACTCTTCCAATGAGTAAGCCCCAAAGTAAAATGTTAACCTTGGGCATATACTCACTTTTTAGAAGCAGAGGATATCACAGCCCTCATTACTTAGGGCCTAATTAGAAATTAACAAAAGGGGTGAAAGCCTTCCTACAAACAAGCCTTTCCTAAGCAAGCTTCCCCCACCTGAGGTCTATTAATGGGCAGGGAAGATCTTATATTCCATTAACATTACATAGTTCTCCTATAAAGGTCTTATATACAAGATATTTAAGGAGAATCCAAGGTGAATCAATGAATTAAGATCACAAGATTATAAATTTAGATTTGAAAGAGGCATTACAAAGTCTGGAAGGGACATCAGAAGGTCAACAATACCAACTCTTTTATAGAACAAGAGAATGAGGCCTCCTAAGTTAAATGAATTGACTTGGGCCTGAAGTCAAAATTTTACTAGCAGTGCTCTAGGTGTTTGCTGATTCATCATGCTGGAACGGACATAAAAAAAAACCATAATGTTTGAAAAGGACTATTGCAGATTAAACAAATGATATCACTTCAAGAATATCAGTACTATTTCAAAGATAAGAATGTTGCATTTGCAGTATTTAATCAGCATTTATTAAATTCTTATGTGCAAGAGACTAAGGATAAAGAAAAAAAAAAATACCCTAAAGGAATTTACATTCAACTGGGGAAAAAACAATCCATAAACTAGTAAGTAATTTAAAAGTAAATTAGAAAGTAAATATGGGGTATGGGGGTGGGGATTTGAAACTCAAGGGATCCTGGTACTGAACCTCAGCAAACTTTAAGTAAATAAACAAATCAATTAAAAATCAATGATAATTTTTGAAAAAAATAAAGTAAATATAACTGATGTTCTTCTACTGGGATAAGCTGATGCCCAAGGAACAAAATACAAGATATTTTTCAGTAAGATTTCAGAAATGCTTAAAAATGAAAGGCTTAGGAAATATCCGTTCATGAACCGAGCCCAGGGAAGCTAAGGATTATACAAAGGAGGAAGAATGGCAAAGGGTAATACAAGACAGGCAAAACAAGTACAGAGAAAGGAGATGGAATATCATGTAAAGGAAAAAGAAGTAGACCAGTTTTTCTACTGATATTCTTAGCACAATGCTTGGTACACAGTAAACACTCAATATTCATTCAATTACTAAGCACTTATGATATGGGTCACTGAACTCAATTCTTTTCCCAGTCCTCCTTAATCTAGTCTTCCTTCTGGGATTACTCCAAATTTTTCATTTATTAAATAGATAACAGATACATACCCACACATAATGTCTGGATACAGTTGTACATTGTCTCTACCATGCCACCCTGAGTTCCTTGACCAGAGATTGCCTTTTGCCTTTCTTTGTATCCCTAGCACTCAGCACTGTGCCTGGAATATAATCAATGCTAAGTAAGTGCTGTATGACTCACTAAATGTAGGGATGACACAGTTCTATTAAATACATACCTGCTAATCTCAGGAAGCTTAAAATCTAGTAAAAAGCTACAACCAAGTCAGTATCCAGAGGAGTATAATACCAAGGAGATATAATATTACACGAACTGAATCAGAGATTTGCCAACAAAGTGCTGTGAGATCCCAGGGGGAAGGATGTTTTCAACAGGACAATCAGAGGTGGGGAATTTCCCCCCCCTTGAAGAAGATAAAGGATACACAACAATTTAACAGGCAAAGGGGAAGAAGGAAGGTATTCCAGGTACAAAAAAGAGAGTAAGTCAAGGTACAGAGGCGGGAAAGCCCAGGGAATGCTAGGCAGAATACAGTAGGAGCTAGGGGCCAGATTTGAGGTGTCCTTAAATGTCAGACAAAGGGTAAAGAATTAACTTTAATCAATAGGCAAAAGGAAAGTATAGAAAACTTCTAAACAGAGGCAGGACAGGACCACATCTAAATAAAAGGTATCAAGTGCTCACCTAGCCTCAGGCAGGATTCTTATGAGTCACTGCTGATCTAAAAGTAAAATGTGGGATACCAAAGATCCAGCAAAAGCACTGCTTGGTCACTGCCTCCTGGGAATCATACTATTAAAAGGAAAGTTGCTTCTAATGGTTTTCCTTCTCACTGGTCCCAACAAAGAATGACATTCCAAGATAAAAGTAAAAGAAGAAGCAAAAGACAGAAAAAAGTAATGAAAATAGATAGACAAATAGTTAGAAGTAGTACATCAAGTAAAATGCAAAATTTCAAAAGTGAAATGCTCTCACTTCAGAATCTAGTTATTACAGAGCCTCAAAAAAAATTGCCAAAAAACAACCTGGGGGGGAGGGAAAGGGAGGGGCAGGGGAAGGGGGGGGGCCTATTAAAATATATCTCATTGATTTCTGTCAACCATTCTTCTCACAGGATTCCAGAAAAAGGAAAAGTCTCTGTGTGATGCCACTTCAAGCTGCAATGGAATCCTTCTCCTCAGTTTTGCCTGACTGCCACCATACTGTGCAAATTTAAGCCTTTTATTTCATTTCTGTATTTGCTCCGTCTAAAAACCTAGCACATTAACATCTGTGAATTCACTGTTTTCCTTTTATACTGAACAATAGTTTCCATAAACTGTAATTGTTAAAGCAGCCTTTTCTCTTTTTCACTTGAAGATAAGTAACTGGTTTACATGACAGAAAAGCATTCTAAATGCAAGTGAGAAAATTATTATTTATACTCCCAAAAAAATTGCTCTAATCCACTGTGTAAGGATCCACATCTCCCTAAATATTATCATTCCAGCTATTGAAAAGCCACTAACAGGCTTGGTGGGTCTCTTCTGTTCATCTACATGAACACATGATTACCATTTTGTTCAAAATAAGTAATTATAAACCAGTGAAATAAAAAAAATCTCTCTGTTGAGTAAAACTTCCTTAATTTACAAGGCTATTCTAAATGACCCTTTGATGACTACTAATGTCCCTACCAACTATACAGCTAGGTCTTAATGAACATAAATGGACTGTTCAGACCTCCCACTCTCCCTCCAGGGGCTCCACCCCCTCAGCTCAGTGAGGAGCTGCACTGAATCTGCTTAAAGCAAGAACTGTCCATAATTCTAAATGGTTCCATAGAGGGATTAAGATGTCCATAGACAAGGTCTCTTGATCTTTAGAAGTAAAAACTATCAAAATGCCTCATGCAATTTTATCACTCATGTCTAATTTAAGCCCAGACTGGAAGTTAACATGGCTGATGTCAAAGTTAGAGACGTTTTCTACTCCCTCTTTCCCTCACCCCCACAAACACACATTCTCTGGCTGTGATCCTGTGTGGACCACAGGACTTTCCTTGTGAGACTCAGCTTTAATGCTTGTAATACATGTTGGTTTCTTCCCAGTGCCATTGCAATGTGACTATTATTGTGATAATTCAATAATCAATAGATATTTATTAAGCTCTTATTATTTTCATGACACAGTGTAACACTCTAAGAATACAAAATGAAAGCTCTATCCATGCTCTTAGGGACTTTACATTTTAATGGGGAAGAAAGGGGAGAAAGAGGAGGCACAACATGCCAACAACATGTAAACACTAATCAGCTTAAAGCAACAGCATGATCTAGTGGAGAAAGGCCAGGGAATTAGGACATCTGGAAGCTGGGAAGTCCAGCATTCTGATTTTAGCTTCACTGTGGACAGCAGGTGGCAATGAACAGAGCACTGGGCCTAGAGTCAGAAAGACTGCAAGCATCAGACACTTGCTAATTGTGTGGTCGTTGGCAGGACATTTAAACAGTCGACTTCAATTTCTTTAAAAAGGTGACAGCACCTACCTCAATCAAATGAGAACCTCTATGTAAAGCACTTAGCACAAAGCCTGGCACACACAGAGCAGGGGCTTAATCAATGCTTGTTTCCTTATTCCCTCCCCCACATCCAAATAAACCTAGAAAAGAGACATCCCTTTTGTATTTTTATATTGGTCCCATAAAGTAAGTATATGAAATTGGAGAAGAGCGGAGAAGAGACAAAGTGCAAGGAAGAAAGACTGAAAGGGAGAGAGATGAGGAAGATGGGAAAAGAGGGAGAGGAGCACTTACCTATGTTTGAGTTGTCCTACGTGCAAGAGGAGGATACAATTGTTCCTTTTGCCATTTTACTCTCTTGATAAATGAATGCTGCCTAACACAATACCCTGAAACTTATCGACTTTACCAATTACTTTGGCAGTTTCTAATAGCATCAAGTATGTCGAAAAGAAAAGTAAGGCTAATGTAGTCTGCTTTAAGATAATCAACTTTTCAAAGAGCCCAAAAGTGAAGGCCTTTGAATGCTAAACATAGAGGAGTTTCTGTCTTATCCTAAAACAGCATAGAACCCCTGGAGACTACTAAGCAAGGGAATGATATGGTTGGATGCCTATTTTAGGAATATCAAATACAGACAGTGGATTAGAGAAAAATGAATCTGCAGGCAAGAAAACAAATTAATAGTGTTGCATGCATAGTGTGAGAGGTGATAAGAAAATGAACAAGAGAGGCTGTCATAAATAGATAAAAAGACACAGATTCAAGAGAACTGAGCAAAAAGACCTGACAATCCCAAGCAACTGATTGGTTAGGAGCAGGGAGAGTGTGCGAAACGTCCAAGGTGAGGCCAAGGTCACCTGGATAACCCAAAGGATTAAGATGATCTCGACAGAAATAAAGAAGTTAGGAAATGGGGTGTCATTCAGGAGGAAGATTATAAGTTGTATATTCAACAAGCTGAGTTCAATACATTCATGGGACATATCAGTAAAAGTGTCCAGTATATGGTTGGTAATATGGGACCAGTGCATGAAAGACCCAAGTAGCAAAGAACTGTGAACTAAGGCGCCCAGCATTTGGGGAACAGTTCAACAAATTATGGTATAAGAATACAACAGAATATTATTGTGCCATTTAAAAAAATGACAAAAGAAATGTTTCCAGTGAAAACTGGACAGAAAAGTAGGAGCTATTCTAAAAAGAAAGCAGAACAAGGCAAATAATTTATATGATAATAACACATAAAAATAATAGCTCAAAGATTGAAGGAATCCAATGACTAACAATAATTTCATAAAGAGACGTGATGGACTCAGGGTGCAAAATTAGAAGCAGTCATACAATAAGCAAAGGAAATGAGGAGAAAGCACTGTCTTAAAAACACAGGAAGAAAAAGAAATCCAAGGGGGAAGGAGGCCATAAAGTTACACAGAAAATAAGAACTACCTATTTCTATTGAGGATACCACAATCCTTCCAATCACTACCTTCAAGGTACATACTCTAGGTATGATCCTTGACTCTTTCCTCTCTCTCACCATCACATATCTACTCAAACTGTCAAGTACTATCATTTCTGCCTCCACCATTTCTCTCATTTTTATCCATTCACAAAACCACCATTCTAGTTTGGGTCTTTACAACCTCCTCATTTGTCTCCCTGCTTCCAGGCTCTGTTCTACATTCTATCCTTAACACAACTGCCAAAATAATCTTTCTGAAGCACACTGTCATTCTACTGCTCAAGAAATCTTCAATGGTTCCCTAATACCTCCAGAAAAAATGCGAACTCCTTAGCTTGTGACTTAAAGCCCTTCACAATTATAGTTAAGGCTTTATTTCAGAACTTATTTCATATATGTTCCAGATGTACTGAAATTTTCATGAAAGAATGTCTTTTCATGTCTTCTATGTTCCAGCTAAGCTGACCTATTTAACATTCAGAATAAATGGCATTGTATCTCCTGTACTAATACAAAAGAACAATGCCCATTCTTGGATGAACTTCTATATCTTTTTTTAATAATATTTTTCTCAATTACATGTAAATTTTTAGCATTTTTTTTTCATTTGAGTTCCAAATTTTTTCTCTCCTTCCCTTCCCTCCCACCTCCACAATAGAGTAAGCAATTAATCAGGCTGTGAAAGAAGAAACAGACAAAAAGGGAAAAAAACATGAAAAAATGTAGAAAGTAAAAAATAGATTGCTTCAATCTGCATTAAAACTCCATCAGTTCTTTCTCTAGAAGAGGACAGCATTATTTATCATGAGTCCTCTGGATCATTGTATTGCTGGGGTTTAGCTAAGTCATTCACAGTTGATCTTCGTACAATATTGCTCTTACTGTGAACAGTATTTTCCTGGTTCTGCTCACTTCATTTTGCATCAATTTGTTTAAGTCTTTCCAGGGTTGGTTGTTTTTTCGTTTTAAATCATTCTGCTTGTCATTTCTTATAGCACAATAATATTCTACTTTTCCACTGAGCCACCAAGCTGTTCTATCAGTTTAACTGATTAAGTCCAAATAAAAGGTGGACATTAACCAGCAAGTTCCAGCTCAAGATATTCATAACTTTTCTAACTGAATGGTTTTCCCGATGAATTCCCTTTTCATGAAAACAAAGCAGCCTCAGACTAAAACATAGCCCTAAGTTTAACATCTGTGCTTTGAAAACTAAACTTATTCTTGGGGAGATTATACATAAACATCCAAAATACAATAAAAATAAAAATGCAAAACTTAACTGTACCCGTGACATGTATGATTCTGCATAAGTTCCGCTCTACCTCAGTTTCCTTATTAAATAATTAAATAATAATTAAACCTATACTATATGCCTCACAGGTTATAAAGCTCCAATGAAATAATGGATATTAAACACTTTGGAAACATTAAAGCATTACAGAAATATCTGTTATGATCATTCTCTGAAGTAGAAGGGGATTCAAATTTGGTTTTTACTAAAAAAAAAAAAAAGGCTTTCAAAAAGAACATGAACCAAGGTAGGAGGTAGCTAACAGGAATGGTCTGTGCTGTTATCTCAGCTTTAAATCTCTCAAGGAGATGAAAATTTCCCTTTGGCAATATCTGGGAAAGGAAGCCACATTTATTATTTATATAAAAATTACATTTATATTAGCTTGAGAACACCATTCTGAATTTATTCAATCAGAGCAGAATCAACACTACCCTCTGGTGGACACTTTTGTTTTAATGATTCCTATTAAAAAGGTTAACCCACTATAAACCAGAGAGAGGTGAGAAAAATGGGGTTTTAGTAACTATCAGAATTATTATTCATTTCCTGAAGTTGAGTCCCTTCTTCCTAATTAAAATGCTTTATACAAAATTTGTCTTGGGGAGAAGAAAATATAATTCCTCATACCACACCTAAGGTCAATTTTTTTAATCCATCCGTGGCTCAAAGCAAGAGGAATGGTTTGGTGAACCTACCAAATGTAGGAGAGTTATTTACAAGTTTATTTGTGCATATTCAAGGGAAGAATGACAAGTATTCATTTCATCTTCCTACTCATTAATATTCAAGTTTTACAATTAAAACTAAAAATAAATTTCTGGGCCTAAACTCATTTGTATGAGTGGCAAGTATGATCGAGTGGCAAGTATGATCGTGCCTAGGGACAGATTGCTGACACTTCAAAACGACACTCACTTTCATCTACTCCAACTCCTCATTTTCAAACAAGAATTTAGTTAAGAAAAGGGACAATAACTGTCATGGCTTCTTGTAATGTTAATGAAATCAGAATATCTTCCATGCCCCTTTCTATTGGCACCTATTAAAGGCACTTAGCACCTCAAAGGCTTAGCTCCTTACTTCTAGTTAACTCCTTGGGAGTAATTCACACTTTAACAGGAAGGAGCTGAACAGGGAGGAGCTACACTGTATGTAATAAGAGAACCAGGAGGACCTTGAGCCCTTTTTTCTCAGACACCACCTGGAGATTGCACCT
>CM053599.1:75113892-75130806 GCA_028646575.1 Pseudocheirus occidentalis
AGTGTTATGGTTTCTGAATAAAGACCTTGGTTCTGCCTTCCATGTGGAGAGTTTGCTACATTTTGTGATCCAAAACTATACCAGCATATTCATAACCATCATGGGTGTTGTGAATATCTCATTATTGATACACTTCTCTGATCCCCAAATATATGAAATGGCCCAAGAAGTATACTGGTTCACTCCCCTTGGACCTATCAAGAGAGATTCCTTTGAGATCTAATGAGCAAAGAATTTGGGGAAGCTTATTAGGCTCAATTTGTAGACAAAGAGATATAGGACAAATTTTAGTTCAGGTCAATGGATATATGAAACTGGCTGAAAAAGTATACCCAAAGAGTAGTTATGAATGGTTCAGTGCCAATTTAAAAGCATCCTTTCTTATTCATACATCTTAACTGAGGGAATCAGCAGAAACACAGAAAACTCTAAATATGTATTTTACGATGGTCTTAGGCAACCCCTGTGACCCCTGTGATAGGGTTGTTCGACCACTAAGGGGGTCATGACCCACACATTGAGAACCACTGCTCTAAGGAAGGCTTTGGGGGAAAAAAAAAAAGCTCATGGACAAAAGTAGTTGGGTATAATTATAGCCAGTGCTAAAGAGACCTGAGAGAAAGAAAAGAGCTCTCAGAGGAAAAATACTTACACAAAACAAAGAAAGTGTCTTCTTTCTCAGTAGATAATTTAAATAGGATTATTAAAAGAACTTAGAAGTGGGTACCTGGAAAACCTTGAGATCTAGCACTTTTTGTTTCCTAGGCGGGACAGCTGTTTGTGCTAGAGCTAGCAGAAATATCCCTTTTGGTTTCTGACCCAAAGACAGAGGTGAATAGAAACCCTAGGAGGAAAGAGTCTCAGAGGAATTGGAAGTGAAGAAACATGATAGTGACAGGTACAGCAAAGTCTGATGGAGGAGAGCAGGACCTGAGATAGCCTCCTGCTGCTTAAAAAGAACCCAGTCCAGTCTAGCCTTTTCATAGAAAAGCAGCCAAAGTGAGAACAGAGAGAAGCAAGCACTTAACACCTGTACTATTTCTCTCCCCTGGGAGTTGACTGGAGGAAGGCAGGCTTTGCACTGCTGCTAGCTGCGGAGGGGAGGAAAAAGAATCCTCTGTGACTTCACTGAGCTGGGTGGGAGGAAAAGCTTCCCTGCCTTGTCCTTTACTGCCACCTAGAACTAGAGAGAGGGGAGACTCCTAAGAGACTTGTCTGCGTTGTCCTTAATAGACATTTATGGCTCCAGATGGGAAAACATCTTAGAGCTGTGCCTAAAGGCAAGACCAATATAGGCAGTGGTGAACTGCTCTTCCTATAAGTCAACATAGCCCTAAGAGCCAACAGTCAAATGAAAGATAGCTCTGTCCATCAGGGGACTGTTCCCTAGGGAGATTAAGGATATGGTGGCAAGTCCAGAAAAAGGAGATGCCCTGATCACAGTTTTCCCTACTTAAGTACCTCCTTGCTAGATTTCCATAAAGTTGTGTCTTATTCCCCCATTATACCATGGGCCTTGGTAAGACAGTGTGACCCCTGCAGAAGTGAAGAAAATGCTCTGTAGTTTAGAAAGCCAAGATAAATGTGGTAGTCTTAAATGGCTAGGCTCTACTCCCGCCAACCAGGACTAAATGAAACGCAAACTCCATTTCCTTTTCTTCCTACTTTGACGACAGTAATAGTACAGACCTACACACAAAACTTAGAAAGGCAGTGCTCAGTACTTCCTGCTAAAGAATCCACTTCTTTTCTTCAAGAAAATATTTACGTGGGCCTGGTTTCATTTCAAAGTTCCAAGCGTTTTTCCATTAAAGAAAGGAGGTTTGTGGTACAAAGAACAAAGATGCATATTTGAAGGGAAGAGACCTTTCTTAAAGGAACATTCATAATCCATTGTTTTAATCCTACTCCGTGACTCCAAAAAACAACAAATGACGTCTGTATTCAAGAATAAAATTAATCTCTCTGTAGGCAGAGAATTTCAGGGCTCAAATTTTATGATTTGTCCTCCAAGAGAAAGGATGGGAGATATTTTTTAAAGCTACATGTCTAAAACAATATTCCAGCATTTCTCTGTTCCAGGAAAAATGTTTGATTTAAAATGTTTGGTTTAAAGGTCCCTCCAAAAGTATAAATCACTACAGATAAAAAGCTCCTACTTTGGGGGCAGCTAGGTGGTGAAGTGAATAGAGCACCGGCCGTGGAGTCAGGAGTACCTGAGTTCAAATCCGGCCTCAGACACTTAACACAAAAAAAAAACTAGCCGTGTGATCTTGGGCAGGTCACTTAACCCCAACTGCCCTCCAAAAAGCAAAAAAAAAACAAAACAAAACAAAACAAAAAAAGCTCCTACTTTTCTACAGTATAAATAAAAAAGAGCCCTTTATATTAAAATGTTTTCACAAAAAGAAAGTACTCTTGGTTATAGAGATAAGTCAACTTGGACATGTAAGAATAAAATTCCTTAATCAAACTTTACAAGGTTCAATTTAATCAAGGCCTCCATAATTATAACAACAACAAAAAAATGTTTCATGAATACTACAAGAGGCTAGAGATGCACAAAGTGATTACATGCTTAAAAAAAAACAACTTACATTCGGGGCAGTTAGGTGGCACCACGAATAGAGCACCAGCCCTGGAGTCAGAAGGACCTGAGTTCAAATCCAGCTCAGACACTTGACACACTAGCCCTGTGACCTTGGGCAAGTCACTTAACCCCAACTGCCCTCCTCCCCCTACCCCACTCTGCAAAAAACTTACATTCAACCTGACCACCATCCAAATGAGGTTTGCTCTTTGACTCTGGGTTCCCAGTTTTCCCATCATCATCATCATCCAGGAGGGGAATGTAATCTGTTTTGCTCACTGTTTCTCCCACCACATCATCAAATGCCTCTGCTTCTAGTGTGTTCATGAAGTCCCTTTTTATCTCTTCCTCAATTTCTGGTGGTGTTTCAGTTAAAGCATCTTCCAGGCTGAGGCTATTGTCAAAATGAGCCATTCTTCAATACTGAATCTGCCTCTATGAGAATAAACAAAAGGAAGTTAGTGTATTAGTGACCATCAACACACCTTAGAACCAAAGAATTCTACAATCAGAAGGGGCTTTAGATATCATGTAATCTTAAATCTCTCATTTTGTAGATAATCTCACTAAAGACATTCATTAGTTTATATGGTAAAACAACAACAGCATTCATATATCCCTTTACAATTTGAAAGAATTTTACGTGTCGTTCATTTCCTCACAACAACCCTTGGACGTATTAGACATGACTAGACTATATATTTACCAAAAAACTGTATGTTTGCATTAATGTGGATACACAATCATGGTGGTCTAAAACAGAAGTGTCAAACACACAGCCTCCCACTACTGTTGTATGCCTATTATGTATATACTTATATACATGTGAATGAGATAGGTGAAAGCATTCTCATAAAATAAAAGAGACAGTCACCAAACTTGAGCTAGGTCCTAGATCTCTTAGGCCTAAGTTTCATGTTCCTGTAAATCACCTGATTTTGGGGAAATCGGACAGTGTGCCCCTACTCCCCCCCTCCCTTTTTCCTGTGAGAGCTTTTTGTGACAGCCCCCTTTGCTACATATGGATAATCAGAGCTATATGTCTCTGTATTGGGCAAGAGGGGGGGCTTTCCAGGGTCCTGCTTAGACTGTGAGGTCATGTTACCCCACCAATGCGGTAATGATCCAGCATTGGGGGATTTGGGAGTTTATCTGGAAATTTTGTGGGGTTTTCATAGAATTGTTTGAACAAGGGTATAAAACTTCTTGCTTGCCTCTTCTTGGGTGCCTCCCTATGCCAGACTGACTGGAGTAGGTGATGCCCAACTCTCACAAGACTTGTCTTTAGAAGAAAGAACTTCTGTCTTTACCTTGAGAAACCTCTGGATTTATTTAGGTAATAGTCCATGGGGTCTTTTATCCCACACACATGTACATATAAAGAGATCAGACTGTAAGCTCCTACAAAGCAGAGACCATTTTCATCTGTGTTCTCAGTTTATTACACTTGCCATATACAAGATATAGAAGGCCCTTAATAGGCGTTTAAAGATTTATCAGACATTGTTATATGCATATTTATTTCATGGTTGAATAATTTAAAGTTGAACAGCAATTAGGCTTTTTCTTATGAAGTTACTTGAGTTTATCATTTTAAAGATAATTTCGTATCTATTATGGTAGTACTGTGGAGAAAAGAGTATAAAATGACCTCAAAAAATTTTTAGTCTGTTGGGAAAATACTACAAGATCTATTTGGATACCAGGATGGAAACCTATTAATTTCCTGCCTATACAGTTCAAAATTAGATGATCTTGAATTGCATAGTCCTTTGTATACCACAAATCTCCCTACAACTTCCCCCACCCACCACCACATGCACACAGAGCATGATGGATAGGTGCAGATACTCTCATATGTGCTAACATGGCATGATAGTTAGAAGGAACACTGGCCCTGAAGCCAATAAAACCTGAGTTCAAGTTCTGCTTCTGACATTTAATTCACATGGTTTCTCAACAGACCCACACAACTCCCTAAAACAGTAAATTACAAACTAATTGCCTATCTGCATCAGGGTAGGGAGTTTCAACAGAAGGAGCTTCTCTACATCACTAAAACCACAAGTTTGGACCAAAAATCAAGAAACAAAAAAAATCAGCAAAATGCTGCCTTCCTCTGAAATTATTTAGCAGCTCTTCTAGATTATTCCCAATTAGCTTATATTATATCAAGCACATTCTAATGGATATTTCTTGGTTTAAAAAAAAAAAAAACCAGATGGTTTGAAAAATGAGCCAAGTTGGAACAGCAGTAATCCCCATGCTCCTTGATCCCTTCCCTTCAACAATTCACAAATAGCTGACATATTGTGCTGCAGCAAATCATAGGCTCTTTTCATTTCCTCATTTGTTTTTACCTAGGTCTAAAGGATAAGGTTACCACAAAAATAAAGTAAAGAAATATTTTTCCTCTTGTTCTCAGATAACCAGAAATACCCCAATGCTTTTCCTATATAATGCTCACTGCAGTGAGGGAATAATAAAACACTCTCACAGGCTTAGAATTCAGATAGACAACAAAACACAAGAGAGCCAGACAACAAAACATAATCTGTAAGCTCAGCAGACACTAAAACTGGTCTTTGTTCTAGCTGCCTAGGAAAAGCACTGTGCAGAGGAGTTGACTTCATCCCTCTGGCAGGAGAAAATCAACTGATTGACTAAGTTTTTAGTTTGGGGATGAAGGTTTCCCAGGGCATCTCATAGACTTTCTACTCCCTTGCACTCATTTTGGGTGACTGCACCAACCAATTTCAACCAATAGGTTGAAATACTATTTCTAGGCAGATGACCCAAATCTATATAACGTGGCCTAAACTCCCTTCTGAACACCAATTATGAGCCAATACCCTGCTAGATTCCTTCTCCTGAGTATACCATGAAAAAAAGTGGACATTATCTTCTGTCCAAGCTTCCTTCTTCTTCCAAATCTGAAACCTCAGTGTCATCCTTGACTTTTTCCTCTCTTATCCTCCATATCCAATCACAGATGCCAAATCTTCACTACCTCTCACACTTTAAAAACATATTAACTGAAGGCATTTACTAAGTTCTTCTATTTGTTTAATTCCTCCTCTAATCAACTCTCAAGCTACCTCCAGGGGGACATGTAATGAGAAAATATAAATAGGAATTTGAATTCGCAACTAAAAATACAATGCAGAAACATATGCATACAGAATAAATTATTTTGTAATTATCCATGTCACTACCCTTTTCTTAAACTAAAATTAATTTTAAATAAACTCTTAAACTAAAAATAAATTTTTTTTAAACCCACAACCTCATCCTCTACCTTGAGTCCACCAATTCTCTGTAGATGTTATTTCTTACTCTAATCTATCACTTAAAGTTAGGTCAATCTTCTCTGTGCCTTACATTCTTCATCTAGAAATCAGCAAAAATAAAAATGAATGGTTCACAAAGACCCTAAATATGTAACCATGTATTATTTAATACAAAGTACTTTGTATTCCACCCCAAATACCAGATAACACAAGAATTTACACAACAAAGCCCTCTGACAAGAGGAAAAGCCAATGACCTTAACAGTACACAATGTTGTTTTTTTTTAGGTTCTACTCCAATACGGGCTCAAGAATCACCACCACCCCCCTTCACATTCATGCTAAGCCCAAAGTGGATTTGACAGCCTACCAGAAATCAAGTCCACTATCATCCAGTGAGGAGCAAAGAGGTCAACATTTTTAAAAATATAGTACTTTAAGTGAGCATTCTTATGCACTCCTTGGTCTGACAATATGGCAGCTCCCTTTGGGAAAGCAGCTAAACTATGCAAGCAGAATCTACCTGCTTATACTTCCTCTGTGGGTATTTTATGATACTGATATTCTAGGTACCATAGCTCACTGCTAGGGACACAGAAAAAAATCAAACATTCCTTGCCATCAAAGAGTCTACATTCTACCAGGGAAGTAACATTCTGTGTATGTAAAGAAGCATATACAAGACATCCAAAGTAGACACAAAATAATTTGGGATGGGAAAGAAATAGTAGGTGAGTTAAACAGGAAAGACTTGCAGGAGATGGCACCTGGGTTGTGTTTTGAAAGAAACTAAGGACTCCTACAAGTAGAAGTGATTAACCAGGCATGGGGGGGAGGGGAAGAGAAGAGACAGAAGGGGGAAAGGGGGGGATCGGTGCTGCATGGAGATGGGAGGTTGAGATTTCTGTAAGGAACAGCAAGTTGGCCATTATGACTGTGTAAGGAGTTCAGAGAGGTAGAAAGGGCCAAGGTTGTGAAAAGCTTTGAACAACCAAAAGAGGAGTTTGACCCTAGAGGTAAAAGGAAAACTACTAAAGTTTCAGTAGGGGGAATGACATAATCAGAGCTGAACTGAAGGAAAAGCCTGAAGTAGGTAGTCCTAAAGTGAAGGAAAGAGGACCTGAATGAGGTTGGTGGCCATGTGATTTAGGAAAACCAAGGTGAATGTAGAATTGACAAGATTTGGTAAAGGATTCGATGTCTGGAGTGAGGGATAATGAAGAGTCTAAAATGACTCTCAGGCTGCAAATTTGGGTGACTGAAAGGATGGTGGTAGCTCAACAGAAATGGGGGAAATTCACAAAAACGATGCAATTGATAAAATAATGGTTCCATTTGAGGCATGTTAAGTTTATAAGCCTATAGGAGGAAATTCAGATTAAAGATGAGGTGGGCCTGGAGAGAGGCCACAGCAGAGAGTTAGAGGCTAAATAACTAGCTCTGAGAGTAATTTGCACACAGATGATAATGAGTCATGGGCTCTGATGAGAAAAAAAGAGAGCCTAGGACAGAACCCTGGGATATAACCCTGGGTTAGTGGACATGACAAAGGAAACTGGTAAGGAAGGATCAGATATGTAGGAAGAGACAAGAGAATCTGATGACCAAATCTTGGCAGAGAAAGAGCAAAGATACTTAATCTTTTTTGTGTGTCATGGACTCCTTTTTAGAATGTTTTTAAACACAAAAAAATGAAATACTACAAAGGAAGCCAATTAAGACTGAAATACAGTAATCAAAGCATTAAAGAAAAATTCAAAGACCACTGCCGCGTTATATTTGCAGTCAAAATATGCGTACATATTTCACTGACTGATTTAATCTGTAGCTTTACAGAGCAATCATAGTGTCTTGCTAACACTAAGTACCCAATAAACATGTTAAATGAATCCTTGAAAGAAACTTAGCATTTAAGCCCAATAAAATAATCAAGTCAATATTCTTGGTCCCAGGGGGGAAAAAAGAGGAATAAAAAAGAGTGATGAACTATGGATGCAAAAAGGTAGAGCTTTTCATACTAGGTCACTTTGCTGAAAAGGTTTTGCTCACATTCCTCTATTACAAAGGAAAATTCAATGAGGGAGGTATTGGGAAAGAATTCTGGATTGTTTCTTAAGCCTACCTAATTGGAAAAATAAAGTAAATATAAGAAATTAAAATTTTAAGAAAAATTTTGTTAACCATGTAGTGTGCTAATTTGTGCAAAGTGAACAGGAAATACAAGCAAATACTTGACTTGAAAATGACTCAAATTCCAAATCCAACATTGCCCCTGTCATACACTCTACTACACACAAAGTTCCATCGCCATAAGTACCAGTAAAAACACACAACTCATTCTGAAAAACATCTGTTATTTTCCTTTAGGTTCAAAAATGGTTTTTTTGGGTTCAAAAATGTCACACACAAAAACAAAATGATAAGCTATCTAAAGATGGAATGGTTGAAAGAAACCAGGAAGGAAGGGGATTATGAGGCAAAAGAATCTTATCTGCTACTTTAGGGTAGTCTGTGAAAATTGCAAGGCTCTCCCTACAGAGACATGAATCATAATTTTTCTGCTGAAATTAATGGGATTTGACACTAGAAAAGCCCTTAATGATTATCTAGTCCAGCACCTTAATTTTGCTCATTAGGAATCTCTTGAGAGGTCCAGTGAGTGGAAGATGAAGAAAACTGAGGCAGGGACTTCAACCAGAAGGCTACTGCAGTAGTCAAGGAATCAGGTGATGAAGGTCAATGCCAGAGGGGCAGCTGTATGAGTGGGACAGAAAAAGACAGATGAGAAATTTTATGAAGGCAGAAATGACAAAACTTGCCAAAAGACTGGATATGTAGGATGAGAATGAGTCACAAAGGGGCGGCTAGGTGGTGCAGTGAAAGGGGAGGCTAGGTGGCGCAGTGAATAGAGGACTGGCCCTCGGAGTCAGGAGAACCTGAGCTCAAATCCAGCCTCAGACACTTAACACAAAAACTAGCCATGTGATCTTGGGCAAGTCACTTAACCCTAACTACCCTCCAAAAAAAAAAAAAAAAAAGCAAAAAAAAGAGAGAAAGAGAGAAAGAATGAGTCCTAGACCACACAGAGGTGAATAGAAGGATGGTGGTACCCCTGATAGGAACAGGAAAGTTGTACCACATTACTGTTACTCCAACTGGAGGAGTAAAAAGAGAAGTCACCCCCCTGCTGATGAAGAAGAGCTGACAGAAAACCAGAATACTTTGGAAAAGCCATCAACCTAAATTCCATAGTGAGCCTTCTAAAGTAATTTACTAGGTTCCTATGATACAGAACTTCCAAAAGAACAAAAGCTCCTAACATTTATACAGCTCTTTAAGGTTTGCAAAGTGTTTAACATGTGAGTCCAACTCCAGAGTCTTCACTTTTCCAGGCTCAATATCCCTTTATTTCTTCAAGTGATAGTCACGACACATCCCATGACACCCTCCCTCTTATGCGAGAATGAGTTTCTGTCCTTGTACCCCTCTATTAGAATTTAGGGGGGCGGCTAGGTGGCGCAGTGAATAGAGCACCGGCCCTGGAGTCAGGAGTACCTGAGTTCAAATCCGGCCTCAGACACTTAACACAAAAAAGCTAGCTGTGTGACCTTGGGCAAGTCACTTAACCCCAACTGCCCTCCAAAAAGCAAAAAAATAAAAAAAAATAAAAGAATTTAGGGTGACCCAGCTCATGAAGTGGTCTGGAAGGAGATGGATTCCTCTATCCAGATCACTGAAAGTTGCTGAGTCTCAGGATCAAGCCACGTTCTCAGCAGAAGTAGCTGCTGTTAGTCTATTTCCTCATTAAATGTCCACCAATCAGGGTTGATTTTCACTTGTCAGGGGTATTCCCTTACAAAAAATATTTAAGACTTCAAGTTCTCCATGTTTTTGTCTGATTACCACTGGCAATCATTTTATTACCTAGTCTAATGAGTAAATTAATTATTAATTACCCAGAAACTCTATTCCTGGGGATTTTTCATTTATTAATAAAAGAATATAAAAGAATAGAGAACTTGAAATGTACTATTCCAGAAGGCAAAAGATATAGACTTATAACTTTTATTTATAATTATTACATATATCATATTACTAAAATATCATATAAACCCTTATTATAATAGATTATTCCACAAACTATTACCCCACAATGCAAAAAAAAAAAAAAAAATTTGACCTTTAATGAGGACAGTCCCAATTTTTAAAAGAGACAAGAGTTATGTAGAAATTTTGAAATACAAGACTGGGAATCAAGAGAAGCATAAAACAGTAAGCATGGTGAATCTTACGGGACAAAATAAAAAGGTAAACTGATTACATTTCAATAGGAAGAGATGATACATGTGTCCGCTCAAATTACTTTGATCATCAAGGGTCATGAAGAAAATCTAATAAATAAAATAAGAGGACCTAGGACAAGTTTTGTAATATTTTGTTGATTTAAAAGAAGAATGGAAAAAGAAATAAAAAGGAAAATACTAAAGGAGAAGAAAGGCAGAGAAAACTGTTTTATATATATAATTCAGGTACAAACAAGAAGGAAAGGTGGGGGGAGCAAATGTCTCACTGAAAAAGCTACGGGCATCTAAATTCAATACTATCAAGAAAAGTCAGAATATATACATTTACACACAGTTGGGTTCAGAAATAGATTTCCTTAGAGAAATAAGAGTGGTGGGAAGAGAAGAGTAGAATTAAGATAAATTAATACAGTATTAGGGTAAATAAAGACCCTGATTAGTTCTAAGTAAAACAAACACTAAGATAATAACCTACCCTTTGATAAGCCCAAAGACTTGAGCTTCTGGAATAAGAACTCACTATTTGATAAAAACTGCTGGGAAAACTGGAAAATAGTAGAAAAAGCAGAAACTGGGCACAGACTTGCACTGTATGCCAAAATAAAGCCTAAATGGGTTCATAATTTAGATATAAAGGCTGACACTATAAGCAATCTGGGAGAGCAAGGAATAATTTACCTGTCAGATTTATGGAAGAATTTTACTACCAAACAAGAGATAGAGAGCATTACCAAATACAAAATGGATAATTTTGATCACAATAAATAGAAGTTTTTGTACAAACAAAGCCAATGCAACCAAGATTAGAAGGGAAGCAGAAAATTGGGAATTTTTACAACCAATGTCTCTGATAAAGACCTCATTTCTAAAATATACTGAGAATTGAGTCAAATTTGTAAGAATATAAGTCATTCCCCAAGTGATAAATGGTCAAAGGATGAATAGGCAATTTTCAGAGGAAAAAATTGAAGATATCTATAATCATATGAAAAAATGCTCTAAATTACTATTGATCATTGAGAAATGCAAATCAACACAACACAACTCTTAGGTACCACATCTCAGTAGTCCGATTTACTAATGGGACAAAACAAGAATATGACAAATGCTGGAGGCGATGTTGGAAAATAGGAACACTAATGCATTGTTGATAGAGTTGTGAATTAATCAAGCATTCTAGAGAACAATTCGGAATTATGTCCAAAGGGCTATAAAAAATGCGCATACCCTTTGATTCAACAATACCACTCCTAGGCTATATCCCAAAAGAGATCATACAAATGGGAGAAAGACCCATATGTACAAAAATATTTATAGCAGCTCTTTTTGTGGTAGTAAAGAGCTGGAAATCAAGGGGATGCCCTTCAATTGGGGAATAGCTAAATAAGTTGTAGTATATGAATGCAATGGAATATTACTGTGCTGTAAGAAATGAGGAGCAGATGGACTTCATAATAAACTGGAGAGACCTATATAAACTGATGCTGAGGAAGGGGAGCAAAACCAGGAGAACATTGAACACAATTACACACACATTGTATCTGTGATAACTAACTTTGATAGACTGGCCTCTTCTCAGCAATGCAAGGTTATAAGGTAATTCCAAAAGACTCACAATAGAAAAAGCTATCCACATCCAGAGAAAGAATTACAAAGTCGAAATGCAGATTGAAGAAAACTACTTGGCTTTCATTTTGTTTTTTCTTTTTCATCGTTCTTTCCATCGGTTACAATTCTTTACAACCTGACTAATGTTTAATGTATATGTAGAATCTATATTGGATTGCAGGCTGCCGGGGGGGAGAGGGGGGAGAGGTAAGATGAGTGGGGGAATGAGAAAATTTGGAATTCAAAAATTTGTCGAACTGAATGTTGTAAACTAAAAGTAAATAAATTTAAAAGAAAACAAAAAAACACTAAGAAAGATGGATCAGAAGCAGTTTAAAATGAAAGAATGGATAAGAACCTGTGCTTGGACGCTGAGTGAGGCAAAAAAGAATGAAAGGGACTAGGGCTGAGCACACCCTTTTATAACCCTTTTAATCTTTAGGAAAAGGGAGTAGAAAACAAAAAGAAAAAGTACATGAAAATAGGATGGAGAGAAACATCAAAATAAAGATCATAAACTGTGAATGTGAATGGGATGAACTTAAACATAAAATGGAAGACGATCACTTAATATTTTAGAAAGCAGAATCCAACAATGTTATTTAGAAGAAACAACTATAAAAACTAAAACATTCATGCAGACTTAAAAAGATTGGAGTAAAATCCATTATGTTTCAGTTTGAGTAAAGATTCAAGAACTCTAATCAATCACAATTCCAGAGCTGTGTTGATGACACATACTACCCACCTCCTGAAAGAGTATATAATATGATAACTCAGGGTGAAGAATCAGTGGTACATTTTCATATGGCAAATTTGAGGATCTATTTTGCTTGATTGTGTGTATTTTGACATTGTTTTTCTTTTTGATGGAGGGGACAGAAGGAAGGCAAAATTAATAATATCTTACTTACAAAAAGTAAAATAAAGTTACATTGAAACAGAAAAACGATCAGTCTTGCAAGCAGAGGATGGAGAAGTATGAGTAGTTTTCCTGAGAAAAAGTTATATGAGTTGTAATGGAACTCAAATTTAATGACTCAGTAGTTAAATATGGCAATCAAAAAAGCTAAAGCTATTATTTTGAAACCTATTTCACCAAGTCCTCCCAAAGAAACTTTATGTACTCCAATACTGTATCTTTAACAATCAAGTAGAATATAGTAGAAAAGGCAATTTGAGCAGACAGTGAGCAGTTTCATTAGGGAAAAGGTTCCTCTCTCTACAGTCAAGGAATGTGTGTTTTCTTATTTTTATAAATGAAGATCTGTGAGGAATGAATCTCGTAAAGAGACTATTTCCCTATCATCACTTCAGTGGGAGATCACTTGAGAAACTTGAGTAGTCAGAGGAGAAAAAAAGGGAAAGATTTTCTGATAAACCTGTTTTACTTTATCTTGAGAAAGATCCTTGGTATCTTTAAAGAAAATAGATAAATGAAAACCAGTCTAGTTCAAACTAATCTCTACAGCTTGAACATACCATATCAATAATTAGGCAATTATTCACATAATGCTTCAGGATATTTGGTGTATATTTTGTTCTACTGAGTTGTTTTCTGACCCAATAAGCCTGTTCAGGACAACTTTGTTTTATATACTGATAATGCCTTAGATAAAGCAGATATTAATACATTCAAATTCACTGCTGTTTCTATAAAGCTTTGACTTATCAATACTGAAAATATTTTTGCTTTTTCCTAAAAGTAATGTTGTGGGTTAGAAAATGGCCAGAGAGGGGTGGCTAGGTGTTGCAGTGAATAGAGGACAGGCCCTGGAAACAGGAGGACCTGAGTTCAAATTTGACCTCAGATACTTAACACTTTACTAGCCCCTGTGACCTTGGGCAAGTCACTTAACCCCAACTGTTCTGTCTTCCCCCCTCAGGAAGGAAGGAGGGAAGGAAATGTTCCTGTTACCATCAAGATGGGTTTAATTTAAAAGTCCAGTCAGCCCACTGTACAGAGACCAACTTAAAATTTTTAAATTTAACATAACTATAACTCACTTATGTGACCTACTTCTGGTAACTGGGTGTGATTATGAGTTCTGGCAATTTTTAGCCTTCAGAACAATGCATAAAGGAGCATATTTAAATAACTAGTCACATCAGAAGAAATAATGATAAAGAAATACAATGAGAAACTACAGTAAAAGAATTCTTTATCTGCCAGAATTGCACAAGAAGTCATCCGCAAGCTCACAGCAATAGGAAAGGGCACTAGTCACAACAAAGACAGCATGAGCAGGCAAAAAAGCTCAGCCTCCCAGAAAAAGAGACAAATGTAACCCACAGGATTTTTCTATCCCCAGAGTGGAAGAGCAGATGGTCCCAGGAAAAAGTCTCAGAAGAGGGGTCTGAAACCTAAAACAGAAACCTTGGAAAGCTTCTCAGGAATAACAGCTCTAAAGATCCAGCATTTTGAAACACAAAAATGGAGGGAAGGGAGGGGAAGAAGGATATTTAATCCAGGAACCCAGGTGACCAGAAGAGTAATGGGAATTTGAAGATCTTCTGTCCCTTAATAAACCTAGGGGAATTTGAAGACAAGAGGGAGACTGTGATGGGAGGAGTTTGTTGAAGAGTGAAACAGAGGGGAGGGTGGCAGGGAGAGAGGACACTCAGGCAAGGAGACAGAGAGGTTTGTGAGTAAATATTTATCTAGTGTTGGTTTATAAGAAGTTTAAAGGATGCTGTGGCTATCTCCGTTGTTATGGCTTATTAATTTCTTTGCTACTATGATGGAATCATCCTACCAGTTTTGGGATTTGGTTTTCTGGTGTCCGAATAAATGCTTTGTTCTATATGGAAAGTTTGTTATATTTTGCAATTGAGCACCATGATGGAATATTTAGTCAGTCAATAAATCAGTCAATTTATTGTAATCGTGGGTGCTGTAAATACTGCATTGGCACTATAGTGACAGAGGTAAATTTTGAATCCAGATCCTTTCACCAATGTCATTTTTTTTTTTAACTGTTACCACCCTCCCTCTCATTCATTAAACCAAGTCTGGAGTATTCTGACTAGTCAAAGATACCACATATTAGGAGTGATATTGACAAAAGTACAGGCCTAAAAGAAGCTTAATAGTGAAGGAATATATCAGGATAGGATATTAAGGAGCTAAAGGTGTTTAGAATGGAGAAAAGGAACCTGTTTCTCTTTCCTTCACAACATATTTCTCTGACCCTTCTTTTCCCTCTACCTCTTTTCTGTCCCCTCTCGTTTCCCAGCTCTCCCTCTCTCATTTGTGTTCTGTCTCTCCTTCAACTCTCTCTCATAGTCCTTTCACTTCTTTTTCCCTTCAAATAACCACATAGTGTTTGAGTATTTCTAATACTTGTTATATTTGTTTTGTATGCCCTTCAATTATAAATAATATTTAATTTATCTGATTTTTAGTATTTTAAGGAAACATAACATTCAAGTGGTTTTTATTTGTAAAGGGCTCTTAAGGGTTTCAAAATTCCTATAAAGGATAAAGATTCCCTTCCCCTAGCTAATTCTCCTAGTATATTTAAAATTAATTTAGACATAAAAGACTTTCTTTGTACTAAGCAAGAATATTTATATTATGTTTCAGTAGACTGTATTAGTCTAAACAGAAGACCATATTTCTTCCCCAAAATATGGCATGTTACAAAACTTACATATAACTATGTGAGCATATTAATGACATTTTTAAGTACAACAAGAACAAAAAAATGGAGACTGATAGTGGCAAAAATAAAACATCTTTACTTGAACTGGAAGCAAATTTTTAAAAATAGCTTTTTTAAAATTATTATTTTACATAATCATTTGTAGTACTGATGTAGATTTCTCCCTTATTTAAGGATTTGCCCTATGTTCAGACCAATATAGAGCTGTCCAATCAAATGGAAAAAGCTATGAAATATAAATAAGCAAGAAAGCATCTATTTTAGTGTGAGTGAAATTTAAAGTAATTCCTGCAATACTACATAAGCATAAACCAAGAAGACCAACATTATTAAGATACAAATTATATACATGCTGCATATGCTAGATTTTTTTAAACTATTAAACTGTCTTGAGTTACATTGGGGAGTCATCTGCTAAAGCAGGCATACAATAAAATATTACTCAACTATAATCCCTGAAAGGTTTATAAGTGCAAAGCTGGGGAATTATATCAATAGCTGGTTCTCAAAGACAGTTAATAGACAGACCAGATAGTGTTCTAGAAGCCCTCTGCAGGCACAGGTATCTCAGCATATTCGTGCCTGAAAGTACCTAGAAGCAAGGCCTGACAAGAGACTGGCAGAAGTCTTGGGATCTGCTCTCTTAATGGCCATTAAGCAATCTTATTATATGATGAAATGTTTTCATCAAAATGTCTTCCACACAGCAATCAAAATGATATTCCTAACCGCCATACCACCCCCCTATTCAATACTCACCTACTTCCCTATCACCTCTAGGATCAAGAATCTATGCCTCTACCTTTTTCCCCTATACCAGGCTACTTAAGGTGAAACATCCTAAAGCAAACTCACATCTTTCATGCTCTGAATATAAGGGGACTTTTTTAAGAAGAAGAAAAAGTTTTGTACTCACACAAAGCAAATTTGCATGCTGCTTACATGTGTTTTATTATAAACAATCCCTGAGTGATTTAACCAGTTTCCAAAGAAGATATTGTCTCTATGACTCATTCAAATTAGCTTATACACTTAGGGCACACAGCTAATTGGAGTCAAAATGTAATACAACATTTGTAGTTTAGGCAACTATCTTAAAATGGCAACTTATTATGGGTTATAAATAGTTACATCTCAAATTGCAGTAAATTTCAGTCAAATCTGCTACACGAAAAGAGGCTAAGCACGGAACCATTGCCTGCAGCAAAGTCTGTGATTCCGCAGGGTCACTGATAGGGTTATCTAGTCTATATTCTCTCAGAATGCATCGAATATTAAGTTGAACTTTTATCAAGTTTATTATCCACCACTTAAAACTCTACTATTTCCTGTTATTTAAGAATAATAGCTAACATTTGTATAGAAATCACTATGTGCCAGGCATTATACTATGTTCTTCACAATTATTATCTCACTGGTCCTCACAAGCCTGGGGGATGGGGGGGGGGGGGGGGGGG
>CM053599.1:75136682-75166398 GCA_028646575.1 Pseudocheirus occidentalis
TTCTTGCTGAAAAAACCAGAACTGAATAGAAAATTTGACATTTAAATACAAGAAGCATGCAGAGGTAAACATGGAAAAGAAATCGTAAGTAACTTATCAAAGTTGAACTATTTACATGCGAACATGGAAAAATGATAATTGTAACTTATGAAACTTTTCTCAGTATCAGAATAGGTAAAGGGAATATAAATGTGTATGTGTACACACACACACACACATATATATATATATACACATATATACACACACACAGACATGTCTATATAGGAGGGTATATATGCAAATGAATACATATCTGAGTGTGTGTGTATATGTGTACATGGAGGGCACAGGATCAATTTAACAGGAAGGGATGATATTTTAAAAGATGAAATTGAGAGGCAGGAGAGGAACAGAAAGAGAGGAGACAGGGAGAGACAGAAGGGGGTTAATCATCTTATATAGAAGAGGCAAGGGATAACTGTTACAATGGAGGGGAAGAATAGGAAGGCAAAAGGGAATGGGGTCAACCTTACTCGCATTGAATTTGGCTTAGAGAAGGAATGACATACACTCTAATTTAGGTAGTATCTTGCCCTACAGGAGAGTAGCAGGGATGGGGATGAGAGGGGGGACAATGGAGGGGAGAGGAGGGTTGTTAGAAGTACACACTTCTGTAAAGGGACAGGGACAAAGCAGAAAATAGAACAAGGTGGAGGAGAGGGGGAGTACAAGGGAAAGGAAGGAGGGAAATAGAGTCAGTCTCTCACAATACATCCATTGTGGAGATGTTCTGCGTAACTACACACGTACAGCCTGTATTGAATTGCTTGTCTTTCTAGTGGGGATGGGTAACGAGGGAGGAAGGGAAAGTAGCTAGAATTTAAAGTTCTATAACCAAGTGTTAAAAATATATTTTAAATAATAATATATGTATAGTATATATTAATATATATATTATATATAATATATAATATTTATTATTATTATTATTAACTACATGCAAATGGGAATTAAGATATACAGGCACTGGGGGAGGGTGATCCATCTTGGCATACCAGGAAGCCAGAGGAGTGATAAGAGAGAACAGATTGGGGGAGGGAGTATACAGTGGGATTGCTGTTTTGGGGTGGTGGGTAGGGAAAAGATGGGGAGGAAATTTGTAGCTCAAAATCTCATGGAAATGAATGATGTAAACTAAAATAAACAAAAGTTAATTTTAAAAAAGAAAAAAATTAAAAAAAACTAACAACTCCACCAAACAAACTGACAAGAGGACAAAAGAAATAGTTAATATTCAAGGGATGGGCAGAGAAAAAAGAACACTAATTGTCTGCTACTTAAGCTGTGGATTAGTCTATTGATTCAGGAAAATAATTTGGAATTAAAAAGCAAATAAAATGTCTATAATCTATGATCCAGAAGCTCATTGATAGGTACATACCACAAGGAAGCCCAAAACAAAAAAAAAAAAAAAAAAAAAAGGTCCTATAATACACCAAAATATTTATATCAGTATTTCTTGGGGTAGCAAGAATAAAAAAACAAAATAAATTTCCATCTATTACAACATGGCAAAATGTATTAAGGTAAATTAATGGACTAGAATGTAACTACAGCACAAGAAAACTACCTATAGAGAATGTAAAGAACTATGGGAAGACCTATATGAACAGATGTAGAGCTGAAGAAAGCAGAACTAGTAAAACAACATACACAACGACCACAAAGAAGTAATAGGGAAAGGAAGAAAAAAAAAAAGGAAAACTGAATACTGTGATTTTAGTGACCGACCTTGAACCCAAAGAAGAAAAAAATGGAAGGTAATAAACTATATGACATCAGACTCAAAATAATGCGCTGGTTAGTTTTGCTAAAATGCTTTTCTCACCTCTGTTATCTTTTGTTACAAACGTTTACATGGGGTGCATGGAGAAGAGGAGAGTTCCAGGGATATATTCAAAAAAGAACATTGCTTGCCCTCTTGGGGAAGGGAGAAGGTAGAGAAAAAATTTTGAAACTAAAAATTATATAGAAAATGAATTCTGGGTCAGCTAGGTGGCACAGTGGATAGAGCATGGGCCCTAGAGTCAGGAGAGAACCTGAGTTCGAATTCTGCCTCAAACACTCAACACAAAAACTAGCCTGTGCCAAACCTTGGGCAAGTCACTTGAGTCCAACTGCCCTGCCATCCACCCTCCAAAAGGAAGAGAGAGAGAGAGAGAAAATGAATGCTAAAAAGCTATCTTTACATGTAATAAGGATAAAAAAAGAAAAACAGAATAAAATTAAGGTAATATAGAAACAAAGCCATTAATTTTTTTGTTTTTTTGGGTTTTTTTGCTTTTTGGAGGGCAGTTGGGGTCATTCACTGTGGAGCCAGTCACACAGCTAGTTTTTGTGTTAAACGTCTGAGGCCGGATTTGAACTCAGGTCCTCCTGACTCGAGGGCCAGTGCTCTATTAACTGCACCATCTAGCTACCCCCAACAAAGTCATTACTTATAATTGTTAAAAACATATCCAATATCTACTGTCTTACCACTCCATAATTAAGTAAATACAACACAGAATCGTGTAGGCTTAGAAAGGCAGGATTTAGCTAAGTCTCATATAATCTGTATGCCTATTAACCACTACTTATGTTTTCCATTTTTCCCCCTTGCCTTTTTCAAAATGAAAACTTCCCAATATGGTCTTCCTTGTGAACTTTGGCTGAATGCCATGTAAGTATGTGAGTCAACAGACTATGCCTTCTGCAGTGAGGAAACTGCCAGATCTGAACTAGTTGGATCTGGGTCAATCAACTTTTCACCTTATTGTAGATACAAGCTGTTCAAAAGGAAAGGGGGAGGGGAAAGGGGAGAAGAAGAAGAAGAGGTCCAGGAACAATCATATTTGTGTCTTGGATGACAACCAGAGACTAATTTACAGAGACAACTGAGACTCTCACACCTTCAACCACTTTTCCCATCCACGGACATTAATGAGTTTTCTCCCTTCCTCTTTGTAGCACCCAGTTGAAAAACAGACCCAAATCCTCCTAGTTTATGAAATTTTTTTTTTGATTGTTAGGACAGTATAAGAACTAGAGCTGTGATTTCATATATCAATGAAACTCCCAGAGAAGGAAATTTCCTCTATTGATTAGACAATCAAAATTTTCTCTATAACTCAAGAGTCTTAGAGACTTGCTTAGATAAAAGATACCCTAAGTGACCTGACCAGGGTAACGAAGTCTAGTACTTTTTTTTGCTTTTTGGAGGGCAGTTGGGGTTAAGTGACTTGCCCAAGGTCACACGGCTAGTTTTTTGTGTTACGTGTCTGAGGCCGGATTTGAACTCACGTACTCCTGATTCCAGGGCCGGTGCTCTATTCACTGCGCCACCTAGCCACCCCTGAGGGCACACTTTTTATTTACTTTATAAAAGGATTCAAATACTTCTCTAAGTGGAAGATTTAAGATTTCTCTCACTAGCTACAATATACTGGCATTTTCTAATATTTCAAAGACACATACATATATGTGCATATATACATATGTACACTGTATTATGTGTGTGCATGTATACACATATGCGCATGCACAATCTGGAGAGGCATCATGGTACAGTGGATAGCAGTGTGCCATCCTCAGTCAGGAAGACCTAACTCTTACTTCTGATACACACTAGTTTAAGATCAAAGGCAAATCACAACCTATCAGTGTTTCAGGCAACTCTCTAAGAATGTAAGCTACAGATGAACTCAATTTCCACGCCAGGAGTGACCGTTTTGAAATCACAAGTCTAGACCCAAAAAATTACACTTAAATAAAAAGAAACAAAAAATGCTCATACCGCAGTAATTTGTACCCACCTCCCAAGGGGCTTGTAAGGATCAAAAACATAAAAGTGTTCTAAGCTCTAAATAAATAAAAACTGGACAACTAGGTGGCCAAGTGAATAGAGCACTGGGCTTGGAATCAGGAAGACTTATCTTCCTGAGTTCAAATCCAGCCTCAGACACTTAGCTGTGTGATCCTGGGCAAGCTACTTAACCCTGTTTGCCTCAGGTTCCTCATCTATAAAATGAGTTGGAAAATGAAATGGCAAACCACTTCGGTATCTTTGTCAAGAAAATCCCAAATGCAGTCACAAAGAGTCAGACACAACTGACATCGCCCAACAAGAGCTAAATAAATAAGAAATTATTTTTCCTCTTAGTTCAAAAAAGTAAAGGATTTATAAAAAATGACACCATAAAAGGAACACTTAACTGACTGCCCACGTTTCTCTGTGATGGGATACAAGTGAGATATGAAGAGACATAAAATGAAGAGAAAGGAAACAGGACAAAATCCCGTTTCTTAATATTTTTCACATTAACTATTTTTCCTAGAGGGTGGACTTTGTCATTTTGCTCCTGGACCCTGGTCCCTTCTCCACAAGGCTACCTTTTCGTCCAGGTCTAGACATAACAATTTCCTAATCTTGTTCAATAATGGCTTTGCTAGCACATCTGTTAAAAGATTTAAGAAATCAAAAATGCTGAGTTTCAGTCTCTTCACATACTGAAGTGTAACTAGCAAACTTATGGGAAGCACCACTGGACATTCCTTTTCCTCTGACACACTCTTATGATAACACAGCTTTTCCACTATTGGGCACAACTTGCTACATTGCTGGAGGCAGTGCTCCAGCAGCCAAAGGAAAGGCTGCCACTGGATGTGTGGGTCCAGGTTTATTACATGGTTAGGCAACACACATATGCCTTGAGCAGAAGGAAACAGATTCTCCCCTTCCGTTCTTGCTCTCACAACAAATGGGCCTTCTGTCAGATTTCCTCTTGAACTGTCTACCCACATGCCAATTAATTCCACAGCCAGGGAGAAACTAAGTTTCACTAGTATGTTTCCTAATTAGTAACAGTAGTGGATCATACCTGATAAGTAGATATTCTTATTTAATGATCTTTTCTGTTTCTCTGCAGACTTCTTATCTGTAAGAGAGGGGAAATCATGTGAGTATTTTGGGGGGCAGGGGGGAAAGGGGCAGTATAATTAATGCCTTTTGTTTTTGCATCAGTCATTTCCTTCACACCCCCAATGAGTCATTCCTTTAAGAAAAGAGAAACAGTTAATCAAAATCACTGTATTAGATAATATATTTATCATTACATTTCTGCAGGTACTCATCTATCGACATCCCCAACAGAAGCAGAGAGATAGAATTCTCCAATTCTTCAGGGCCAACATTGGCCAGGACAATGACATGGTATTTGGCTTCATTTGAGTGGCGTTTTGGCATTCATCACTGTTCACACTGTTTTCCAAATTCTGCTTACTTTATATCAGGTTCATATGAATTATCCCATGGTTTTCTGATTTTCTCATACTAACTGTTCCTTATAGTTCAAATGATATTCCATTATATTTATTTATATAACAATTTATTCTACTATTCTCCAGCTGAAAAGGAACTACTTTGTTTCTAGTTTTTTGCTACCACAAAGAATACTATGAATATTTTGGAACATGTGGGCCTCTTCCTGTCTTTGACTCCTTTAGAACACTGTGTAAATTGTACGGGGGTATGTACACATGCAGATCTATACACACACATTTATATGTATATTATTATGTTTTTAATACGTTATATATCTTTATACAGGCCCACTGATGACATTTCTGAGTCAAAAGGTACGACTTTTGGTGGCTTTTCTTCCACAATTCTGAATTCTTCTCAAGAATGTTTGTATTATTTCACAGCTCTACCAAAAGTACGAAAGTGTTATTTTTAAAAATTGTCTTTGACAATCCATCCTTGGCCATAATGTAACGCCATGCACCAGAAGATTTCCAAAAGAATGCTACTGTGAATAGCTTTTAAGTTTCGGATTACACAGTACAGTGAACACTCTATTTCATGACAAATCAAAACAAACATTCACAATATATCACAATATAATATTTACAACATTGCATCTTATCACAGAAAATCACAATATAGTGTTCATAACAGCTTAACACTAGAATGGCCACGCAGTTTTCACTACAGTGGCCACAATTATTTAGAACAAGGAACAAAAGAATAATCATCTGGTTTCCCTAAGGAAGGCTGGCAAGGTTGCAACCTCAGAGAACTGAACCAAGCTGTTCACTTGATGCACAATATTCCTGCCATCTTACACTTTCTGCTGAGAACTTTTAACTACCAGTAGCCCATATAAACTTAAGACTCACAATTTTCATATGAATTATTGTTATTAGACATGCAGACTAACCAAACTGCATTAGGACACAACTCAAAAAGGAAGTAAACCACTAGAATGCTCCTGAAGCCATTAGTCCTGTGATTCAATTTCCTGACCTAAAACCACTGCTCTTAAAGTCATATAAACATATCAAAAAATAATAATAACAAGATCACTTTAGATACACAAAAAGCATAATCTTATGACAGAGAAGCAACCAAAGAAAGGCTCTCCAGTAATTAATCTTGCTCTATAAACTGAACAGAATGAGCATCATCATTCCTAGTCCTCTATGTTCCATCAACTGAATATGACCTTAAAGAGAGGGAGGGAGGAAAGGAATGTAAGCATGTATGTAAGGCCTCTTATGTGCCAGGCACTATGCCAAGCACTTTTAACAAATACTGTCTCATTTGATCCTCACAATTACCATTCGAGGTAAGTGCTATTAGTACCCTCATTTTGCAGATGAGGAGACTGTTAGAGAAGTCAATAGACAGAAGTTCAGTGACTTCACTTGCCCAGAATCACAAAGGCTAGTAAGCATCTGAGGGCTTCTAACCTTAGGACCAGTGCTCTATCTACCCACTCTACAACTAGCTGCCTTGGAATCAAGCTCATCACAATTTATAAATAGGAGGACAAGTCAATCAAAACCCAAGACCAAAATTTACCAAAGTAAAATAAACAATGCAGTAACACTAGAAGACCAGACAAATAGTGCAATAACAATGAGCACAACCTCCCTACCCCCTCCATATTATAATGGAACCATAAGTACACCTCTTAAGGGTCTTAAAAAAACAAAAAGATAATTCAAGGAGGAAATAAAGACAGAAATTTATGGTATTCTCAAAAAACAATTTTAAAATACAACCAGGAGACAAGATAACTAAGAATTAATGATGCTTAATCTCTGAAGCTGTGAGCACACTACAAAAGTTCTATAGATTTAAACACAAAAATGAGAGATTTAAAATGAGAATAAAATCTAAAGAGAGCAAAATTAGATTCAGAGAATCTGTACTTGGACGAGGCAAAACGACAAAAGGAGATGAAAGAATTCTAGAATCAGATTGGTAAAAGCAAAACAAACTACAAGGACCTAATAATGACAAGGGGAGGAGGGGAAGGGTTAACATTTGATGAAGGGAAAAAAAACAATCAATCATAATCTTTGGTAAAAGTGAACAAACCTCACCCATAAACCAGATGAGAGCACCAAAAAAGACTAGACAGAACCCAAAAGTAAGCCTTGCGTTTGGTAAATCCAAGAAGAAAGAACAAGATTCAACAAGAATTTCTGGGAACACTGGAAAGCAGTCTGGTGGAAAGTGGGTTTAGAACATCAACTTACTAATGATGGAAAATGCCATCCACATCCAGAGAAAGAACTATGGAGTCTGAATGTAGATCAAAGCAGACTATTTTCTTTTTTTCCCCCTTTGTAGTGGTTTTTCCCTTTTGTTCTGATTCTTCTTTCACAACATGACTAATGTGGAAATATGTTTAATATGATTGTACATGTATAGCTTATATCAGATTGCTTGCTACCTTGGGAAGGGGGATAGGGAGGGAGAGAGAAAAAAACTTGAATTCAAAATCTTTAAAAGTGAATGCTGAAAACTATCTTTACACACAATTGGAATAAAAAACTATTAAGTGGAAAAATTAAAAATAAACAATATTTTTAAACGAATATCAGTTTAAACTATCTACCACAAACAAGGTGCTTCATCTCTCAAGACTCCAGGACTTCCATCTCCACTGTCCCACATGACAGGAATGCTCTCCCGACCTGTCTCAGACTACTGACCTTCCTGACTTCCTTTAAGTATCAACTAAAATCCTACCTTTTCTAAGAATCCCTACCTCCTCTTACTTCCAATGCCTTCCCCTCTGTTATTTCCTATCCTTTACTTAGCTTTACATATATGCACACTATCTTTTCTCATTAGACTGGAAATTCCTTGAGGACATGAAACTGTCTTTTGCCCCTTTTCCTATCTGCATGATTTAGCACAGTGCCTGGTACTTAGTAGCACTTAATTAATGTTTGAGGGATTGATAACCACAATAAAATCCAAACTGATAAATGATTTACAATAAAGTCACACCATAAAAAATGAGAATAAAACATCAGAGAGAACAAAACAATATTTCACAGCTGTAATTAAGGGAAGAACTCATAACCAGAAAGGATAGATTATAAAAGATAAGAGACCATTTATTTCAGTTATATAAATTTAACAGAAGAAAATATATGAATGGAGAAAAAATGTTTATAAAAATATATAAAAGCCTTTAGTGAATTAACACAAATATATGGGGTAAGAATCATTTCTCAACAGATAAGCAAAGGCTTAAAAGGGATTTTTTTTTAATGTAAAGCAATGAAAAAAATGTTATTGCCTTTAGTCACATTGTGAACTGGTCTGACTTTTGAAAAACATTCAAGAATCATGTTACTAATGAGCTATCCCATGACATCACTATTAGGTTTATGCCTCCAAAATGTCAATGACAAAAAGAAATTTTAAAAAATCCAATTCAACAAACATTTAGTAAGTGCCTACTATGTGCAAGGGCCTACAAATAGGTAAATATTTAAATAATAACTGATAGCCAGGAAAAAAAGCATGTGCCTAAAGATTAGAGAACGGCTAAACAAATGACATACAAATGTAATTGAGTAACTCTCTAAGGCAGAATGACAAATATGAAGAGACATGGGAGAGAGCTGGATGGACTGATGCCAGGCAAAGACAGAATATACCACTGATACAACAATATTATATTCTAAGAGTGGAAAGTATCATGTCCAGTCAGTACTAATCACTATCAGATACTTTTTCATTAGCTTGATCTTTTTTAATAGGAAATAAATGATACTTAAAACAAAATGTAGACATTTTTTGAAACTTAATAAAATACAAAGATATATCATGGACACATTTGATCAGAAAAGGAAATGATCTGGTCATGTATTAAAAAGAAGGCACAAGCACTATACTAGTATGCTACCGTTTTGGGGGGTCAGGCTAATGTATAGATTTCACCTATACCCTTCCTCAACAGGCTTCGCGCATCCCGGCTCCTGCTCGCTCAGCAGGAAAAGACATTTTTAAAAAACTATATAATGAGAACACATGACTCTATACCACTAGAAAAAAGCACCCAGGCTGATGTGCACTTGAATTCATTTAAGTAGTACAAACTTCCTGAGTACTCGAAAAACAATTCTACCAAGAGGTAAATTCTACCATTAAAACTCTTATCATTTATTTAAAATTCTAACATTTGTCAAATGCCTATCATACCACATATTCATTTGAAATAAATCGTCAGGTTAAACAAAAGATATTAAATAGCAATGTGAGGACAGCACTGTTTTAGGCATAGTGGGAGACAATGAAAGATAAAATACAAATACACCTCTCCCCTCAAAAAGCATGCTGCCCAGCTGAAAACACAAGCCACGTGGGAAATCTGAGTACAAAATCAGATCTGTCACAGAGCAATACGTGATTAAGGGAGTGGTTCATATGCATTGCCATCATGGATTCAGAGATCAATGTCTTAATCACTGGTTTCTATAAGGCTTTCCTTTCCTTTCCTTCATTTAAAGAAGATTTTGCTCTCACCTATAGCTCTGACACTGGAAGCACTAGGAGCTAAAATGACCCTAGACGGTCAAATATCTAGTCACCTCCCACCTGCCACAGAAAAACTCTCAGGAACATCTTTAACATTTGAAAGTGATGTTCACAAAGGATATGGAGCACCAAAGGAACAGAGAAGAGCAAATTCCCAATTTTTAAAAGAAGAAATGAATTAGAGTCTACAAACTCAAACCCTCAAGGACCAAGGAGCTCATCATGGGGCAGACAAGCACATATGTACAAATAAGCTACATGCAGAAAAAATAGGAAACAATGAAAAGGAAGGCCCTAGACTTAAAAGGAGTTGGGCTTCCTTTAGCTAGGATTTTAGCTGGGACTTAATGAAAAGTAAGAGAAGTCAGTAGACAGAGATGAGGAGGAAGAACATTCCAAGCATGAAGGAGAGCCAGAAAGACTCCCAGAGCCAAGGGATAGAATGTTTTCTTCAGGGGAACAGTAAGGCGGCCACTGTTGTTGCATCACAGAGTACACGGCAAGGAGTAAGGTATAAGAAGACTAGAAAGTTGGGAGGAGTTTATGAAGGGCTTTGAACACTGAAAAGGGCACTCTGTATTGCATCCTGGAGGTGACAGCAAGCGATCGGAGTTACTGAGGGGGAAATAGAAGAATATATGGTGCCACCTGCTTTTTAGGAAAAATCAATTTGGCAGCTGAATGAAAAATGGCCAGGAGTAATTCTGGCTTGCACCAAGATTATGGCACTATGAGAGGAGAGAAGGAGATATATGCAAGAGATGTTACAAAGGTTAAATCAATAAGCTTTGGCAAAAGATTAAATATGGGCTGTAAGAGAGTGAATGGTTAAGGATGACACTAGGCTGCCCATATGGGAGACTGGGAAGATGCTACTGCCCTAAACAGTACTAAGGAAGCTGAGGAATAAGGGCTTTAAGAGGGAAAAATAATGATAAAAAAACAAAAGTTTCTGCATAATAGTGCAATAAAAAGCTACAGAATTTATGGGGAAAAAGGAATCAGTAAAACATAAAAAATAAAAAGACAGACTCCTATTAAAAATATTAACTGTTTTAAACATGTTAAATGACTAAGAACTATATAAATATTGTAATAAAAATTGGCTAGATCTAGCATGTTCCATTTGACCTAGGCTACATGAGTACATTGGGCAGGCCATAACTCTGGGCCACTTTTATTACGAACCTCCTTTTGCAATGGCAACTTATTAGGAACATTTATTACTTCATATGCTTTAATTCAAACCCAGCTAAGCTCTTGAATTATGTTCTTTGAATATGGAAAACATCTCATCACCAGTTCCATAATAACTTATCACATTTTAAAAGGCTCTAATTAGATTGTATTTTTTTCTTTTCTTTAATATGTTATATTACATAATATGTTATATACATGCTATATGAATAAAATCTTATTGGCCTAAATTCCAACAAAACCAACTTAATATTACAAATGGGAAAAACATAGCCTAGGTGAATTGCTCCAAGGCCATACAGGTTCTATCAACTAACCAACTACAAGCTGGATTTTCCAACTATTTGGTGCTTTTTTCAAAACTCGACAGCACTACCCATATTTTCCAAACTTTTCCTCATTCTCGTTGCTTTTCTTTGGTTAATCTCCAATTTCACCAGCTCCTTCTAAAATGTAGCAATCAAAACCAGACTGAGTGATCTAATGAAACCTGATCAATGTAAAGGATTTCCCAGTTCTTCCTATAAACAGTCATAAAAGGAACTCTGGAGTCTTATGCATCATTCAACAAAATCCTACCTTCCAATTGCCAATCACTTTCCACCTGTGTCCAGGCTTTGACTTCTTCTGGCTTCTGCAACCACTATATACACCCATAACCTCCACACTGTAATACTTTCAATTAGTCATATTCCACTCCTACACCAGGAAAACCTCTCAAAATTACTAGTTTTACAAGGCAAATATTACTATTTAGATTGTGAAGAGAAAGAATTGTTCTAGCTAAACTGTAGCTCATTCAGCACAGTGCTTTACACAGTTGTTGTTCAGTCCTTTATCAATTGTGTCCAACTTTTCATGACCCCATTGGGAGTTTTCTTGGCAAAAAATACTGGAACAGTTTGTCATTTCCTTCTCCAGCTCATTTTATAGATGAGGAAACTGAGGTAAACAGGGTTGAGTGACTTGCCCCAGGTCACCCAGCTAGTATGTGTCTGAGGCAGGATTTTATTCAGGTCGTCCTGACTCCAAGCCTGATGCTCTATTCACTAGACTACCCGTCCACCACCTGTCTACCACCTACACCACAAAAACACCTGTAAAATGGAATTAAATTTAATCCTTATCACTCTCACATAGCAGACATCTACTAAATGCTTTACCATTCCATGCCATGCCTTACTTTCAAGTCAGCTGCCTCTCTTCCGATTTTCACAGACCTTATCTTCATACTAAACATAAAGACAGACTCTATATATTCATCCATTCAAGCTGACCCACCAGAAAAAAAAAAAAAAAGGCAGGGCAGAAAGCAATGTTTCAATAGCTTCTTTTCTCTCTCCAATGGGATTGACAGTGCTGAGAAAGGAAGATCCAGGAAATACTCTTTTCATAAAACCAGTATGTCTAGCATGGCAAATACTCCCTGTTTACTTCAAAATTTCAAGCAAGTCACAATGCAGTTTATATGAGTAAAGAAACAGATCTAAGTTGGGCCTCAAAGATCTTAACTACCAATGAGCAGAAGTTAATCTAAATCTTCAATCATTTGCATTTACCAACAGCTTGTTATTCTTGAAAAGAACTATCCAACTGGAGGAAACAAAAGTCTCTGGCACTGAAGATATTAGATAGTTAATTGTCTGAGCAGACGTCAAGAACTCTACATTGAATAGGAGGTTAGACCAGATAACCTCTAAGGTCTCTTCCAATTTCTAAATTCTCTCAGCAAAAGTAACACTTGTGCTTTGATTGACATAATAATATAACTTAGGATAGGGTACATTTTTACTTTACTGCACAGAATGACAAACCTATGTCACAGCACAAATCAAACAACAATATTTGGTAATGCTAAATTTAAGCCTCAAATGGTGATGAAAACATTAAATATTAGGGGGTGGCTAGGTGGCACAGTGAATAGAGCACCCACCCTGACATCTGGAGGGTCTGAGTTCAAATCTGACCTCAGACACTGGACACACTAACAGTGTGACCTTGGGCAAGTCACAACCCCAATTGCCCTCCAAAAAGCAAAAACAAAACATTAAATACTTTATGGGCACAGACTAACCCATTTCAAATATTCAAGCCCATCTCTCCTCCATACACATCAACCTTTTGTCTTTTCCCAGCTACTAGGTTCCTATCCTACTGCTTTCAAGATGTAAAATATACCCAAATACCCCAAAAGAGGAAAAAAACAAAACCATCACCAGACCCTGCCATTCCTTCAAAGTATCATCATCTTGTATTTCTCTAATTCTTAGTCAAACCCCCATTAGCTCTCAGTGAGCTAAACCACTCCAATGGGGTTTAATTATCATATTTTTACAGATAACTCCCAGATCTATTTATCCAGCCCAATATCTCCCAAGCTTCAATCCAGGATAAGCATGTACTGGACCTTTCGAATCAGATGTCTTATTGGTATCTAAACTCGGTATGTCCAAAAGAGAATTCATTGTCTTTCTCCTAAACCCATCCTTCAGGTAAATGCCTATCTTCCTATTAAATATACCAACATTCTTCCAATCTCTTCAATTAATAGCCTCAGTTCCTCTCTCTCTCCCTAACCCTACACAATCAATCAACTGTCAAATCCAGACATCTCTATATCTATTTCTCACGTTTATTATCTTATCTGGCCCTTTTCTCTGAACTCCTACAGGCACAATAACCTCTCAGGACCTCATCACTTCTCATCTAGATTATTGCAACAACTGCCCACTCCAATCCATCCTCTACACAGATGCTAAATTAATTTTCTATAAGCAATGATCTGCCCATATCTTTTTTTTTTTTTTTTTTTTGCTTTTTTGGCAGGGCAACTGGGGTTAAGTAACTTGCCCAAGGTCACACGGCCAGTAAGTGTTAAGTGTCTGATGCCACATTTGAACTCTGGTCCTCCTGACTCTAGGGCCAGCGCTCTATTCAGTGCACCACTTTAGCTGCCCCAATTTTCTTTTCAATAAAACTCAAGTAAGTTCCCTGTTGCCCTTAGGATAAAAATATGTCTCCCCTGCCCAGCTTTCAAAGTCAATATTTAACTCTCCCAGTCTAAGCATGAGTCTGGTTTATCCTGGAACACATAGAAAATGTGTTTCAGACAAGGTCCTATATAGTTTGATTAGATACTTAGCTAAACCAAGCAAAGATTCTACCTTGGAAGCTCAGGCACTAGGATAATCATGCTGTCATAATTTTCTCCTTTTCCTTGCTCTAGTGAACAGTAGCAGTTTTATAAAGATGGATTCAGAATGATCCCTATGTTCTATGAAACCACTGCCCCAGATGCTGAGGTATTTGAAATGAAAAATTACAAAAGGGAGTACTAAAAGGGAGGTCTAAGGCACACGTGGATAAAAAGAATCAAGATGAGAATTGCTACTGAGGTGGATACAAACCTAGGGGTTAAGAAGAATATTAAGGGCTGCTCTTCCAGTACCTAGTGAGATCCCTAGGGGGATTGGGAAAGGGTGGCACTCATTCTGAAGACTGTCCTAAAATCCTTCTCCCCTTAACTTGAAATTTTTCACCATAAAACTTCTCCTTAACTTGCACCAAAAGAACTGCTCCTCTCTTATCCTGTTTCCCTCTTATCCTTAATCTTTAACCTGTGTCCCCCTACCTTTATCCTTAATCTTTAACCAACCATAAAACCCTAAAAACTTTACAGTCTTTAATCTTTAACCATCATAAGACCCTAAAAATCTATAGAATGTATAGCTTTCTGTCTGTATGCCTAGGCCCCCCAAATATCAGTACCTTTTACTCAGCCCCATGTCTACAGTAAAAGGTCCATGCTGCTTTAAATAAAGACCCCAATGGCTAAAAGTTTAAGTGAATTCTTTCACACTTGAACTGCTCTCCCAACCTGACCTCTAATCCACTGCATACATCTGTAACTGTTCTGCCCCTCAAGTATGCTCTTTTTTTTGAGGGGGAGGGGGGGGTCTAATTCCAGATTGTTCTCAAGAATGGTCCAACCAGTTTGTAAATCCACCACAGTGTATTTAGTATCACAGAGTTTTCTCTAAAGATTTCAGCAGATTAGTGTTTTTAATGCATATACTGTAAGGAATAGAGGGGAATGGAAATGTTTTGGGTTTTTTTGCTTTTTGGAGGGCAGTTGGGGTTAAGTGACTTGCCCAAGGTCACACGGCTAGTTTTTGTGTTAAGTGTCTGAAGCCACATTTGAACTCAGGTCCTCTTGACTCCAGGGCCAGTGCTCTATTCACTGCGCCACCTAGCCGCCTCTCAGGTATGCTCTTGACATTCATTTTAATGAAATTTCACCTACATAAAAAGGGAGAGCTAGGAATAAGAAACAGAAGATCCTCCCTAGGGATGACACTGAATACAGGACCAGTGTTTCACAGTAAGACTTAGCTCCACTTCTTTCATGCATTTCAACCGATCTGTTAATTTGCAGATGAGGAAACCAAAGTCCTTTAGCTCAGAAGTGAAAACTGCTTTTACCTGAACATCATTTACACCAAGTAATCCTTTATTCGTGTCCTCATACTACCAAGAAAGTTTCAGGCTTTTGGAATTACTAAAAGCCAGTGCAATTAAATTTTTCCCCCACGGGAAAACAGAAGCCATGCAAAAGTCAAGGATAATTTAATAATATGACCAAATATGCTGAGTAAATTTTTCCCAGACAAAAAGGCTGAGTCTGTGGCCAGCCTCTGAAATGAAATAGATTTCCAATATACAAATACAGTGGTTACACTGAACCTGCCAAAGACACTAAGTATGTTACTGCAAGTTTCCTGTTCTTCATTCCCCTCTGCATGAGAGTATTCATTTCATAAACCATCAACTACAGGATCCCACAGGATTCCAACCTGACTTGGGTAATGTGAATATACTAAAGCTCTGAATAACTATATAGAAGTCATTTCTAAATGACATTTAGATTCAATCACTGATGTAATTTCACATAAATCTCTAACTTTGATTTGTTAATGAATTCTAAGTAGATCCATTTGTTAGTTATATCTCGACTTGGACAAAAAAATCAATCAACCAACAAGTATTTATTGGATGCCTACTTTATTTAAGACACCAGGGTTTACAAATTTAAAGGTAAATAAAAGATTGTTTCTTTCGTATGCTTCATAAGAATATCCAAAACTGGATTCCATTGACAGTAAACTTCCTTGCTACACCTAAAATATTAGATTTAGCAATACACCTCATGAAATGTTAAAGCTCTAGCCAAAGAAGATGTGGCTTACCTGACTCAAGGACTTCTCATCAAGCTTTCATTACGCTGTAAGATGAAATTGTACCATGAGGAAAAAGAAAAGAGAAGTTTTAAGAGTTTGAGGTAAGACTGTGCTGAAAGTAATGGGGAGAGGGGGCAGCACATGCTGAGGGAAGAGGGCTACAAGGAAGTAGGAAGGTGCTCATGCCATGGGCACAGGGTACTAGTGAAGGACAGCAAGGTGCATGGGCAAAACCTGGGGAAGAAACACGTTTGAATGTTCTGAATGCCCTGTAACAAAGCCCTGTTTTCCCTGCCTTAGTTATGACTGCTGTACAGTCTTGGTTATGAAATCATTTAATTCTCTCCATTTTATTTCCTTATCTATAGAAAAATGAAGCATAAAAGCAACATTAACCTACATCACAAGGTCAAATAATAACATTGTAAAGAATCAAGCATACTACAAATATTAGGTGGCACTTTCTACAGAAACTGTACTAGAATAACTTAATCAACACATTCTCCAAGTATGGCACTTGGCAGCATATTCCATTTTTGTTAAGCACAGCACAGTGGAGGAAAGGCTGAGAAGTCTATACAAATATCCCAAATGCTAGGAAGCTGACTTTGTTATTGGGCATTTCAACAACCCTGAAGGTGGGTTAGTAGTGCCACCTCTCATTTATAAGAAAAAGAAATAAGGCAACAATAATGGAGTAGAAGAGGAATATGCCAACACTCGTTACAGGAAGGCACTGTGCTCAAGAAGGTATACTACTAATACTTAGCTAAATATCACAACAAAAAAAGTGAACAGAAACCAGTATCAGAACAGGAATTCACTCAACTTCAAAATAAATACCGAAATAAATACCGTGAAGAGGTACTATGTTTTAAAGGTTGGACAAAGCAATACAACACTATGAATAGGAGATATTAGCTATGGAGGCTCCAAAAGGTGAACACTAAAGGTAATTCTCTTCCTATTGCATCCCACCCACTCCCCATTACCCCACCCCTCACCCCTGTGCCAAGCTCTCATCCACTCAAGGTTGATCCTCCTCATGCCAAGAGTTGATCCTGTGCTCTAGTACCCCAAACCCTCTATCAGCTAGATGGTTAACTTTCACTCTGGCCCAGGTTAAAGAGACCCTCAACAATCCAGCATACACACTCTCTCCAACCTCATTTCAGCCCTTCCTTAGACATACTCCATACACAAATTGCTGCCAAAAGGGGCTTCCCACTGCCCCACTAGTATACATTTCGTGTCTTCCCTCTGTCTAGAATGTGCCCTTCTTTCCCCTACTCTGCTATTTAAGTCCTGCCCATCCTTGAAACCTCAATTAAATATCTCCTGCAAGAAGCTCTCTCTCATCTCATGCTCTACCCCCTAAATCCTCCACTGTACATCTTTCATGAATTTATTGTGCTTTTTGTAATAGTGGTGTCTGTCATTTCTGCTACTAGGCCATAAGTGCCACAAAGGCAAGAAGTGCATCTTATCTAGTCTTTGGAGAGGATCCAATGCCTCTAGCAGTCTTCTGCACACAACAGACTCTTAATAAATGTTCAATGAATTAAACTGATAGGCTCATGTTTCTTCTGCTTATAAATTTTAGCTAAACTAATATTCAGGTGATAATGCCAACACAGCCTAATAAAACCTATGAATGGTTTAGGTCCTAGGTATCTAAGAAATCAGACCTTTTGCCAGGCCCTAAAGCGGCAGCTGAAATCAGCTGAAAAGCTTTTGCTGACAATCCACATTTAATCTTCTCGAGGCAGAAGAGAGAAGGAACTTGGAGACTCCTCCACAATAGAATATGCTCCCCTGCTGATCTGAACATCCAATTCTACTGACCTTTAAGCCACCACATAAGCTTAGTTTTTCAAATTTAACATGATGGCAATAAAAATGCCCTATTTGTGCCACAGCTGCCCACCTCAATGAGTTTTTTAGTTTTATTTAAATTATTTTTTAATGGTCTATCACTGATACAGGTGGAGGGGTTGTTGTCTATTACCACTCATTAACTCACTCCACTGCAAAAGAAGTCCTTTTCTGCATGAATTAAGTATAATCAAGTAATAGTAATCTACACATTGATCACGTCTTAAAAATCAATGTTTCATTTGATCTCTAATCACTTCTGATGATCACAAGAAGGGGTTGGTATACTCCACCACTAGATCTTGTGAAATCACAAATGCTCACTGTACGGATTACAGTACAAAAGGATTTCCAAGTTGCTTTACTTTACAGTACTATGGTCATCATTAAGTTTTTTGTCCAGTTCTATTCACTTCACTCTACATCTTTTTATTCAAGTCTTCCCCGATTTCTTTTATATTGTATTCTATTATATTCATCATTTCTTTTGGCACTGTAATATTCCATTACATTCAAATTCCAAAATTTGTTCAGCCATTCCTCAACTAGCAGATAATCACTTTGCTTCAAGTTTTTTGCTAAAACAAAAAAGTAATATTACAACACTTTTGTACATACAGACATTTTCCCTGTCTTTCACCTCTTTGGGGCATATTCCTCGTAATGATAACAGTGATTCAAAAAGTATGCACACGTTTCTCAAGAAATTTCTTCTTGATCAAGACGCGTTATCTCAACGGCAATCCCAGATAGTCTATCTAGAAATCTGCCCGATACAGGAGAGTGCACTTTCACATTCCTGTCCTGAAATGCCACAGCAGGACTATGAAGTATGTCAAGAGGGCCATGTAGCTATCATCTCCGGATCTTTTACAAGGTTGGCTTCCTTGTTTCCTTTGGATTCTCCTGAAAGAGTCATTTAAAACCATCTTCTGGATTAAGTGAAGTAAGAGCCAAAAGAGTAAACTAACACTCTTGTACTGACTCTGTAGCTGAAGTTCCACAGCCGATAATTTCTCAAGTTTCTATTTCACTATTAATGTAATTAGCACCAATCAACCTGTGTTGTTCTTAGGAAGATAACATAATGATCAGATAAGTATTTTAAACGTTGGTCCCCACATTTCCACCCTTATAACCACTGAATTCACATAAGAATTCAACTACAAATAAAATTATCACTTATAATGAAAAAAAATGTCAAGAAGAAAATTTTCATGAGTTAATACTATGCTTAGGAAACCCTACAATGACTTCAAAAGCTCCTACATCACAGGTTGAAGATTAACATAAAGCTGCATTATTATTATGACACCTTATGTATACAAGTGAAGAATTATATGGAAGCTTTGTAAAGGCTTTATGTCAGAGACACATATGACCAAAAAGCAATTTGTATATCATCATAGGTTATGATCTCTGTGTTCTGACTGGTATGGTTATGGAAATAACTACTCAGAGAGGGTAGCTAGGTGGCTCAGTGAGTAGAGCACCAATCCTGGAATCAGGAGAACCTGAGTTCAAATCCAGTCTCAGACACTTAACACAAAAACTAGCCATGTGACCTTGGGCAAGTCACTTAACCCCATTTGCCTTGCCCTCTCCCCTCCAAAAAGAGGGGGAAAAAAAAAGAACCAGAGTCCAGAAAAGATCATACAGATCACTTCACCCAACAGCTCACTTTACAGATGAGGAAACTAAGGCCCATAAAGGGAAAGTGCTTTCTTTGTGACTCAATGTGACTTCTATGTGACTCAAAATCACCTATCTAAGTAAAGACAGAGCAGTAACTAGAACCTCATCTCCAGGTTTTTCCTACTATACTTATAGTACTGTAAATAAGTAACAGGAAAGAGGGGGAGGCAGAAAATGATGCAGGAAATATAATAAAAAATTAAGAAACAATCCCCTCTGTTCATTGTCTCAGCTTGATTCACATATTCAAAAACTGACTTCCCTAAAATAAAATAGTCACTAATTTACTTCTCTTTCACCTAATATAAATCAGAAAGAAGGAACAGACCCTGGTAGCTAATCTCCAACTCAAGACTAAAAAGTTCATTAAACTTTTGACAAAACATTAATATTCACACAGGAACATACACCAGCATACACACTTCCTAATAAAGCTTTCTGAATTTTTAAATCCTTCGTACAGGAAGTTGCACTTGATATGAAGAACAAAGTTTCCGTAAATAGTTTTGAGATCTATAACAATACTACAGCAAAGTCTCATTTTGGGGCTGAGGGTGGGGGGGGGGAAACGAACCTGATCTCAACTAATAAAGTCCAAACCATGGATTTTCAAGTATGTGTCATAATTTGAATCTGATTAACAAAAATAGTGTGCTGGGACCTCTAAGTTATCTTTCAAAAAGACAAAAAAAAAAGAATTTATGATTAACATATTCAATTCTGAATACACTTAACCGTTTCTTCTAAGGAAGTACAAACAAGACCGTAGTGGCACTAGCTAAACAGTTTGTTTGGTATGAGTATTTTTATATATAGGGAAAAGCTAAATTTGAGCCTTATAATTAATGTTAAGAAATAAAAACTCTGCCCAGAGAAAGTAAGAATTGTCACAAGATCAACATATTACAAAGCTTTAATCCAAAATGTACTTCTGAAGTCTTCCAACACGCGCACGCACATAAACACACATACTCTTCAGGCATGCCTATGCACACTCTGCTACTCTCGCACTCATACCAATGCACAAGTGCAAAGAGCTGAAATTAGTAAGTAAGAAAATGAAAAAGATCTTCATAAAAAGGAAATTTAGTCCATTTTTATTGTCCCCCAAGTGGAGACAAGCCTCCACTATGGAAAGCCTGATTATAAAGATCATAATTGCATCAGCTGGGTCCTTCTCTCCACTCTTCTTACCCTTATCCCAATTCAGGTTTTCATTTCTTCTCTCCTACATTATTCCCTCTTCAAGTCACCTTCTAATCATCTGTAAAAATAATCAACTAGTGGCTTTACAACATCACTGCCCTGCTCCAAATGCTTAAAGACAACACTCTAATCTCCCTAGAATAAAATATAAACTCCTCAGTTCAGCACTTAAAGCCCTTCAGCATGGCTGCAGTATGCATTTTCAGACTTCTTTTACTACTCCACTTCATAAACTTTAGTTATCAGCCACAGTGGTCTCCTAGGCTACTTCATTTCCCATCTCCACACCTTCACAGACTTGACCCCTGTCAGAGGGGAATCATTCACTCTAACATCATTTTACATGAGAGAGATAGGAAGAAGAATCCAACCAAGGAAGAGTCCAATCCTTATAAGCACATGCAGAGGGATCTACCCAATTCAATCCCCCCACCTGTACTTGAAAACATGGGCAGGCAAGTATTCTCCAGCTGTTGCCTGTCTACCAACCATGTAGGGAAGAAATGTGCTTCAGACTGACTGCTAAACCAAAACCTGGTGTGCATTCAAAAGTCACCAATCAACCAAAAGGTGTCTTTTTTTTTTTCCCTTCCTGTCTGCTACACTGATGGTAGCCTCCAGGTGCATAGAGAGAAGATCCCTTTGCCCTGGGTGGTGCCTTTTAAATGCAAACCCAATTTGGGCTCAACAGCCCACCAAAAGTGATTTCTTCAGCACAGGGTTAGCAGACTGCCTGCTTAGGCTCAAATGTTGACATGGATAATTGTGTCAGACAATTATCTGTGCAAATGCTCCTAAGAACTGGGCTCTAGATTGCCAGTCCTTCCCCACACACTTTTTTCCCCCCTTAATGTCAATAAACCCATTTAACCAAGCAAAAGAAAAAAAGACATTAGATTCATTTTACAGATTATAATGTAAGATCTCAGCTCCAAGTAGGAAAAAGGATGATCTCACCCAGAAGAGCTCTACTCTAGAACTGTAAGCCCTGAATGTTAAGGAACACAATACAGTTAGCTCCATCCACATAAATAGCTCAAAGGGATCCAGTCCAACATTCAGAAGTTTTTGGGTGGGAACAAAATATCTTCACCATGTGCTTAGAGGATGTCAAATACAGAATGACTTCCAAAGCTGTGAAATTCACATGAAGGCTATGAGGGATGATGCCATCAGACAGAGCAGGCTCTGGTGGACAGACTACCACTACCCTTACACACAGAAGAGAAAACTGGCACCCAGAGAGGTACACTGCCCAAAGTCACATAGCTAGTTAAGCTGGGACTAGAACTAAAGTCTCCTAGTTCTCAACTTGGAACTATTTTCACTAAACCCATGACTCATGGTCATCATGATTCATTCAATTACCATTTATTTAGCACTACTTCACACAGGGCACTATGCTAGACATGTTGGAGAGACAAAGATGAAAAATAGTCCCTGACTTCCTGGAGGGAAATAACAGGCACACAAATGTAATGCAAAGTAGAGTGGGATGGGGGAAAGTAAAGATATTTATTCAAAGTGACCCATGAAAAGTTGAGGAGAAGGAACACACACTCAGGTGGGGGCAGGGTGATGTCAAACGGAGGTGACATCTAGGCGAGACCCTGAAAAAAAAGATTTTGTCAGAGAAATAAGGAGGAACACATTCCAAGTGTGAGGATACCCTAAGTAAATGCAGGAAGTGTCAGTCAAGTTTGAGAACCAGCAGTTCAGTTTGGCTGGAACACTGAGTCCTGTAGAATTAATGAAAAGATGAGCTGGAGCTAAATTACAGAAGTCTCTTAAGGCCAGGTTATAAAGTTTATTTTTTTACTTTTAAGGCTAACAATGGGAACTGAAAGATTTTCAGATCAGGAAGGAGACATAATCAAATTTGTGCATTAGGAGGATTACTGTCAGTGTATAGATGATAAGCTTCATGGGGGCTGGGGCTGGAACTGGATCTTACTTAACAAGGGATCTTCTAGCATCTAACACAGTACACCACAGTAAGTTATTAACAACTGCTTAACAAAACCAATCACAGCTCTATGTCATATTACAATGCCTTTGGAGTGAGTGTTCCTATACTAAGGGCAGTCTAGGTCAAACAAAACTAGTCCTAGCTCTTCCACTCACTTGTTTCACAACTTTGGGTAAGTCACAACCTGGATGCCAGTTTACCCCATCTGTAAAACGACAAGATGACAGGTGTCAAACACCTTCTGCACATGGCCCACAGCAAACAAGATCAAAATGTAATTGGGAAATAGTTAAAATAAATAAAAACACAATAAAACCTAGATATTATGTTTTCAAACTAAACAAATATGCGGCTTACAGGGATCCTTCTGTATAGTTTACTTGCTGCAGTTTCTATTTGAGTCTTACACCACTGCACTGGCTGGCTTCAGTTCCTTCTTGGTTTTAAAATTCCTAAAAGGGCCTAGACTTTCCTGTTTCTGCTTTTTAAAGTTTTTTTGTCACTGTCAGCTCTCTCAGCTGTCACTTCTTATGGCTATCAGTATGTTTGATCAGAACATTTAACAAATATTAAATTTATTATTTAACAGCACAATTTAATGTAGTATAACCAGAAAAATTTACCAAACACCTTTCCAAGTGTTGCTTTCATTTTAAATTGAAATAGACCCCAATCCCCATTTCTGGGAACTACTCAATTCTACAACGATTTCTCATAGGGCCGACAGGACCTAAAGTCATCTCATAGTCTAGGTTACAGTCTAATGTGTCCTCACTTTATCTCACTGATCTCACTGCACACGTGGCCCACAGCCCAGGCACAAGCCTATCTCACCAAGCACCTTTCACCCTCTTCCACATATCACTGGCACTCTATCACAGAGAAAACCCACATTTCTGCCCTGAACATGACCACAGAGTCAGGCTTTACTGTGTGGTCAGCCTAGCCGGCATGCTTTTGTTTCAATAAAGAGTTTGACCATTTGCACACAGCTCAGAAAAGAATGATCTCATCCCAGTGATTCAATGGCCAACTATCAAAGAGCTTTTTGTTACAGGCTGGATACCTCCGGAAAACAGATCCATTTTTACAACTCTGGCAATGAGGAAGAGGAGGAGAAATACTTAGGAAAAAATAGTTCACAGACCACCCTTTAAAAAAAAAAATACATTATCCTGAAAAAATTTCCTCTCTAGATACCTGACAAAAGTAGAACATACTGAATGCCCCTAAAGTGCTAGGACTAAAAAGAATTACTTTGACAACTAATCAAAAAATTACTTTCTGTTCTAACCCAAAATTAACACTTTCATGTTGTTATTCTTGTTCAGTTATTCTTCCATTGTGTGTGGCTCTTCATGACCCCATTTGGAATTTTCTTTGGCAAACAAGTTTAAGCGACTTGCCCAGAGTCACACAGCTAGCAAGTGTCTGAAGCCAGATTTGAACTCGGGAAGATGAAATCTTCCTGACCACAGGGCCAGCATTCTGTACACTGTACCACCTAGCTGTGCGAACGCCTGCAGGTAGTTAGTTGTTTTAAATGCATTGCTTTTTTAAAAAATTAACTTATTTATTTTTAGTTTTCACAACATTCAGTTCCACAAACTTGAGTTTTAAATTTTCTCCACCTCCCTCCCCCCTCCCCAAAGGGGTATGCAATCTGATACAGGCCCTACATACACATTCATATTACACACAATTTCACTAAATGTATTTCTAATCTCAGTTCCATCTTGTAGCATTCAGGAATGGCCCTGGCTCCAGGACAGAGAGAAAGCATCAGATTTGAAGAATGACTAGAAACTGTAACATCAACAAGGCTCCTACAGATAAGATTGATGCTCCAAAACAGAAAGGGGAAAAAATGAAAAGAAAACAAAATCAAGTTGGTAAAAAACCAAGGCTTAATTTGCCCTAAAAGCCTAAGAAAGAAATGAAGCTGTGTTTTCATATGGTAATATGTCTTCTGAATAACCCTATGTTTTCTGTCTTTCTAGTTTTTCAAAAATTAAACTAGCTTTTCAATATTTACATTTCCAGGGCATTTCATGAAGGGAACAGAGCTGTAATTTTAGATAGTTGAAGAAAATGTCAGTTCTGCACTTTCACTGAGTACTTATTACATTGGTGTTTTGAAGTATGTAACTGGCTAGGCTTTGGCAAAGGAGGTATACATCATGCAAATATAAAATCCATTACGTCATCTTAAATTAGCCCTGAGGAAAGAATTCAAGACAATTCTTTTAAGAACAAACTATGGGTCTGTGTGTCCAACACTTGCAAAAATCCTAAAAAATGCAGCCCTAAAATCAATTGGTCTTTCAACCATTATTGAGCCTCACCTAAAGAAAGGTCCACTTATTACTGTATGAAGCTAAGCACTATGCAATATTAAGATTTTTTTTCTTAATCTGTTAAGTCACTGGTAGAATATTGCAAAAGACAGGCAAGTTTTAACACAGGAAACAAAATTATGCTTGAGATGAGCCACATAGGGTTTCGACTGCCAGTGCCAGAAGATGCCTTTTCTACCTGCAAACTATGCTCTCTGCCCTATAACTAAAGAACCATGATTTGACTCTAACCCATAATAATTTGTGGTATTCTATATCGGGCTGCTTGCTATCTTGGAGAAGGGTGAGGAAGAAAAAGTTGACAAAAATAAATGCTGAAAATTATCTTTACATGTAATTGGGGGGAAAAAAAAAATCCCTTCATCTTTCCAGAGCTTAAACTTCTTCATCTGAAAACTTTTTAGTCTAGATACTGTGATATCCTTTCAGCTCTAATGATATAAGAGAACCAAACTTCTGTCTTCTGGCTCCCTCTCAATTTCAAATATAACGGTATGAACTTAATTTTTAAAGGTTACTAAAGGACGGCAAGATTTAAAATTAAACTTCAGTAAAGTCTTACTCTGATGTCATGTCATGGCACAGAGATGATACTATTCTCAAAAGGTAATGCCAAAAAAGCAAAAGTTTTGCTAATTTTTACCACACTGGAAAGTATAAACCCTGAAATGAACTATCCAGATCTGTCACTCAAGGATCTTAGTAAGCACTTTCATAGAAATGAGCAGTACTTAATAGAATAAGTGCGAAAAGCCACCAACTGGTGAATGTTTTAGTCAAAGAAACTCATGAAACAAAGAATCAAAAATAATAATGAAGTACTTGATAAAAGTATAGATCTTTCAAAGTATCTGTTGGTTACTAGAATCAAAAGATGAATTCTTCAAGTACAAACAATTCATATTTACATATCATTTTGAGTATTACAAGAGTTTTATTTTCCTTCACAACAACCCTAGAGATAAGTGGTTCAAAAGTTATAGTCTCCATTTCAAAGATAAGGAAAAAGAGGCCTGAAAAAGTCTGGTGACTTGCCTGAGTCACAAAGTCACTGCCACAGACAGGACTTGAAGCTAGATGTTCTAACTATCAAATCACTACTACCTTTTCCACTATTATCATAATACTTTCAAAAATAAGGAGGCAATGTTACTTAAGGAAGCTGTCTTTAATATCAGAGACAAGTCTTAAATTTTGCAATTGCAATATCTATTTAAGATCAGCTGTTATTACTGTGCTAAATCAAATTAGTTTAACCAAAGCAACTTGCAGAAAGAATCAGTTTTCCTCCGTTTTTAATCTGAAAGAAGTCTGGCTGGACAGAAGATTTCCTGGGTTCCTCAAAATACTACTTTATAAGCTTTTTCAGGACAATGGTGAGTATCTCTACTTTTGACTCATATTCTATCCATCTCTGGAGAACACAGACATTAAAATCTAACTTTTTCCTGTTAATTCCAGCCCTGGGTAGAAGGACAACAAAGAATTATATGAATGAAAGGCATTTTTGTTATTAGTCATTCTATGACTGAAAAGGCTATTTAAAACAAGCCATATTGTGAACCCAAATGACACATGCAGTCAACAGCTAGGAGTTGCCAAACCCAAGTGAACTACAGCACAAAAGTAACTGCTAAGTGTTTCTGTCTGACCCCTACATTCTTGAGAGCCAACATTCAAACAAGACTTTGGCAAAGGCATCATTTATCACAAGCTTCGCTTCTGGTTACAAGCCAGTAATAAGACCCTAGGTTCCTGAAGGTTTCAAATTTAACAGGTAATTTTAAACACCTGATACCTGAAACTGACATTTCCCCACTCACTACCCCCTGCATCTTGAAAGATCTAACACCTGTATCAGAAGTATTTCATTTTCATCAGAAGGAAAATATGATGTCTTTTCTCAAACAGTCAGCAAAGTATTAAACCAAATGCACAGTTAGAGAAGCAAACAGAAAAAGTCACTGAAGTTAAGGACACTGAAGGATGGCTGTTAGGAAATGAAGGAAAAAGGCTGAATTTTCATGAGAATGGTTAATTGCATCAGAGAACCAGATCTATTCCAACTTCCCACAACACAATACAAAAATCCTCTTAGTAAAGTGTTACCATTCATATATACGGCACTTTATCTGCATTTATTATCTGTGGGTCTAACAAACCTGGTGATTTAAATACTAACAAGTGTCATCTTCATTTTATAAATGAGGAAACAGTAGCTCAGAAAGTTAAATGACTTACTCATGGTTACACAGCAAGCAAGCCAAGTGTCGTCCTCTGTTCTTAATGCCATGCTATATTTATGTGGCAGATGATCCTCCTGCCTCAAAATGTATTCTTCCAGTAACAAGGAGCTCACTCTTTCTTTATGAGTCTAGTCATACATAGTAGGTGCTTAAATCATGTTAAATGAATGAATTCCATCTTAGCAAAGCTTTTTTTTTCATTTCCAACAATAAAAGCTAGATTCTCATTAAACTAAACAAAAATTATTGCATGACGTATATAGTATAGTAGTTTTTGTAGAGAATGGTCATTTTTCCTTTATAAGGGAAGCTTAATTATATCTGTAGCCCATTTAGGGATCATAAGATCATATTTATACTTAAATATGCATAGTATGTATATTTCCAGGTCTCAACATCAGATCTAAAACTGAAAGTTACAGACCTCAGAGGCCAGAGAATTCAACCTTTCATCCAGATGAGAAAATCAGAGCCCAGGCAGGTTAATGATTAAGTGGAATGTGATTCCAAAGGTATATGCACTGATGTAGCTGCATTTAATGAGGAAGACTCAGCATCAACAATGAGGTGAGATGATCTCTGGATGGCCAAGTGAAAACAAGTCTATCATAGGTACTAGCTGGGAAATTAAAAACTGGCTTCCTGCCATCAGATCTAGCTGGGGGGAAAAATTACATTTCCTGAAGCAAGCTGGGAAGGAAAAGGGCCTCCAGGTCCTGCATCTGCCCAAATTAAACAGCCAAATAATGTTTAGCTCACTTCAGGTGCTCAGGGAACAAGAGCAGTGAGTGATTAGGTCAAACAAAAGCCAAGAAATACTTCTATTCTCACCTCACATAACAGAGAACGTATTTCATGTATGCTGCAAGATAAATAGAACTCACATGTAGTTAAGCAAACTATTCTTCCTAGACAGAGAAAGGAATACTTTACTTTCATTCTAACATTAATCATATGCCAACTTCTCAAGTCTGTGACCTTCCATTCTTCAATATTCAATACAGAGGTCTGTTGATTTTATGAGGCCTGACTGACAAGGTTTCACTCACCTGAACAGCTCACTAGTAGCTAAGATTGCTCCAGATCTTTTATTCTTCCTAATATCATCCAGGAATCCTTGGAGTTACAAAAACATCAGTTTTATAAACAGATCCTTAAATCCCTACCCACAGCAACAAACACTAGCTACATCCCCACCAGTTGTTGTCACAAGCAAGCTAACTAGGAGAGCCTGGAGACATAACTTCTGTCCCACCATCAGGCCTTGAATGAAGCCTTATCATGTTCTTCATAAAAAAGAATGCATTTCTCTCCTGCTTTTTGGAGACTCCTATATCTTGGAGGTAGAGAAGAGGTTTATAATTTATTTCTGTAGTTCTCAAACTTTTTGGTCTCAGTATCCCTTTATATTTTAAAAATTACTGGGGTTGGCTAGGTGATACAGTGAATAGAGCACCTGCCCTGGAGTCAGGAGGATCTGAGTTCAAATCCAGACTTAGACACTTAACACAAAAAACTAGCTATGTAACGTTGGGCAAGTCACAACCCCAATTGGCCCCCTCCAAAAAAATTACTGAGGACACACCAAAAAGCTTTTGTGTATGTGCATTATTATCTTGATATCTGCAATATTAGAACACCCTTTGAGAACCATTGATTTCTACAAGTGGGAGAATTAAGAATGTCTCTAAAGAAAATGGTCTAGCCATACCAGATCTCAAACTGTATTATAAGGCAGTAGTCATCAAAATAATCTGCTACTGGCTAAGAAACAGAGTGGTGGATCAGTGGAATAGATTAGGTACAAAATACACTGTAGTAAATAACCATAGTAACTTAGTGTTTGATAAACCCAAAGAGCAAAGCTTTGGGGACAAAACTATCTGACAAAAATTGCTAGGAAAACTGGAAAACAGTGTAGATAACTAGATATAGAACAACATTTCACACTGTACACCAAGATTAAGATCAGAATGGGTAAATGATTTAGACGTAAAGGGTAAAACCATAAGCAAATTAGGGGAACATGGAATAGTTTACCTGTCATATATATAGATATATAGATA
>CM053599.1:75166498-75205827 GCA_028646575.1 Pseudocheirus occidentalis
AGAAAGCAGAAAACTGGGGGGGGGGGGGGGGAGAAAGAGAGATAGGGGGCATTTTACAGCAAGTATCTCTGATAAAGACTTCATTTTTCAAATACATAGAGAACTAAGTCAAATTTCTAAAAATACAAGTCATTCTAATGTGAAAATATATTTAATATGAATGTTTACGTAGAGCCTATATCAAGATTGCATGCCATTTTGGGAAGGGAGGGAGGAGAGGGCAGAAAAAATTTAAAATTCAAAAGCTTGTGGAACTCAATGTTGAAAACTAAAAATATTTTTTTTAAAAAGGAGAACAAATCATTCCCCTATTGGTCAAAGACTATGAATAGGCAGTTTTCAGATAAAGAAATCAAAGCTATCTATATTCCTAGGAAAAAATGCTCTAAATCATTATTGATTAGAAAAATGAAAATTAAAACAACTCTGAGGTACCACCTCACACCTACCAGATGGGCTAATATGACAGAAAGAGAATGATAAATGTTGAAGGGGTGTTGTGACACTAATCCCTGCTGGCAGAGTTGTGAATGATCCAACCATTCTGGAGAGCAATTTGAATTATATAAAACTGCATAACCTTTGATCTAACAATATTACTAGTACTATGTATCCCAAAGAGATCAATAAAAATGTGATTATGCAAAGATATTTAGAGCAGCACTTGTGGTGGTCAAGAATTAGAAACTGAGAGGAATGTCTATCAATTGGGGAATGGCTAAACAAGTTGTGGCATAAGACTGTAATGGAATATTATTGTGCTTTCAGAAATGACAAGCAGGATGATTTAAGAAAAACCTGGAAAGACTTAGATGAACTGATGAAGAATGAAGTGAGGAGAACTAGGGTAACACTGTACACAGAAAAATGCTGTATGATGAACTGTGAATAATTTAACTATTTCCAGAAATACAATGATCTGAGATAATCTCAAAGGATTTATGATGAAAAATGCTATCTGCCTCCAGAGAAAAAACTGGTGTCTTACTACAGACCTAAGGATACTACTTTTCTCTTTCTTTTTTTTGGTTTGAGTTTTCTTCCACAAAATGACTAATAATGAAATGTTTTACATGATTAAATATGTATAACCTATACGAGATTGCTTACTGCTTCAAGGAGAGTGAGGAAGGAAGGCAAAGAATTTAGAATTCAAAACTTTAAAAAATTAATGTTAAAAATTGTTTTTACAACTGGGAAAAATTTTTAATTTCCATTTTTTAATAATTTTTTATTTTTAGCTTTTTGTAAGGGGGAGGGCAGGACAACTGGGGTTAAATGACTTGTCCAAGGTCACACAGCTAGTGTTGTTAAGTGTCTGAGATCAAATTTGAACTCAGGTACTACTGATTCCAGGGCCAGTCCTCCATTCACTGCACCACCTAGCCTCCCCAAAAATATTTTTTTTTAAATTTCTCAAAAGAACATCCACAGATAGATGGAAGTCTTTTAATTAGATCAGAGAGTGCCTTACCAAGTGCCTGCTATTTGCAGTGTACTGTAAAACCTGAGAGAAAGGCAAAGATTAACAGGACAAGGCACAAAAAATGTAAGAAGGACACTGATAAGCTAAAGAACAAAGAAGTGAAATGAGTACAATAAAGGACCTTGACTTTATGTCCTGATAACCAACTGAATGAATAGCTTCTATTTTGCCTATGGAAGAGAAGACACAAGAGGGCATAAGACCTCAAAAAACTTCAAGCATCTAAAGGACTGTTACTTAAAACAGGAGTCAGATTTGTTCTCTTTGATTGCAGACAATACTAGTACCAATGAGTGGAAGTGATAGGCAAATTTGGATTGTATGCAGGAGAAAATTCCTAACAATAACAGCAGTCCCAATATGGACTGGAGGTGATGTGCTTCCCCCTTGTTCAGTCAACCCCATATTAAGTGTCTACTCTGTGCTGGACACTATGCTAGACACTGGGGATACAAATATAAAGAAAGACACAATCCCTACTCATAGAAAGAACTCCTTTGAAACTATTCCTGCCCCCGCCCCCCCCCCAAAAAAGGAATGGTGCATGATTTTTATTTTAACATTAATCCTATGCTGATGCCTAAAGTCTATGATCCTTTTATTCTTGAATTTTTTTCCAGATAGAGACCTGTTGCTCTTATGAAGTCATGGGGAAAATATTCTAATGGAAGAGATAAGTTAATATATAAGTATATATAGCATATGTATATAATGTACAGTAAATATAAAAGAAATAAGTTATTTGGGGAAGGAGGACACACACGGTTGGGAGAAATCAAGAAAGGCTTTATAGAAAGAAGTTGTACTTGAGATGCGACTTAAATGAGGAAAGTGACATTCTAGAACAGAAAGGAACAAAGAGAAGGCCAGTCTGGCTGGATCACAGAGTGCAGGAGAGCCAGTCCTGTCTCATGAAGCTGGAAAGATAGGCAAACAGTCTGTATCTGCATGTGGGTGGACCTGCCTGGAGACGGATAGAGGAGTGGTGTCTCGGTTCCTAAGACCATCAGAAATTTTTGTTTTCTGATAGTCTTGGATGACCCCTGTGACCCCTGTGAAAGGGACATTCAGCTCCCAAAGGGGTCGTGACCCACAGGTTGAGAACCACTGGCCTAGATGGTTCCTGAGAATTCTTCAATGTTGAAATTCACTTCTTACTCTCACAGAATAAGTGGTTAGGAGAAAAAAAGCAGTGAATAGAGACTATCCTTGCCAGATGTTTGGTATTAAAATGAAACATCAAAATTGGATGGTTCATAGAAGGGTTTTGTATTGTGTTTTTTTAGGATGGAAAAACATGAGTATGTTTCTAAGCAGAACTAATGAAGCAGACTTAAAGACGCAAAGGACAGACTGGATGATCAATGGATTAAATTCCTGAAGGAAGTGGGAAAGGACAGGCTCAAGAACAAGAAGTAAAAGACCCAACTTTGGAAAAAGAACACTATTCCTCTGATGCTGATGCTGTTCATTCATTTTCAGTCATGTCTGACTTCATGATCATATTTGCAGTTTTCTTGGCAGAGATTCTGGAATGGTTTTCTATTTCCTTCTCCAGTTCATTTTACAGTTGAGGAAACTGAGGCAAACAGGACTTAATGACTTATCAAAAAGCAAGTGTCTGAGGTCAGATTTGAACTCAGGAAGATGAGCTTTCCTAACTCCATGGCCAGAACTCTATCCATTGCACCACCTAGCTGCCCTCCTCTGAAATAAGGTAAAAAAAGATGAATGAAGTAGAAATTTTGTGGTATAGAAAAGAAGAGCTGATGAAGTTTTTGGTTAAAAAGAAAATTTAATTCTATCTTCTCAATAAAGCAGGAGAAAAGTTCAACTGCTAACCATATAGAGCTGAACTGAAAACTTCCAGACTTTGGGGGAAAGAGAGAATCTTCAAACTATTACTCTGGGGAATTTGTCAGAGTAAAAAGAAAGAAATTTCATGTAGCAGTGAGAACCCATGTGCAGTGACAGACTGACTAGAAGGGTTCCTTTGATTCCAATTACTACTTGTTGAAAAAGCCAAAGTATAATCATAGAATTAGAAAATAATCTAATCTTAGAACTGAGTGAGATCTTAGTAATCCTGGTTCCCAACAGGAATTTACCAGCAAATCTCAAAGCTTTACCTGGTAGATTTCCAAGCTGGCTACTTCTGATCATGCCTCTCCTACTGGTTTGGTGGGATTCACAGCAAGAAGGGAATATAGTAAAAAGGACTGTCTCCTCCCTGATGTCACTTAGATTTCATTGCCGGTAAATAAACCATCCCACTTCTACCACTCCAGTGCCAAATGAAAAGAATGTTTCTCCTCACAAAAACCCCAGGTCCCTCTGGTTCCCAACTCTCTCATTTTACTAAGGAGAAGAGGTTAAGTAACTGGCCAAACTTCCTGCAAACTTGAAGGTGGTTGCAGAGCTGAGGGTAAATCTAAATCCAGTCTTCTATCTCTGCAATGAAAGTATTCCTTCACCATCCCCCAAAAATCTTACAAGAATTAGAGCCATGTGGGATAAATGCAAAGAAACTTTCCTGTAGCAATGGGGGGGAAGAGGGGAGGAAGGGGGAGCAGGCCCCACAGTGAGATGCCAACTCTAGCCCTTTAAAATTCAGAGCCTACATTTATATGGATTTTACCTACAAAATGTGGCAACACTACAAAGTTCCTCCTGGAGAGTTATATTATATCAGTTTTAGTCCCAAGAGAGAAAAATGTCAGATGTAGTCATGGGTTTTCCTACTTTTATAAAGATGACATCATAGTACACAGCATTAGGAAAGAAAATATGTTAATGTCAGCATTATCCAGCTCCAGTCTGCCACTCCTCAAAACAATTTCACTATACAACCTAGGGGACTACTTCTTTTCACAACCCTACAAGTACTATATTCCTATCCAGCTAGTCCTTACATTTATGGTCAACCTGATTCACATTTCTAGTTACAAATCTGCTAAGGTAAGCATCTTGCCCAAGACTACAAACCCAGAAGAGAACAGAAGCAAGATCTTCATTGGTCAGCATAACTTTCAAAGCTCTACTTCATTATCCCTGAGGATTTTACCAGTTGTGGCTTGTATTTTTTACTCCCCTTCACAGGTTCTCTTCTCCAGCCAAGTAAATATGCTCAATTCCCTTTGTACGCAACTTGCTTGCTCCTGCTCCCATATCTTGAAATGTGTCTTTTTCACTGCCTATAATACAGTGGAAAGCTCCTTTTCTCATCTCCAAACCATCTCCTATATCTTCTTCAAAGCTTAGCTTATATTTTACCTCAAATTTTTCGCAATTAGGGAAGGCAGAATAGAATAGTAGCATAGTATAACAAAAAGAACACCCAAATAAACGTTAGAATCTTAGAGGGGAGTCCCAGCTCTACTGACTGAATTTGTGGTATGTGGTGTGATCCTGGCAAGTCAGTTAACCTCTCTGAGGTTCAAATTTCCTCTTCTATAAAATAAAGGGATTGAACTAAATAATTTCTAAGATCCCTTCTAGATCTAAAACTCTGAAACTTTATGCCTTACTCCCTAAGTGAGGTCACCTCTACTCAGAGCCTTCCTCACTTAAGTAATAATTTCCATTAAAAGCAGTCTACAATTTACAAATAGCGTTTGTTCTTAATGCCCTTTTTTAGTCGTCTGTTTGGCATATAGCACCCATTTGGCCATAAAAACATTGTAAATATTGTTTATGTTCCCAGGCTAGACTACAGAAAGTTATTCAGTCTCCATTTGGCAAAAATGTAGGTCTGATAGTATTGGCCAAAGTTCACAGGATCATAAAAGAAATGAAAAGCACCTCCAATCATCTCATCTAATCCTATCAACTTACAGATGAGGAAACTGAGGTCCAATAAGGATCAATTTAAAATTTTAAAGGTTCAATTTCAAAATTACACAGCTCTTGGTCCTGACAGCAGAAACTAACAAAGACATCTTTGTCTTATTTGGGGCACAGAGCCGATCTTAAGCGAAATTCAGAAGTGGTTCAAAAGTTATCTGTGGTACCCTATCTGTATTCTTTTCCCATACTACAGCATCCCTGTCCAGAGTGCTAAGCTGTACTAAGTCCTCTCTCACTGCAGCACCTCATAAAATCCTGCCCAACCCCCTAAGAACAAGCTCCAAAATTACCTTCCTGGACCCAAATCAACCAAAAGTCCTAGAGAGTGCCTAGAAAGTCACAATTAAATGGTCAGAATTACATACCAAAAATTCACTATATTTCATAAATTAATAAGCGACAAATCACTGCACAACAAAAAAAAAACCTCAAAAAACTTGAAAATTCAACAAACTTCTGGAACCAAAGTATCATCTGACGAAACAATGACCCATAAAACTTTAAGAAGTTTTCAAAAGATGTCACCATCCAAAATATTCACAATCTTCAATCCATGTGGAATGAGAAGCTCTCAAAGTAAAAAGACCTAGCAGAAGAAAATAAAAACTAAGTGTACAAAGTATCAAATATAAAACATACCCATCATCCTGTCACTGGAATTGTCTCCCATTCCAATACTTTTATTCAATGATATAAAGCAATCAATACAGCCATATGCACAATAATCTATTGAACATTAAACAGTAATCTAAGCTGATGAAAAGAACTATAACAACAACAATAATACTTATACAGGCTTTAAAGTTTACCAAGATGTTTTCATAGTCATTACTTTATCTTCATAATGATCCTGTGAGATAAATGGAGCAGATTCAAAAATCTCAAGGTTGTAAGGGATCTCAAATACCATCTAGCCCAACCCAAGACTGTAAAAGAATCCCTATAAGGAAAGGACTCAACATCTGTACTAAAAATCTCCAGTGAAAGGGAATCCTCTCCATTCCACGACAATCCTTCCCACACTTCTGAACATCTCTAACTAGGACTCTGGTTTTTATTATTCTGTTTTCTGAAACTGAGTTTATAAAGCAAATGTATATAGTAGCTTCTTCTCAGCCCTCAAATCTTGTTGACCTCTTTGCAACATGAACTGCCTCCTCCAAGAAATCTTCACACTGGTTTTCATGACACAGTTCTGCTGATTTTCCAAAACATCTAACCAATCCTATTCTCAGTCTCATTTGCAATATCTGAGGGGGAGTGGGGGGAGGAGAAGGTATGGGAGGTAGCATCTCAAAGGTTCCATAGGATAACAGAATTACAGATTTAGAGTTCAAAGGAACCTTAGAGGTCATCTACTATAATCCTTGTATTTTACATGAGGAAACTGAAGCAAAGAGAGGTTAAATGACTTAACTATATCAGAGAGCTAGGAAATGCCCAAGGCAGAATTTAAACTCAGGTAAGCCAAACCCAGCAAACCATCCCTTTTATGGCCTTCCAATGACTCCCAAATCTACATAAATTAATCTTTATCTCTCCCTCCACTGTTCCAGGGTCCAGCAAATCCAAATGCCTATGGGTCATCTCCACTAGATAGCCCATAAGCATCTCAAACTCAATAGGCCCAAAACAGAATCCATTATCTTTCTCCAGAGGCCACCCCAATCCTAACTTCCTCATTTCAGTCAAGGATACTACTATAATTTCAACCACACCTATAAACAACATAAATTTCTTTCTTTTGGCACCTCTATCACTCTCACCCCACATAAGAAATATAAAAACAAAATCCTTCTAAAAAATATTCCAGCCTACCTTTTCAAACTAATTATCACTTCTCTTCACTCATGCTACATTACATCCAAACAGACCAATGCTCTATTTTCAGTAGACAACATTCCAGCTTCTATCTGTGTCTATACAGGCTATCTATGCCTGAAATGCTCTCCCCCTTCCTCATCTCCAATTTTACAAATGCTCAGATCTCTTTGAGAGTCAACTCAAGTGCTACTTCCTTCAAGAAACCTCTCATAAGTCCTCCAGCTGTTAGAAACCCCCCTACATCCCCATATCTTTTGATAGATAAATGGGCAAACAAATTCTTATTTGTAGGACCACAAACTTGGTGCTGTAAGGGACCTCAAAGACACCTCATGGGTTTTCCTGGAACAAAGGTTCGACAAGGTTGAGGGATTTTTTTTGAGGCCACAGCAATAAGTGGTAAAGCCATGATTCAAACTCTTGTTCCCCAAGCACCTTCTTTCAAAACTGCCACCTTGTTCATTCATCCAATAATTTAAGTTCCCAACTATGAAGCAGACACCTGGTGAGATGGAAGACAACACCTAGTATAACAGAGGAGAGAGGAGATCAGGACACTGAAATTTAAGGGTATAAGGACCCTTCAAAATCATCAAGTCCAACTTCTGCATTTTACAGAGAAGGAAAACAAATAGCTGAGTGACTGACTTGCCCAGTGTCACGCAAGTAATCAAACAGTGGAATTAGGAGTTTTGAACACAGGCTGTGGCTCCAAACTGGAGGTTTCATTTTCCACCACTAAGCGTACTGTGCCTATAGCCTAAGGACTTTAAAAACAGCTCTAGGTAGCTTTGTTTTGTTTTATAATTTTCTTTCTCCAGGTAGCTATTAATCCCAAACTAGTGAATTTTACAAAAGGAACCATGACCAAAAGTAACAGGTATTTCCCACTACACTTAAAAGGAATGGTTAAACATGATTGATTCAGCTGAATACAACAAACATCAAGCCATGAACAATAAACATTAAAAATAACAAAGAATTTAGGGAGGAGACCCAGATGCCAAGTTTTCATTTAATATTTTTCTTAAATATGTCTAATTCATAGTTTTAGCTCCTAAAAATGCTAAACTCAAATGAGAATCTCCTGTAAAAATTCTTCAATAAACAATCTTCTATCTGGAAAGTGAAGTATAACTGAAAGCATTTTAAGTTGACCTTACAATCTGAAGGTGGTAGCTTTAACATCAAGCCAAATGGTAAAGTCAAAAGTAATAGAATAGAGAAAGGAGCGTTTCTTTATAATGATTTATGATCAGTAATGCTAAGCCCTCCAGTGCTTCCCTATGATCTGCTGGTTACCAGAGGTTGTCACACAATTAGGCCAGAGCAGTGAAACAAAGTGAATTGAACAAGACCAGGAAAACAATGAATGACAAAACAAGCTAAGTATTGCAAAATGATAATGATCAAGCTTGGCCCCAAAGAACAGACACAAAAAGACATTCATTCCCTTTCCAGAGGAATGGAATATTGTGTATACTCTCCGTTTTGATGTGTTGGATGGTTTTGCTGAACTTTTTTTCTTCCTCTTTTTAAAATTCTTTATTCTAAGGGATGGTTATTGGGGTTTGGGGGGAAGAGAGATAAAAGTCAGCCACTTAACAAGTATTTATTAAATGCTTTTTATGTGCCAGATGCTGCTAAGCAACAGGGACACAGAGAAAGGCCAAAATAGTCCCTGCCCTCAAAGAGCATACATTCTAATAGGAGGGCCAACATCAAACAACTATGTACTTACAAGATCTATACAGGGTAAACTGAAGGTCATCTCATAGGGCAGGCACTAGCATTAAGGGAGACCAAGAAAGATCTGTCGAAAAGGCGAGATTTTAGCAGATACATCAGGGAAGCAAGAGAAATCAGGAAGAGGGGAGGAAGGAGATCATCCCAAGCATGGGTGACAACCAATGCAAAAGTCCAAAGTCAAGAGATAGAGTGTTTTGTGGGAAGAATTGTGAGGAGGTTGGTGTCTCTAGAATGTAGAATATGTGCTGGGGAGTAAAGTATATTAAGACTGGAAAGGCAGAAAGAGACCGGATTATGAAAAGCTGTAAAAGTCAAATCCGTTATTTTATATTTCTTCCTTGAGGTAATGAGGAGTCACTAGAGTTAACTGTGGTTGAGAGGACGTGAGAGCAACATGGTCAGATCTATATTTGAGAAAGATCTCTTTGGTAGCTGAGTGGCTGTAAGGAGAGATATGATGCTGGCAAACTCACCAATTGCCAATAATCCAGGCCTCGAGATGATGAAGACCAGGGCGGTAGCAGTGTCAGGAGAAGAAAGGGAAGGAGAGATGCTGTGAAGATAAAAAAACAGAACCTGTAAATCAACTGAATACTGAAAGCTGACACCTAGATCACCCATCTGGTTGACTGGGAAGATAGTGCTACCCTCAAAAGCAATAGGGAAGTTAAGAAGAGAGGGAGGTTGGGGAAAAAGATCATGAATTGGGGCGGCTAGGTGGCGCAGTGAATAGAGCACCGGCCCTGGAGTCAGGAGTACCTGAGTTCAAATCCGGCCTCAGACACTTAACACAAAAAAAACTAGCCCTGTGACCTTGGGCAAGTCACTTAACCCCAACTGCCCTCCAAAAAGCAAAAAAAAAAAAAAAAAAAAAAAGAGTCTATTGGAAAGCACAGGTGGGTAGTATAGTGGATAGAGAAACCACCTTGGAGTTAGGGGTCCTGAATTCAAATCTAGTTTCAGACACTATTGTGTGACCTTGGGCTAGTCACTTACTCTTGATTGCCTCAAAAAAAGTCTACTGGATAACCAGTCCTAAATGCCCAATGGGCAGTCAAAAATGAGCGAATGAAGGTCAGGAGAGAGGTTAGGGTTGAACAAGTAGACCTGAAAATTTTCTACATAAAGATGAAAATTAAATCCACAGGAGATGATTTCACCAAGCAAAATTGTAGAGTAAGAGAAGAGAAGAGGGTTCAGTACAGAACCTTGGGAAAAACCCATGATTAGTCACACAGGTGATACAAACATAAGATACAGCAATAAAAACTTGATTTTAAAAAATAAAACTTAAAAAATAATAAAGAAATCAGTATCCTAATTTTCTGACAATTTGAAAAATTATAAGTATCCTGCAGTAAAGTCAACAGAAGTCGAATTTTATAAAAGATATGTTATTCTGGTTACATTTTCTCCATTATAGCAGAATATAAAGGCTGTATTTGAAAGCACCAAATCTTTTTGATCTTCTAGTTCCTAGAGAAATATACAAACTTTATAACTTCTTTTCACAGCCTAAATTTTTATCTGAACTATATACTGACTATGATTCCTTCTAAACAAGTGAATAAAAAAGTGAACAGGTATAGTCATAAAAATAATGTTAAGTCCATATACCAAAAGCTTTTATTTTCCATCCTTAAGATCAGTATAACTCACTTAAGTAAACAGAAATGCTTGCTAATTTTATTTCCTTTCTATCTTAGTAAAAAGGCTGTAATGTCTAAATTGTTATGGTTCATCAATAAAACTGATAGTCCTATTAATGTCTAGTTCAAAAACAGAAACAAAAATATCTACTAGCAAATCCCTCAACTACAGGAAAACAAAAATCAATTTGTGAATTTCTCCAATTGTTTTAGAAAACAATTAGGAATTATTCCAGAAAGGCAACTGAAAGTCAAAGACAAAAAAGAAGGATCCTGTGTACACCAAAATATTCAGAGCATCTTTTCAGTCATAGCAAAAAAGGGAGGAGAAATAAAGTACATGCCCACTGATTGGGGAATGACCAAAAAACTCTTGCAAATAAATGTAATGGAATTGTTGCATAAGAAATAATAAATACAAAGAATTTTTAAAAACTTGGGAAGACTTGCATGAACTGACAAAGAGTGAATCAAGCAGAACATATACGATAATTAAAAAACATTAAAAAGACCTCAGAATTACGTTTAACTTAATGATCCATTTTGATTCCAAGGGTGGTGGAGAGATGTAGAATGCTGCATGCCATTAGGGCATGCGTTGGCCTGTTTTACTTAACTGTTAGGCAAAACAGTCCTTGTCACAAGGGAATGGCAGTACTTAGTGATTGCATTTTATTTCTTTTTCAAGCTTCAATCAAGCCCATCAGCTGAAGAATGAATGGCTAAAGGAACGCTGGTACTTAAATGTAATGGAATATTGCTGATGAATATAAAAATATGATCTGCTGTAAACAGAAACTGGAAAACAGCCCACACATTAATACAAAAATGAGACCAACAAGAACAGAAAGAATTGGATACTATAACTGCTAATAAGCAAGCTCAATCCAGAAGATGAGCTGAGAAAATGCACTACCCTGCCCTCACTGCAAAGAGATTATGGGTGCAGAGTACTAGAGAGATACAACGGGACGTGGTTTTGAAGAATTCTGTCCCCTTCTTTCTTTTTTAACCTTTGTTACAAGGGGCGATGGTGCAGATGGGAGAGAGAAGAGAGATGAAATGAAAAAGATTTATTCCTCATATATTTAAGCGTGTACAGGCTGTCTCCACCAATAAAATATAAGATCCCTGAAAGCAAGAACTACCTTATTTTTGTCTTTATGTACCAGGGCCCTAGCACTAAATAACAGCATAATAAAAGCTTACTGAAAACAAGACGCTAACAAAGTAATATGGCTTAAAGCCTCAGTAAGATTCCTCTAACGCCAATAATGATGGTCTCAAATTCTATCTCAATCTTTTCACAAAGACTTGTTACTCCAATCACATCTCAAGAAAAAAGGGTCGAGAAAATTCCATAAAAAAGAGCTACAAAACCTGAAGAGCCTGACAACATTATTCTGTGTATAAGGAACAATTCATATGTAAAATACCTGCATTGCTTCAGAAATGAAGATTTTTAAAATTATTTTTAAAATTCATCTGATTTAGGGGTAGCCAGGTGGCACAGTGAATATAGCACCTGCCCTGAAGTCAGGAGGACCTGAGTTCAAATCCGACCTCAGACACTTACTTACTTACTGGCCCTGTGACCCTGGGCAAGTCACTTAACCCCAGTTGTCCTTCATTCTCCCCTCCAAAAAAGGGAGAAAAAAATTCATCTGATTTTAGTTTTATTTGGTTTGTATAGCAATAACACGTTCAATTCAAACATGTTAAAAAAAAAAAAAAAAACACTGCTTTCCAAAAGTTAAATACCACTGGTATAATTTTCTAAAAAACATAGTGACTCATTCAGGGACAACAATGTAATAGAAAGATATTACCTCATCATTTTAGCCAGAAGCCTGTTACTGAATGGGAAGGGGTATAGGGGGTGGAACTGAAGGAGGCAACCTCTGAGGTTTATACCATCTAACAACTAGCAAGAAAGGAGATTTTTAAAACTCAGGTAGAAAAAAACACTACATATCCTCAAATCCTCTTTTTGGAGCAAAAATTCGGTTCTATATGTCAAAACTTCCTCACCTTATCTTGCTCCACACCTAGCTCAACTATCCCCACTTCCAATCTAAATAGGTTATTTTCACTTAGCAATTCCACACCAATTAAGCTATAAAATGATAGTTTTAATTAACCAGTTGGAGGAAAAAAATTGTCACTAAACTGCTGAGAGTATATAGGGATGAAAGGAAGTCAACTTTTCATTTACTGTAGAGACTCACTTATTTATAAATGCCCAGGTGAACAATTTTAAAACTTTTATATAAGAGCCTGACATCTTTTTCTGACTAAAGATCAAACTAAAAATAATATTTGCTGGAAGGCACCTGTTCTGAAAATACAGTTATCACTTTAAATAGTTTTCATGAGAGAGCAAATAAGTACAGCCCAGAGCCAAAAGCCAAAGCTGCCTGCCCTCCACCCGCCAACACTGGAATCTTGCACATGAGGCGGAGGGGTCACCTAAACCTTCTTACTCTGGCCATTCATGGTTCATTTCTCACGGATAAAGCTGTCACTGTTCCAGGATTTAAACACTCTTAAACTGCTAACATCAGTCAATAACCCAGCCTTTAAACTACAAATCAGATAGCTCCTACTATCCCAGGGCTCAGTTTGACTTCATCCCTTTTCTCTTTCACAACCTCTCCTTATTTCCAATCACTTCTCAACCTCAGGCCATACAGTTTCTCACCCAATCATTCCACAAACTGCTCTCTAAAGGGCTCCTGAACTGTAAAACTTAGTCTTTTCTCAATTCTTATTCTACTTTAACACTGCAGCTTTTGACACTGCCAGCCCCATCCACCTTTATTAATATTTTCCTTCCTCAGTTTTTGTAATTGTTACTCTCTTGGATAAATCATTTCATTAGTTAATTTTTTAAAAGTATATATTAGAAAAAAGTAGATCAATGAAACAAACTAGACAAGGGAAAATAAGGAATAATGAAACTCAATGACCCAGTGTTCTTCGATAAACTGGAAAGAATATAAATCACTTAATAAAGAATTCACCACTTGATAAAACTTCTAGGAAAACTAAAAAGCAATCTGACAGGTCGACTCCCAGGGAAATATTTAACAAAAAAAAAGTCATTCCCAACAGATAAGTGGTCTGTTGACATGAACAAATAGATTCACGCATGTAGTACTATTAAACATATTTTCAGACTATTTCTATGTATTGAGCAATTATGTTTATTTTTGTCCTCTGTCTTTTAAAAAATACTGTTATATAGGATGTTGCTGGCACTGTACCAAGCACTTTACAACTATTATCTCATTTAGCCCTCACAATAACCCTGGGAGATGGGTGTTACTATTATCTCTATTTTACATTTGAGGAAACTGAGGCACACAGCTTAAGTGACTTGCCCCAACCTTCACAGCTAGTATTTAAGGCTTAAGTCAAATTCAAGTCTTAGTGACTCCTATGCTGCACCACCCAATTATTAAGAAGAAAAGAGTAAGAGATACTAGGAGAAATTTTGGTGGTTTAAAAAAAAAAAAACAGCCACTGAGGCAGCTAGGGGGTGCAGTGAACAGAGCACCGGACCTGGATTCAAGATGACCCAAGTTCAAATCCAGCCTCAGATAGTTAACACTTAGTATCCATGTGGGCAAGTCACTTAACCCCAATTGCCCTCCCCACAAAAATCGGGAAAAAAGCCCATCAATAAAATTTTTTTTTGTTTTTTTTACTTTTTTTTCATTGACTTATTTACTTTTAGTTTACAAGATTCAGTTCCACAACCCCTTGAGTTTCAAATTTTCTCCCCTCCCTTTCCTCCTCCATAGTGGCAAGCAATCATGTATAGGATCTGCAAATATTTTCACATTGTACAATGTCTGGTTGTATAGAAGAGTTATAACCAATGGAGTGTACAATGGGAAAAAAAGAAATAAAACCAAACATGATAAAGAATGATAGCATGTATTGTTTCAGTCTCCATTTAAACTCTGATCTTTCTAGATCCTTCTCTGAATGTAGATATCTCCTTCCATCCTGAGACTTGTAGAGTTGTCTTACAGCTGTGAGTTGCCATAAATAAATTTTAAAAACTTTTTATGAAGTACTTACTGTGTTGCAAGCACTGTGATAGGAACTGAGTATATAAACACAAAAGTGAGACCTGCCCCTGCCCTCAAGGGGCTTCTATTCCCAATTGTGTCAGATAATACTCTTGATGACCTCATCAGCTCCTATATATTCAATTACCACCTCTAAACAAATGTTATATATATTTACCATCCTATTCTCTTTCCTTCTGTCCAGCCCCACATTACCACAATTTTCAGAAGCTCAGTTACCCTCTACCCTCACATGAATGCCATTGACAATATAAGCAAGAAGGTATCCAGCCTCTGCCTGATGGTCTGTCCTGAGGTCTTCCCTCCTTGGGCAGCCCATTCTATTCGCTATAAATTTTTTTCCCCAACATCGGACATAACCCCATATCACTGAAACTTCTAACTCATTGCTGCTCCTAGTTCTATCCTTCGAGGTCAAACCAAACAAGTCTATTGCCTCTCCTACCTGGCAGTCTTTCAAATATTTAAAAGATAGCTAGCTATTCACATCCATTTTGTGGAATACCTCCACCCCATTCTCTCCTTTCTCTATTCCAGGCTAAATATCTAAATTGATATTCAAATAACATGAACTCATTCAGGTCCTTACTATCCATAAACAAGAATTTATTAAACAACTACCATGCACCACGTGTGAGGCACTGCTAGATACTAGAGACAAAGAATGTGGGCCCCGCCCACAAGGACCTTACAATCCAACAATAAGAGACAACTTGCATAGGAAAATACAAGAGAAATACAAAGTAATTTCTAGGGTTTGTAAATAGCAACTGAAAGTATCAGGAAGAATTTCATATAGAAAATGGTACTTGATCTGAACCTTATAAGGAATCAGAAATTGTAAGAGATGAAAGTGAGGAAGAAATACATTCTAAGCATGAGGGAGAACCAGCCAAAAGGCAAAGAGATAAGAGTGCTCTCTCTGGCAGAACAATAAGAAAGTCAGTTTGGGTGAACCACAGAGCACATCAGAGTACGTAAAGGGAGTAATGTATAAAAAGGCTGGAATGGTAGGACGGCAGGTTATAAAGGGTTTTAAATGCCAGAGTTGTTTATATTTAATCCTAGAGGTAATAAGAGAACAAATGACATTAACTGAATAAGGATATGACGTAATAAGACCTGTGCCTTATGAACAGATATACAGAAAAGAGATAGGGAAAACCAACAGAAATAAATAAGCACGAAAACCAATCCACAATAGCAGTCAAAAGATATAAACAAAATAGTTCTCAAAACAGTAATTGCAAACCATTAACCACTATATAAAAGATGTTCCAAATCTCTAATAATAAGGAAAAAAACCTGTCTCCAAATAACCCAGAGGTTTTATCTTGTAACCAACTAATTGGCAAAGATGACAAAAAAAGGAATACTCAGTGTTGGAGGGGTTGTGACCCAGGATATTAATTCATTGCTGGAGCAGCTATGAACTAGTACAACCATTCTGGAAAGCAATTTGTAATTATGCAAAAGAAGTGACTAGAAACGTCCATAACCTTTTGTCCTAGAGATCCTCTGGCTAGATGTGAGCCCCAAGGGGATCAGTGACAAAAAGGAAGATTCCATATGTACGAAAATATTCACAGCAACATTTTCAGAGTGTCAAAGAACAGGAAATAAAGCAAATGCCAATGACTGGGGAATGGCTAAATAAAAAAAAAGTAGTGGAATACATGATTATAATGGAATACTAATAATGCTTTAAGAAAGGATAAGACTAAACATGAACTGATGTAAACAGAACCAGGAAAAACAGTATGTACAATAACTACAATAATGTAAATAGAAAAAAACAACTACTCAATGGAGCAATACTGAAGGCTGCACAATTATAAAAGACAAATTTAACCCCAAATAAGATCTGAGAAGACACCTCCCCCTTGCTCCTTCGCAGAGATCCAGAGTGTGGAACCCTGTATATAATAAGTTAATTCAAATACACTGATCATGTTTACTGATTTTTTTTCTCTTCCTCTTTTTTCCTTGAAGAAAAGTCTTAAGTAACATAAGGAACAGGTCTCTGGGGAGAAGAAAATGGACATGATAAAAAAGGTAAGCAATATAAAAACAAAACACATCAATAAAAATCTATTTTCATATAAAGAATATCACTTTAGCAGCTATTTGGAGGAGAGACCTGAAGTAGACCTGAAGTGGAGATATTAATTAGGAAATTATTTCAGTAGACCAGGCAAGAGTGATAGGAGCTGGAAAAAAAAATGTAAATGACAAAAAAGGAAAATGGTAAATCCAATGCTGGGGGAAAAAAAGTATGCTAATGCACTATTGGTGGAACTGTGAACTACTGCAACCATTCTAGAAAATAATTTCAAACTATGCCCAAAAAGCTATTAATCAAATACCTTTTACTGCTAATAGGTATATATCCCAAAGAGATCAAAAAAAATGAAAAGGACTTATATATACAAAGTATTTATAGCGGCTCTTTTTGTAATACCAACAAATTGGAATTTGAGGGTATACCCATCAATTAAGGAATGGCTAAACAAGTTACGGTACACAAATGTGATGGAATACTACTACAGAGTAAAAAAAATGAAAGGGATGGTGTCAGAAAAACCTGGGAACACTTACATTAACATAACAAAGATTATAAAGATAATCAATTGTGAAAAACTTGGTATTTCTGGTCAACAGAAAGACCCACCATAGCTCCAAAACACTCATGGTGAAAAATGCTATCCATCTCCAGATAGAGAGTACAGAATGGAGCGTATTTTTTTCTCTCTTTTTCTTGGCTAATCTTTTTTAATATCGCTAATGACGAAATTTGTTTTACATGAATTCATATTTGTAATGGGTTTTGTATTTCTTGTCTTCTCACTGGTTGGGGGAAGGGGAGAACCAGAAGCCTAAAATAAAATCGAATGGTAAAAAATAACAGTGATAGCAGGGTGGTAGTCATGTGAGCATAAAAAAAAAAAGAATAAATGGCAGTCATTACAGTAGTAGAAATGGTAAGATGTAGCAATGATTTGGGAATGTGAGGTGAATGAGAACGAGGAGCTAAGCTTTAACACTGCAGTTGTGAACCTAGATTATCAGAACAGTGGCAGTGTCCTCAACAGAAATAGGGAAGTTCAAGAAAAATTTGGGAGGGTAAAAATATTAAGTTCAGCGTTGAATACGTTGAATATGAGCTGCCTTTTGGATATGCAATTGGAAACGTCCAAAAAATGTGGGTACAAGTGAACAACTAGGTATGGATATCATAACATCCTAGCACAGTCATCAGCACAGAGATGATAATTAATTTCATTTGACCTTATCAGATAACCAAAGAATTAAGAGTTGAGAGAGAGGAGAGAACCAGGAACACTGCCTTGCATATGCAGAGAATGGAAGATAGATGATGATCCAGCAAAGAAAGGAGTCTAAAGTTGTTGAGTCAGGCAGGTAGAAGGAGGGCCAATCATAAAATCCCAGGAAAAGAGAAAGTGGTCAACATCATTTACTGCAAAGATATCAAGAAGACTGAGAAAAGACCATTAAATTCGAACTTAAGAGAAAGCACTTTCAACTAAGAGATGAATTAAAAACCAGATAGCAAAAAGCTAGAGTGTAGACAGTTTTTTCTAGGAGTTTAGCTGAAAGAAAAGACAGAGAAGACAAGAGTTTGAAGAAATTTCAAGATCTATAAAAAGATTGGGTGTTGGGTGGTTGGTTGTTTTGTTTTTTTAACAGGGGAGATTGAGGCATGTTTGGAGACAGAAGGGAAGGGACCAGGAGATAAGAAAAGATGGAAGATCAAGGACAGACAGGATTATTGTGGGGTCATTTGCTGGAAAAGGAGGGGAATGGGAGGCAGAGGGCTTGAAACATGATATTCTGGAAAGCAAAGTAGCTACGATTACAACCAAGAATAATCTATCCCACAAAACTGAGTTATAACCCTTCAGGGAAAATATGGATATTTAATGTAATGGAGGACCTTCAAGCATTCCTGATGTTAAAAAAAAAACAACAGATCTTAAATAGAAAATCTGATATTCAAACACAAGACACAAAAGCATAAAAAGGTAAACGTGGAAAAGTAATCATAAGGAACTGAATAAAGTTAAATTGTTTACATTTCTATTAGGGAAAATGATACATGCAATTCCTAAAACTTTATCATTATTATAATTAAATAATAATTTATCATTACTAAGACACTAAAAAGAGTACACACAGAGAGCATGCGTGTGAGTAGATTATGTTGGAAGGATCACCAAAAACAATGAAGGAGTAAGAAAAACTGGATGCACTGGAAGAAGGGAGAAGGGAGAGGGAAAATGGGGAAAATTTTCACACATTAAAGAAAGATGAAATGAGCTTTTACAGTGGAGGAGGAAGTAGGGAGGAGTGTCGGGCAACTCCAGGATATCATGCAAATTAATACAACTCTGAAGTACCGCTTTACACCTCTCAGAAATAACACATACAGGAGCAGATGAGGAAAAATAGATACAATAATCACTTGTTAGTGGAATAGTAAACTGGTCCAACTATTCTGGAGAATAATTCTGAACTACACCCAAAGCTATTAAAACTGCGCATACCTTTAGACAAAGAAATCAAAGAAAAAGGAAAAAGACCTATACATACAAAAATATTTATAGCAGCTTTTTCTGGGGTGGCAAAGAATTGGAAATGCTATGTGAAACTGACACAAAGTGAAAAGAACCAGGAAATCATTGCGCACAGTAACAGTTATGTTGTAATGACGATCAACTGTGAAAGACTTGGCTATTCTAATCAATAAAAGGATCCAAAGACTCATGAAAAAATGCTATCCACTTCCCAAGAGAGAACTGATGAACTTGGAGTACTAATTCAAGTATAATTTTTTTGCTTTATTTTTTTCTTCATAATATAGCTAATTTGGAAATGTTCTGCATGATTTCACACATATAAAAGATATACTGTTAGTCTTCTCAGTGGGCATAGGAAAAGTATAAGGGAGGGAGAGAATCTGGAACTCAAAATTTAAAAAGAAAAGAACATTACATATAAATAATATTTATTTTTTAAAAAGCATTTACAACTACAACTGTGTATCAGGCACTGCACTAGATGCTGGAGGGGAGGGGAGGGGAGGGGAGTCTTTGACAAATGCAAAAAAATAAATCAACTACCTTTCCAGTGTTATTTCAAATTACTCCCCTCTATTTGCTCTCCATTCCAATCAAACTGGTTTAATTAGCCATTTTCCCCTAGACAATATTTTCTGTGCCTTTGCAGAGGAAATGCCCAACATTTATCACACACTCTGTGCTCACTTTCACCTCTTATGATCCCTCACTTTTCTCAAAGGACAGCTCAAGATGCCATCCCCTATAAAAGATCTCTCCCCCAGTTAATTAATGTCCTCCCTCTCTGGAAATTCCTCTGAATAATTTGCATTTACTTACTTTTATGCATATGATATACCCGCCATTGAACTTCTGAACTTAAGCAGGGGCTGTTTCATGTTTGTCTTCCTATCTCCAGTGTCTAACAAACTGCCCTGCAAACAGTATGCTCTTCTAAGTATTTGCTGCCATGAATGACATCATTACTAGTTAGTATGCATCAGAGCTCTATACATTCCCACCATACCCCCCAAAAAAAAGCCACAGATAACTTTTCTTGAACATCTTTCTCAAAAAGACTGGCCATTCACAGTAATAGATTTCTCTAAATCAGTCACCCTTTACACAGATGACATGTAAAATTTCATTTTGCTAAACCTTTCCTGTACATCAAACAATTCTGTTATAGAAAGCCACTGATATTTTGGTTTCCTTTTTTTCCTGGGGGCTGAAGAGGAGGGGAATAATTATTTCAAAATTGAAAAAAAAATTAATCTATTGCAAAACATTGGATCATGGAATATGCATCATAATTATAGCAAGCCAAACAAAGTCAGAGCATTGATTACCATCTTGGATCTCTATATAATACTACATTAACAATCTCTGGCTTAAATAGACTACCAACAACCCAAATTCGATCTGGTAAACAGACTGCTCTAGAAGCTAAATATAAAATTTAATCCTAGTAGGATGGGATTTTAAAGGGTCTTTGACACATTCAAACTCACCCCCATTCAGGAATCTCTACTTTAGGATATCTGGGCTTTCAAACTCTACTCAAAGACTTCGAGGAACAGAGGGCTCACACAAGAGTCTATTCCTTAACAGGCCAACATTATTTGTAAAGAAAGTTCTTTCTTCTACCAAGAGGACAGGCTGTTTCCTCAACAATTCCCTAAGAACAAGACTGTTTATTGCAATTTACCAAAAGTTCAACTGCTTGTTAGTATTGTTATTGTAATCACCGTGTATACTGTTCTCTAGGTTCTACTTTTCTTTACATCAATTCATACAAGTATTCTCATACGTCCCTGAATTCCTTATTTATTTTTTCTTAGAAGACAGTAATATATTACCATTCATATTACAATTTTCCTCTTCTTTCTAGAGGAGTTCAATACCTAGCTCTCAGTCTTCTTTTCCACCCAATCTGTTCCCTCATACTTAGGCACTTCAATATACATAAGGAGGGCCTCATGAACACTCTGACCCCAGCAGTTCATTCAGCGCTAGTCCCATGACCTTCAGTAGCTGTTCCAAACATTCTTCCATTCTCACTCCATACCATTCCCTCCTCCTCCCTCTCAAGAGAGTACCTCACCTCCTATTCTAAGAAAAAAAACTAGACCATCAGTGAACCTCCCTGTGCCCCTTTATTCCAGATTTCTCTGCATTATCCCCCTTCTCTCTCTTTGCTCCAATCTCTGAAGAAGTGGTGCTTTTTCTTAACCAAAGCTAATTTCTCTACTTATATTGTTGGAGGGGCGCTCCAATAAACATTCCTCCTCTCTCCCTCATCTTCTGTTTGTCCCAATCTAGTGACTTCTCTATCACCTAAAAGTTTACCTAGATCTCCCCAATACTTATAAAAACCTGTACTTGACACCATTCCCCAAAAGATAAGCAGAGTATGAAAAGGCAGCTTTCAAAAGAAGGAAGGTAAGCCATCAACCATATGAAAAAATGCTCCAAATTACTAACAAAATAAAAATTTTAAAAACTGAAATTTCATCTCATACCATGACAAAAATTACAAAAAATTAAAGAAGATAAATGTCTAAAGGGTTTTGGGAAGACAGGAAAACTAATGCACTGTTGGTAGTGTGATAAACTGGCCCAACTCTGGAAAACAATTTACAATTATATTAGAAGATGGCGGCTAGGTGGTACAGTGAATAGCACCAGCCCTGGAGTCAGGAGGACCTGAGTTCAAGTTCTGTTTCACATACTTAACACTAGCCATGTGACTCTGGGCAAGTCACTTAATCCCAATTGCCCTGTCTTCTCCCCTCCAAAAAAAAACAGTTAAAAGGAAAATCTTCACTTGAATATTGACATCCCTTCAAGCTATCATGGTAAACCTCTTCTCACTCTCAAGGTTAAACTACTAGGGAAAAAGTTAACAATACTCCTTGCCTTTACTTCCTCTACTTCCCACTCATTTTAAAATCTTTTACAACCCTTTTTTTTCCTTGTTTTCCAAATGTCTGGCACAAGTTAATGCATATAGTATCGACTTAATTTTTGTTGAATAGAATTATGAAAAATTGTTAAAATAACATATATGTTATATTAACAATTACCTAAATCCTATTATTACTCCATTTAAAAAATACTTTAATCTCCTTTAATAACCCCTTGAAGTACTCAGACTTATCCTCCACCAGAGCTAGTTATTTATTTATCCTTCTGTCCAATTATTTCTATCAGAGCCTCAGTTTCTCCACAAGATCTTCTCTATGTCTCTCAGAGCGCTTAATTATATACTCTATTAGATCCTGATTTGACTATCTGGTGAGTATGTGTCTCACTCCACCACTGCACATCTTCTATTTTCTCATTCATGCTCTGAAGTACCTAGCACGTAGCTTATGTATGTAATGATACTCAAATATTTGAATTTAATCTAATATTGCATAATAGAAAAATGTAATAGGACTAATTGTGACTACCACTGAATTATTGTGTAAACCTTGGTCAAACCACAGCCTCCCTAGGTCTCAGTTTCCCTCATCTGAACAAATATGTCATTTATGTATATTGATGCTTTCTATGATTCAATAAAAATTCAATTAAATAAACATTTATTCAGCACCTATTATGTACAAAATGTTGAAGAGTCTGATATGAGTAAAAACATGGCCCTGACTTCAAAAGAGTTTTTATTTTGATGACAAGTGAAATAGGTCAAATACACAAATAATTTTGATATAATTAGCATATACATGCATAAGAAAAATATAGGAAGTAGACTGAGACATTCAGAAGGGGGAGAGTTGGAGGTACAAGGAGAACCATAGCAGCAAAGAGGGAAGAGGTGGTACCTAACCAGGCCTTGAAGAATTCCAATTCTAGGAATTCCATTTTCCACGACAAAATTATAGGCATGAAATAAGTACACGTTAACAAACAAAAACCTTCCTAGTTTGGTTTTCTACTTTGTTCTCATCTCACACACTGTTCTCAATCCATGGGCTAGCTAGATATCAAGCTCAGTAACTGCTCCTCACTCTCTACTGCCAATGAGGATCCCCTTTGGGGTAGCCCCAAGACCTGCCTTCTTCACTCAGTCTCAGATTCCTTCAGTTAACTTTTGTCTGCTTACACTTACTTAACTAACTTAACAAATTACATCAGCAGTAAGAGAAAGATATCAGAAGTGCTTTACTCAGGAAGACAAGAGTTCTTCCAGAAAAGTTTTAAGATCTATGTATGCATGACTGCCTTTCTCAGTAAAAGTAACTGCCATAGACGGCAATTTAGTGACAAAAGATCATCCTTTAATTTGCATCTGCAGTCAATCTTTGCAAGTCAGTCCGCTTGGCAAGAGACTTTCCTCCTCCTGGTCCAGAGTCTTTGACAATGAGCCACTCTTTCCCTTAAGGTTACAACTATGCTGGCCTCCTCCGTGTAGTGGTCAGAAGCTATGCCACAGTGCTGTAATTTGGGCTTTAGAATGTCCTTCAAGCATTCCTACTGCCTTCTCCTCTTGCAGTTGTCCCATTTCTGTAAGCCAAACAACAGCTGCACGGGTATCCTGCTGTGAGCCCTTCTCAGTACGTGTTCACCCTAATCAAGTTATGTTGCAAAGGCCTAGGTGACTAGCTACATTCCAGGATCTCATCTTGCTGTTTAATTATAAATATGCTTACATAAAGCATTGATATCACTGCTCCTAAAAAACAAACGAAATGTCTGTGCCAAGTTCAGAGTTTCTAATGCTAACAATCATTATCAGTGTTTTACAGCCCCTCAATGTAGTCCTAAGATTGATGCACACAGGTAATGCCTGCCATCCTGTGTCCCAGAATCTCAAAGCTTCTGTGGCACTCCTGGTTTGGTTTTCTACTTTGTTCTCTCACACACAGTTTTCAATCTATGTGTTGACAAGATATTAAGGTCAGTGACTGCTCCTGGTTCTCTATTTCCAATGAGGATCCCCTTTTAGGGTAACCCTAAGAGCAGTCTTCTTCAAACTCTGTTTCAGATTCTTTCAACCTTCACTGAAGATGCAAGGCTGACACTCAACACCTAAATGATTTCCACTGCTGGTTTTGCAGCACCACGTATATTATGAATTATGTGGGGGTTTTTTTCCAAAGCCTTTTATTTTGCTTTAATGTATTTCTTCAGCTGTGAATATGGTGTTTGACTAGAAAATCCCTAAGGTCCCTTGAAAATCCCTTGCAAAATTGGTCTGTGAGTTCACAATAATAAAAATGTGCCAGGTATTATTTTTTTGGAGGGGGGCAGGGAAGGAGAGTTGAGAACAACATGGAAATGTCATTAAAACAAGCTAAGAATGATAACATCTAGAAACTCCAAAAAGTCTAGGAATTAACATCTTTCAAATATTTACTTAGAAAATTTCCTCACAGAGCCAAAACATATCCTAGGTCCCTTATGTGCATCCTGGAACTTAACTTTGTGGAAATACTATTTTTGTCACATGTACTTATTTCATTCTAGTGGTAATGTAGAATACTTCAAATAGAATGGCATTTACCCTAAATACACAATTATGTAATAGCCTTAAGGTGGTTAGCTATTCCAAAAAGTTCAGTCTTACTTAGTAGCTGCCAAGACCCAAGACTGATAATGGTATTGAATGGTTTTTATAAAAGCCAATGAACAAGATACAGAAGTTTTAATGTGGGCCTCTAAGATCCTCTATCAACTATTCACCAGTGCCTCTGGAATATGACCACTGCATAGAGGAATCATCTTTTATAAAGAAATCATTTTGACAGTACCAGATTAAATCCGAACTGGAAGGCTGTAATGCATTTTGAAAACGAAGCCATCTTTTTTAATGCCTAGTAGTGTCAGGTCAAAGGACAGAAAAGAACAAGAGGTCAGATCTTGGACTTTCAAGACAAAGAATGGTTTGTTAGGCCTGTTTCTCTGATTTATTCAGGGACCAGGAGGAAAAAGATGGGTAAACCTGATTTCCAAACTAAAAGGCGAGTTAAGATATAAAGCTAACCAACTAGCATAATTCATCTGTTACATAAAGTGAAATAAACTAAATCCTCAGATTACAAAGGGTTGTGATTGTTTCATATTTTTAAAAAATCAATTTGTAACTGGAACTCAGAGGAAATTTTCCCACTGAAGCATTATTAAAAACACAGGAGAGCCTAAACCTAATCACCAAAACCTATTTAGATACTATCAACAATTAAGTTCCAGAGTGTAGCTGAACTACCATACTTAACGAGTTTCTAACCTGTGTTCAAAGTCCTAGAGTCTTGGGTTACTTTGCAAAAGGAAGACTGTAGCCCTGTATATCAGATAGAGCCAGCCTTGGAGCCAGGATGATCCAGGTTCAAGGACCCAGGTGCCTCTAATACATCCCAGGTTGGTGACCCTATGCAAGTCACTTAACTTCTCAATGCTTTATGTCAGAAAGGTTGCCAAGAAGATGCCAACCTGAATTTCCTCATTCAGGAGTTCTCTATAACAATAGAGCAGCAAGATGCCACAGTACAGTCAGAAACACCCAAGTTCAAATATGGGCAAGAAACACCCAAGTTCAAATCCAAACTCAGCCACTTACTAGTTGTGTGATCCTGGGCAGGACACTTTAACCTGTCTGCCTCAAATTCCTCAACTGTAAAATGGGGATCAGAACAGCATAAGAATGCTGTATATATAGCACAGTACCTAGCATATAGCAGGCATTTAATAAATGCTTATTTCCTTTCCTTATTCTCCCCAACAAAATCCCAGGCCCAAATCTCCAAGGCAGAAGAGGATAAACAAAAGGAAGAGCTTCTCCTCTTTTCTGGATAGACACTAGGCAAGATTTTTGGTCTTGATTCATTTCCCATAATCCTTAGTCCCTCCACCTACTACACTCTACCTTGTGCTGCCTCCTTACCTCAAGGTAGTCTAGATCTGAAAATTACTTGTACTCATATCTCCCTCCATTGCCCCTTCCATAGACTATTTCAGTAACTTAGTCTCCCTGTCTCAAGTCTCTAACTGCCGAAGTGCTATTTCTAAAGCCCAGATTTAACCAAGTCACTCCCCCAATAGATTGACTACAGTGGTTCCTGGTCAGTTCTAGAACCACGAACAAGTTCAGATAGGAGTTAAGGTTCTTCCCAACCAGATCTCATCCTACTTTTCCAGACTTACTGTACATCTTACTTCTTTAAGCACCCTTTGGTCCATCCAGACACTTGGCTATTCCCTGAACACACCCCACCAATGCCAACTTTGGTGACCATGAACATTGCCTCTTATGACCAGAAGGTACTGATTCCTTATCTCCAAATGTTGAAATCCCTAATTCCCTTCAAAATTTGGTTCAAGTCACTTTCTTTATGAGGTTTATAGATTTCTACTGTCTCCTTCAATTAATGAACTTGCTACACTTTGCATGTATTTATATATGAATGTAGAAAATACAATAAGTTCATTGAGGGCAGAGTCAAGTCTCTTATTTTTGCATTCCTACGCCTAACAAATGGTAAGTACTTAATAAATGCTTGTTGATTGACTGATTGATTGCTGGTCTGTCAGGTTAGCCTGGATTCAAATCATTCTGCAGCTGGGTTAACCTGTGTGTCTCAAATAACTCCCTTGGGTCTATCTACTAAGTCATGGACCATTTTTGTTCTCTTATTAATAAAAGGAGTGTCTACATAAATGAAATCAGACATTTCACTTAATCTTTTTAAAATGGTAAAGATAATATTTGAACTACCTACCTCACAGGGCTGGTATGATCAAATCAACTGGAAAACCTTAAAGGGATATGTAAAATTAAGTTACTATTGACAATCCAAGATAAACACCTCCTTGGTGGAAAATGAAAGCGAAAATATCAATGGAAGCACAGGGGAAGAGATGATGGAAGGGAGGCAGAGGAACAATAAAACATCAATTCAAAAGACAATATTCAGAGTTTTGTAAAAATGGGCCAAAACTAAAAAAACAAGAAATGTAACAGGAACAAATGTAAAGTCCCACACTTAAGTTCAAATCAACTGTACTAGTAGGCTATTTATAACAAAGTAGGTGGTGATCCCAATATACCTGACACTGATCAAACCAGACCTGGAGCATGGAGTTCAGGACTGGGTCCATCTTTGAAAAGGGATGTGGAGGGAAAAGCAATCAAAAATGTCTGAAAACTGAATCATATGAGGGAGAGTTAAATAAACTAAGAATGTTTAGCCTGGAGAAAACATATGAAAAACTTGAACACTGTGTTCAAAGGTGAAAAGTAGTCAAGTTAAAGTAGTAAACATACGTGTAGCTCCAGACAACAGAACTAGGACCAATATGCAGACAACTTAGGATGGAAATAGATACTGGGTCAACATAGGAAAGAACTAGCTCGAAGAGCTACCTGAGAATAGAATGGCCTGCATGGTCACTAGAGGTGTTAGAGCCAAAATTAGGCGACCAGTTTCAGAAGTTGAACAAGACAATCTTCAAGTCCCTTCCAACTCTAATTGCCTCTAAATTCAATAACATTTATTATTAGGGCAAAGGCCAGAATGAGAATCATGCTGATTCTCTCACTCTTATGCTAATTAAAAAAAAAAAAACTTTTAGCTGAAACAACTGGCTGAAAACCAAAAACTTTTCTAGTTGAAAGAGGCTATCCCACCAGGAAGAAGACCTTATCTCTTCTGACAATGTTGACTTGTTGGCCTGTTATTTGATACAGAAAAGAATGCTTTGCTTCCAAAAAAAAAAAAAAAAAAAAAAGCACAGAACTGAGAAGGCACCAGTCTTAGTTGTAGTCATTGACTTTGTGCCTGGCCTTGGCCAAATTACCTCACCCTCTACTATGGCTGAGAAATAGATCAAAATCCCTTTCCCCAGAAAGATGTTTGACTTAATAAATACAAAGTGCTTTAGAAGCAAACAGTCATAGATGATAATTTAATCCCTAACAGGGTAATAGTATGAAAATTAATTATCTCTTAAAAGATATTCTAAATTAAGAATCACAGAGACTGATTTATAATGGCAAAAACATCATTTTAACTTGCACTATCAAAAAACTAGATTGATTTTTATGATTTTATGATTTTAAATTTCCATATAAATTCCATAATATTCAATTGAAAATTTTAAACCAGGAAGAATTAAAGAATTAAACAAGTAAATAAGTATAATATACCGCTACATCTCAAATAAACTGTTACTATCCATCCCTTCTTGGCCCTCACTGTCCTCAACATTAGCATCAGTAGTATGACACTGATCTTTTATAAAAGCAGCATGCCAGAGAGAATATGAAACCAATGAGGCTTATTTGTTTTCCTTTTCAAACTGATCAAGTTAAATAAGCAGCCAAAATATCCTCCAGTATCAAGACATTCCCATACACTTGACTGTCTAGCTAAAAAACAAAAATCAAACTTTTTGTCCTTGATATTAAAAATAGTGATGTTGATGAGTCTTATATGCAGAGGAATCCAGGGGTGGCCTAGAGGAAGAGTTTGGGGAGGGTCTTTAGGAGTTAATGAGGTCAATGCAAGGGTGGATTGATATTTTGATAGTTTCAAGGATGGGAAGTAGTTGGACAATGGAGGGCTAGGCTAGTAACAGAGGTTTGGGCCCAGCCACAACGAAAAACTTTGGCCTCTGTAAATGCCTCATCAAGGCGGAAGATTTAATCAGACTTCAAGGCATTTCCCAGAGCCTGTAGCTCAACATTGTTAAAGATCATATTTAACATTAACAATTATAGAAAGACTCTAGAATTTATACTCACTACTCCTAATTCTGCCCTCTATTAAACAGAACCTTCTTCCACAGGATAACCCTTCAAATATTTAAAGGCAAACAATATCCATTCCTATCCAGTCTCCAAATGTCTTCTCCAGATTATGACTACCGTCCTCCATTTCCTTCAACTGACCCAAGGTTTCAGGACCCTTTACCACAATGGTTACCTTCCCCTGAGGTGGTGGCTTCCGTGTAGTGCTCCCAGGAGACAGACAGTACCCAGACCAACAAACACTCAAGCATTCCTGTGTGTGATAGGTCTCTTCCTCTAATGAAGATATATGACTCACCAAGCTACAAGATAGATGAAAATATCCCTCCAGGACAGCTAGCTCCCTCTGCTCTAATTTCATGCTCATCAAACAACTTTCTAATTATTGATTATACTTCTTAAAAGCAAGGAAATACCCTCTTTGGTATATATGTACCACTGCGGTCTTTATGACAGGTATGTCTCTCACCATAAGGTAATAAATCAGAAATTCTGCTTTATAAATCAGTCTCTATTGAATTAGGTTAGATTGGATTAGAGGCCCACAGAATGGGTGATTTAAAAAAAAAAAACTAAGTTTGAAAAGCAAGAGTTAAAATGTAAGCAAAGTTTTTCCCCCAAAAAAATGAAGTATGTTAACTTGAATGGAACATTAAATCTTATCAACAAACTGAGGAAAGCCTCAAAAGAGTAGTTGAACACTAAAGGCCTACAGCCATCGGAGCAGAGATCCAGTGATCAGTGGCAGGGACAATGTTTGCTGGGCCTCATCTTGCTTAGCAACTTAGTATCTCTTCTACTAAACAGGCAACCTGTAACAGTTCAAGTATGACAACTGGTCCCACTAAATCCAAGCGCTCAGCCTGGATTCAAGACTGATTTATAAAAATAGCTGCAGCTACTTGAATCTCTCTCAGCCGATGACTGGGCAGTGTTACTCTATAGGCCCGGAGTCAGCTGTATCTGCTCACCACACCCATTTTTCACTAGCCTGGGGGAGGGAGGAGGTGGGAGCTAGAATATGTAGCAAATGCTGCTCCCCTTATCCTGGGCCTGATGACTAAATTACAAGCACAAATACCCCCTGATGCAATGCCACAACCATCTCTGAGAAAAGTACAGGCAGCTGCCAAAAGTGCAGCATGCAGGGAAACGGGCAGGAGACACACACAAACACAAGAGGCAAATACACATTGCAAAGGACTGCAACCAATGGGAGAGTGATACTAGAACAGGGGAAGAAACAGTTTTTGCCATAGAAACTTACCTACATTAAACTTTACCAACAGCTAAGTTCAGTCAGCATTTATCCCTTCTCCCTATTTAACCTCATTCCAAAAAAAAAAAAACCCACCGTCAAATCACTGCATCCATCAAAAAGTCGCCAAGTCAACGTCAGCAACCGTACATTCCTTCACTGGAATGAAGTCCCCAAGATGTCCCCGTCCCAAGACACTTCGGGCAAAAAACTGAGCTCACACTTAACAAGGGAACTCAATCCCTGAGCAAGAAAATCACTGCCCACGTCCTAAAAGGAATGAAATCCCAACTCTATCCCAATAGAGAAAGCTGCTCGTGTTCAACACAGCCAACTGGCACACAGCAGGCGCTTAATAAATGTTTATTGAATTGATGCCCAAACGTCAAATCATACATTTCTGTTCTTGGCCCGGCGGTAGCCCCAAGACGTGTGAGACTTCAGTGCTCCACCTCATCACCCCCACCAAAGGCGGATGGTCGTTCTTTGGGGCAAGACAGTCCACGCCCGTCCCTAAAGTCATGGAGCTCAAATCACCCCCAGGAGGCTCATGGCAGGGAACCCTCCCCCACCCCTGTCCAGGACCCACGTGCTCAGCCCCATTCCAAGGGCCCCCGGGAAGCTCAGTAAATGGAGTCCCCCAAGGGAAAGGGTCCCCGAAGTCGGAATCTGGGAGGTCCCACCCTTCCCCCACAGACCACGCCCTAAAGCGCCCCCAACCCCCTCAAATCACTCCCGGCCCCCAGTCCTCCGGGCGCCCCCTCCTCGCCCTGAATCATGCCCCGGGAGCGCCCCGTCCCCACCTAGGGTCACACCCCGAGAACGCCCCCTCCCCTAAGGGCTCCCCCTTCCAACCTAGGGTCACGCCCCGGGAGCGCCCCCTCCCCGCCCAGGGTGACGCCCTAGTAGCGCCCCCTGCCTTCCTTTCAGGGGCGCCCCATTCCCGCCTAGAGTCACGCCTCGAGAGCACCTCTCTCCTACTTCCTGGGGGCACCCCCTCCCCGCCTCGGATCACGCCCGGGGGCGCCCTCCCAGCCTCCCGGGGGAGTCCCGTCCCGCCTCGGGTCACGCCCCGGGGGCCCGGATTCAGCCCACCCCACCCAGAACCCCCCGGCCCGCAGCTCCTTCTGAGGCGACCCAGAGATAGGGACGGCGGAGGTCGGAGTCCGGAGGGGGGCGTGGGAGGACGCAGGGGAAACCCCCCGACCCGGCGCAGCCTCCACTTACCCGCTCCCGCCGCAGCCACCGACACGGAGCCAAGAGCTGAACCAGCGGGGAGGGGGGGGAGCTGCGGGAGAGGGCGGGGAAAAGGGAAGCCACTTCCTCCTCGTCCTTGGCGTGAGGAGGGTCCAGGGGCGGGGCCTCCGAGCCGCACCCTACCCTGCAGACCCGCGCCTCGCAGGCCAATCAAAAGAGGGCGCCGGTACTGCGGCGGACCAATGAGAACTCCCGGAGACTCCCCCTCCCTTTTCCCTTCTCTCCCGGCCTCCCTCCCCCACCTTGTCTCTGACGGAGAAGGAGGAGGATGAAGTGGAGAAGGAGGAGGAGCGGGAAGAGGGAGAGAGGTGGAGGGGGCTGCTGGAGCCACTGGGCGGGGGAGGAACAGTGGCCTGGAAGAGAGGAAGAGAAGGGAACATTCTCCGGGAATGGCGAGCCTAGCTGTGGAAAGGGCAGGAGAGAAAGGGAGACAGCATAGGAAGCTCATGCAGCTCCCCCGTTTTACAGAGGAGGAAACTGAGGCCAGAAGGGACCATGTAGAGACAGAAGAAGGCACAGTCATGGAGGACCTTAAGACAGGCCCTCTCTAGAGTAGGAATAGAAAGTGGCGATAGAAATGAGCATGAGATGGAGAACTCCGAGGTGGCTAACCAAAAGTCAGAGACCCTGAAAAGGGATTAAGCAAATGTTTCTAAAATCAGAATTTAGAACTAGAAAAGAGTATCCTTAGACAACGGCAGGGAGCGGATACTACCACTGGACCTGGAGTAATAAAGACCTGGGTTCGGATTCCACCTCGCACTATTGGCTCTGTAACTCGTTGGGCAAACTTAACTCTGTGCACCTTAGAGTCCTGCTCTGTAAACAGAAGAAAGAGGTTAGATGTCATCGCCTCTTAAGGCCTCTTCCAGACCTAAATTACATTTATTTATGAAAAAGAACTTGTTTATACAGGTTAGGTCTATCAATATTTACCATGTTATAAATTAAAACATCCCAGTGTTATAAAAAGTTTTGACCTCTCAGATACCCCTGAAAGGGTCCCGAATTCACAGACTATAGTTTGGAGAACATGTAATCCAGTCAATCCCCTTCCTTCCAGAGTGAGAAGAGAGTCACACAATCCTGAAAACTTCCCATCCATCTTCAATACACAACTGCTAAAGTGATGCTTCTAAAGCCGAAGTGGCTATGTTACTCACCAGTTCCAAAAACTCTCCAATGACCTTAGGAGAAAACACAAAATTCCTTTGTTGAGTATTTAAAATCTATCACTTTGTGCCTGCACCCTACCTTTCCAGGTATGTAATCTTTTCATACCCCCTATAGACCAGCCAAACTGGCCCACACTGGACATTCTGTGTCTCATCTCCCATCTCTATGCATTTCCACAGCCTAGAATTCCTGATTTCTTTCAAAGCTCAACTGGTCTCTCCAATTGCTAGTGTCTTGACCCCCACCCAACTACCTTATGTTTATTCTGTATATATATTTTATGTTGATTCATATATAAAATGTATCTATTTTGCTCCCCCTTTTCCCCATTGAATTTCAACTCCTCGAAGGCAAGGATTATATCATTCTTGTCTCTGTATTTCCACTGTTCAAAGAAATGCCTGACACTTAGTTGGTGCTGGAGAAATATTTGTTGATTAAAGGTAGCAGATTGTACTTTCAGAGGGCTCTAACTATTAGAGTTGTCCAAAAATGGATAGATTTCAGGTATATACCCCACTAGAAACTGTCTGCGGAACATAGGAACAGAGAATGTAGACCTAGAAGGGACCAGGAGGACCCACTAATCAATAAATAAATATTTTTAAAGCGCCTGTTCTGTGCCAGGCACCATGCTAAGCACTGGGAATTCAAAAAAGAGGCAGAAGATATCCATGACCTCAAGAAGCTTACAATCTAAGAAGATAACATGCAAACAAATACATGCAAAGCTATACAGAGGCTAAAGAGGAAATAATTAACCAAAAGAAGGTACTAGAATTAAGAAGGGTTGGGGAAGGCTCCTGTAAAAGAAGAGATTTCAGTTAGGACTTAAAGGAAGCCAGAGAAATCAGTAGGTAGAGTTGAGGAAAGAGAATACCAAGCATGAGGGGCAGTCAGAGAAAATGCTCAGAGCCTAGATTGGGGTATTTTATTCAAAGAACAGCCAGGAAGCCAATGTCTCCAGACTGAGGAGAGTAAGGTGAGAAAAGATCAGAAACGGCAGAGGGCTAGGTTGTGAAGGGCTTTGAATGCCACATAAAAATAGAGGAGTCTGTATTTGACCCTGGAGGATGGGATTAGAATTTATTGAGTAGAGGGGTGACCAGGTCAGACCTATGCTTTAGGAAGGGCACTTTGACAATTGAATATAAGAAGAGACTTAAGGCAGGCAGATCTGCCAAGAGATTGCAGTGGTCTCAGCATGAAGCAATGAGGGCCTGCAACTAGAGTGGTAGTAGGGGGAGTGGAGAGGAGTTATATTAGAAAGGAGTTATATTAGTGGTAAAATAAACTCCGCTTGGTAACAGCTTCCATATAGGGGGTGAGAGATAGTGAGGAATCCAGGATGATTTCTGGGTAGTGAGCCTGAGGGAATGGGAGGATGGTGTTGCCTTTTACAGTAATAGGGATGGCATGACCATTGGAATATGATATTCACACCCACCCATTCCACCTTGAGAAGTCTTCCCATACTTGGGGTAGACTCCCTGTGACACTTCAATTACCCTCAATAAGCTATGAAGGCTGCTAAAGCAGGTGCTCTGCAGTGCATCAAAAATGTCAAGGTATCCACTGTATCCTGGGCCATCAACAGTCCACCTGACTCTTGTCCTGCCGCTGGACTTTGATGACTCAGGAAGAGAGTGAGGCTGATGACTTTGTGAAACTCTGTCTCACTTAAATCCAATTCATCAATGAGTCAAGACATCACCCCATGCTATTGCCAATAAAATCCCTAGCTCACCCATGTCAATTAAATTTGCTTTTAAGATTGAGGCAGCTAAGTGGTATAGAAAATAGAGAACTGGGCCTAGAGTTAGGAAGTTCCTGAGTTCAAATGCAGTCTCAGACACTTTCCAGCTGTGTGATCCTGGGCAGGTCTTCTAACCTCCCTCAGTCTCAGTTTCCTCATTTGTGAAAATGAAGATAATAATAACACCTACCTCCCTGGGTTGTTGTGAAGATAAAAGGAGTTAATATTTGTAAAGCATTTTGTAAGAATTAAAGCACTATGTAAAAGCTAGCTGTCAGTATTTTTGAGCTTGTGCTTTTACAGTGATGTTAAGAAATCACACAGTTCAAAGAAGTGGGAATAGAATTTAGGGTTTCTGCCTCCTCAGTCCTACCAATGATCTTTCCACTGCATGATGCCTCCCATAAGAAGGCTCAGTGAAAGACTATTTCCCCCACCAAACCCCCATCTGAATAAGAAACTAAGAAAGTTCAGTTAATCAAAGAGCATTTATTAAGGGTTTACCAATCCCTGAAACCTTGAGGGTCTTCCCCTCCTAGACTGATCTTTATTTTTTTTTTTTACTAGGTAAAAGAGGCCATTTTCTGCCTCATTTCTTACCTAGCCTTAATCTCTGAATGGGTGTTGCTTCAGTCAAACTGAGACCTGTTAAAAGATCTTAGCTTAAAAAGACCAAGGTATCCCACTTCATCCAGGTCCATCTTCAGTCATTCTGATCTATATCTTGCCACTGGACTCAAATGGCTCTGGGGGAGAAAGTGAGGCTGGTGACTTTGCACAGCCCTCCCTCACTTAAATCAGATTCATTTGTATGTCCTTGCATCACCTTCCAGATGTCATGGTCCTCTTCCAGAATGAATGAGAAACAACAACTTCTGTGAATAGTACACTGTAGGAGCTACCCCACTGGGGACTCAACTAGAACCAACCAGTTGGGCAACACAGCTCCTTCCTTCCTTCTTTCTTCCCTTCCTTCATTCCACCTCTCCTCTACCCTTCCCCCCTCTCTCTTTCTTTCCCTTCCTTCTGTCCAGATAGGGTATCTGCTCTGTCCAAAAGAATGTAAATAATGATGGCTGAAACCTAGCTAGATATCTTGGGGACCATGCCTTAAAACCAAATCACTCTGGCTCTTATTGATTGACCAGCAATAGGTCCCAGACCAAGCCTCACTTGGTCATTGGATTTTGATTTGGGGGGTTGGGGTTTTTTGGGGGGGCTTTTTGGAGGGGGGGAAGGTAGGGAAATTGGTTTTAAGAGACTTGCCCAAGGTCACTTGGCTAGTAAATGTGTCCAGTGTCTGAGGTCAAATTTGAACTCAGGTCCTCCTGACTCCAGGGCCATGGAGTATGTATTCACTGCCACCTAGCTGCCCCTTGGTCATTGTTTAGCTTAGTGACCCTTAGGTCACTGATTGGCTCAGTGTGAATGAAAATAGCAATTGTTTCTGTTTTGGCCAGAAACCCAGAGGGTCTTGTTCTCCCAGATTGATCTTTTTTTTTTTTGGATTAGGTAAAAGAGGTCATTCTCTGCCCCATTTCTTACCTAGCCTTAATCACTGAATGAATGTGGCCTCAGTCAAACTGAGGTCTGTTAAAGACCTTAGCTTAAAAAGGCCAAGGTCTCCCACTGCATCCAGGGTCATCTCCAGTCATCTTGATCTTTATCTTGCCACTGGACCTATATGGCTCAGGAAGAGAAAGTGAGACTAGTGGCTTTGCACAGCCCCTCCCTCACTTAAATCCAATTCACTTGCATGTCATGGCATCACCTTCCTGGTGTCATGGTCCTCTTAAAAATAGAAGGACAACAACAACCATGTCCCTGCACAGATTCTTCTACACTCAGTCTTGGATCTATCCAGTGTCCTACATGAACAGGAATTGTTTAGAACTCCTTAGTAGATGCTATGGAAATTCAAAGTGTCCTAATTACAATCATTATTATTATTATTGAGATGGGAGTCTTGGGTGTGTAACGAGATGGGAGGGGATCCTTCAGATGGGAGTTAGCTACTCTAAATGAGGTATCTGAAGAAACCAGGGCGGAGTGAGGTAGGGTTTATTTCTTTTTCTTATTTATTGATATACTCCACCTTTTCTGCAGGATAGAAGAGTACAGCCACTGACTCACAGTTTTGGCACCTGGGCGTGTTCCCTCCCCCTCTGAAAGTTTTGTTTTCCTGGTCTGGTTAACGGGCTGAACCATTCCGGTCACTCCACTGAATTAACTTTGCCAAAAGCTCTTCCAGGTAGATTCTGAAGGGACTTCCCTATTTGAGGGAGGGAGTTCTGAGGTGGGGGTTGAGGAGAAGGAAGGCAGTAGATGATGAATTCCTGAATCTTTCAGATGAAATGCAAAAATCACAGTTTGGTGGAGCAATGAGAATGTTCCAATGCTCTCTGTCAATACAGTGAGTGCTAATTCAGTTTCAGATTAAATTCTATCACAGGTAATTGCATCTTCTACTCTCCACACAACTAATAATAACTACTCACATTTCTAATAGCAGTTCATGGTTTTCACAATGATTTCTTTTTTTTTTTTTTTTTTGCTTTTTTTTGGAGGGCAGTTGGGGTTAAGTGACTTTCCCAAGGTCAAACAGCTAGTTTTTTGTGTTAAGTGTCTGAGGCTGGATTTGAACTCAGGTACTCCTGACTTCAGAGCCAGTGCTCTATTCACTGCGCCACCTAGCCGCCCCCACAATGATTTCTTCACTGAATTCATCCATCAAATGGAGGTAGGCAGGATAAATATTTTTAATCTGTATTTTATAGAAAGAGAAGCAGTCTATCAACAAGCATTTTAAATTATATATTTAATTATAATTAATATATTTTTTCAAGGGTGCTTAGGTGGCACAGTGAATAGAGTACTAGCCCTGGAGTCCTGGAGGACCTGAGTTCAAATACAGCCTCAGACACTTGACACACTTACCACACTTGCTAGCCATATGACTTTGGGCAAAGTCATTTAACCCCAATTGCCCTCCAAAAAGCAAAAAAAAAAAAAAAAAAAAATATATATATATATATATATATATATATTCAGATTCACATTTTCTCTAATCTCTTCCCTCTCCCATTGAGAAAGCAAGAACAACAAAACCCCATTACAAACATATTTCATCATGAGTCCTCTAGAATTGAGGTTGGTTATTGTGTTGATCACAACTCTTAAGTCTTTCAAAGTTGTTTATTTTTGCAACATTATTGTTAGTGTATAAATTGTCCTCCAGAATCTTTCTGGTTCACTTTTCATCCCAAATTTGTCTAAAAACACTTTTCTACAAGCATTTATTAAGCACTTAATATGTGCCAGGCATGTGCTAAGCACTGGAGATACAAGGACTAAAAATGAAAAAAAAAAAGCTGCCCTCCAGGAACTTACATTCTAATTGGGGAGAAACTTGGAAATAACTAGGTACACAGAAGATAGAACAATTAAGTGTCTGAGGCAGGACTTGTTATAGATTCAGCCATTAAACATGTTCATTCATATGCTGGTAAAGACAAAGAACAGTACAAAAACAAACTTCTGGGTTGATATGGTTAGGGTTAGGGTTGCTCTGGAGACCCCAAAATATCAATATGCCAGCTCCTGCCAAATGAATTCGACTCAAGTCTTCTCTCAGTCAAAGAAAAGCAAAGTTTATTAAAAGTTCCTTAAAAGTTTGCCATATTGTGTAGATTCTTAAGGAGCCTAGGTATCTGTGATGTTTACATTGGACAAGCAGGACAGAGTAAGTCTATCACAGAGTAAGTTTGTGCTAGGTCATTCTATGCCGCTCTCACACCATGGGGGTAAGAAGGGATCTTATATACAGGAAAGTCATGGAAGGAATCTAGGGGTAGTCCGGAGGAGGAGTTTAGGGCAGGTCTTCAGGAAGAGTTAATGAAGTCAAGAAGTGATTAAGAGTAGGAAGTTGTTGGAGGCTATCTGGAGCCAACAGACAGTGGTGGGCTAGGCCAGTTCAAGGGTGAATTGATATTTTGATAGACTCAGGGGTGGAAAGGAGATGGACAATGAAGGGCTAGGCTAGTAACTGAGGCTTGGGGCCAGCCACAATGAAAAGCTTATGGCCTCTGCAAATGCCTCATCAAGTGGAAGTTCAAGGGCGTTCCCAGATCTTGTATCTCAAAGATTCAAGGAGAGCTCAAGGGGGCTCTCAGAGCCTGTACCTCATCGTGGATTACCTATTAAAGTTTAGTGCAAAAAAATATTTATAGCAGGAAGAGTCAAGATGGCAGCATAGAAACACTAGAACTATTCCAGCTCCCCCGAATACCACCTCAAATACCTGTAAAATATGACTCTAAACAAATTTTACAGCTCCACAAAAATGATGGAGTAACAAAGCTCCCACTGAAGGCAGCCCAGCAGACTGTCTTCACAGTGTGCTGGAAACAGAGCCCAGCCCCATGGTTTCAGCCCCAGGGCATCCAGGAGAAGCTGTGGCTGTAACATTCAGGAGTGCAGATTATCAGCAGCTGTGGTGATTTCCAGAATCACCAACCCACAAAAGCCAAGGACAAAGAGAAAAGTTCAGTGGAACTCAGATAAATTTTGGGAAGAGGGTCCAGCCAAACTGGCTCCAGAGCTAGCAGCAGTCTGAAGTGGTGGCCCTGCAGCCACCTCCACATGGCTGCTTCAGAAGCTCCCAGCCTGCAGATTGCAAGGGGGCCAAGTGATCATTCAGGGGCTAAGTGCTCTTGCATTAACCTGCCTGGATTGGATTGCGGTCTCGGGTGGTGATCTTGAGGTGCATTTTCAGTGAGCCAAAGCTGGTGGGGGCTGCAAAAAATGGTGGCCTCCTAATAGCTCCAGTGGCTGTGAAAACCCAATGATTTGGGACAGAGCTCTCTCCTCTGAAAGCAGAGTTTTACTACTGAACCCAAAA
>CM053599.1:75206327-75221624 GCA_028646575.1 Pseudocheirus occidentalis
GGGGGGGGAGGGCAGTTGGGGTTAAGTGACTTGTCCAAAGTCACACAGCTAGTTAGTGTGTCAAGTGTCTGAAGCCGGATTTGAACTCAGGTCCTCCTGACTCCAAGGCCGGTGCTCTACTCACTGCGCCACCTAGCCGCCCCTGCCACTCATTCTTAATATTTTTTTCATCTACCCTCTTTATGAAAATACTTTCTTTAGACACTACCAAATTCTCTGACACCCAGCACTATTTTACATCAAGCAGGTACACTGCCATATTAAACTTCAATTTGTCCTAAATATATTTTAATACCCCATATTTTCATAATATCACAATCCACCATTCTGCTTTGGGGTTCTGTATCAAGACAAGGAAGCATTTGGGGCAGAGATTTTTCTTATACCATATCCTTCAAGATTTTTATAAACTTATATTCTACTTTGGGTGGAACATAAGAGTGAATTAGGAAGAGTAAAATAAAAAATAATAGCCAGGTACTTTACAAATATTATCTCATTTGGTCTTTACAAAAACCATGGAAGGTAAGTGTTACTATTGCCCCAATTTCACAGTAGAGGAAACTGAGAAAAACAGAAGTGACTTGCCAAAGGGCATAGAACTAATAAACATCTGAGGGGGAATTTGAACTTGGGTATTCCTGACTAAAGACACAGTACTCTATCCATTGTGCCACATAGCTCCCTCTCAAAATAGAAAAAAGGAAGATTGGAGACAGATTGAAAAGAGCTTTAAATGTTAAATTTAAGAGTATGTTTATCCCTGAGGCAACAGGAAGCAATGGAAGGTTCTTGAGTAGGGGAGAAATGTGGTTAGACTTGAATATTATCCTATGTTTTCTAGGACAGTCTCAATTTCAAGATTTTTTTTAAAAAGTAATTTAATAATATTTGCAAAAGAACTATATTTTGTTAGGCTATGTGTCCCAATTTTTGCTTCAGAAAATATGATCACTGTAATTATATGCCCCCTCAGCTTTATAATTCCAGAGTGAACAATCCTAATTTTGTTAGCACTTGGCCTACATAACCAGAATAGATGGTTGTTTTAGGTAGGTAACTATATCAACCTCAATTTCACCTCTATCCTTCATGCATTCCCTAGACTCGAATACTTCTAGAGCCCTGGTAATCCATTTCCTTTCTACTTGTCTCATTGGATCCTTTTTATAGCAAAGATAAGCTATAAGAGAAGTGACTTTCTCTACAAATCTGAAGTTAGTAAGTGGGTGAATCAGGAAGAGGATTCAGTAGACCCAGCTCCTAGTTTTTCTGTGCATCCAATGGGATTCTTGTCCTTTAAGACTTTTGACTCATGAAGTCACCCTCTTTTCCCTTTTCTCCAAATCATTTGGTTCTAGAACCTTAACTAACAAACTATCATTCACTTGCTGTCCTGAAAGCCTAAAATCAAAGAAGCTTAGAATCCCAGAGAATCTCGAGGAGACTTGAGGGGTAAAATAATGAAATGTCCTGCCTGATACCTGAATCCTTTCTATGATACCCGCAATGACAGCCTCTCCTTGAATGTCTCTTACCCATCCTTACTTTGGCCCCTTCAATCTGCCCTAGACTGTTGCCCCACTGCTGTTTGCATGCCTTTTTCTTATTCTCATCTTTCTTATGATGCTCCATCCTACCCTTACTCAGAGTGGTTTCTCTTTATCTGTTTCTTTTTCATATGTCTTTCTCATATGCCACTTCTTCCTATCCTAATATTGAACATATTCTTAAAATTTTTTTAATTAATTTATTTTCAGTTTACAAATTCAGTTCTACAAGTCTTTGAGTTTTAAATTTTCTCCCTGTCCTTCCCTTCGCCCCTCCCCAAGACATCATACAACCTGATATAGGCTCTACATATACATTCATACTAAACATATTTTCTAATTAGACATGTTGTAAAGAAAAATCATAACCAATGGAATGAACCATGAGAAAGAAGAAGCAAAACAAAAAGAAAAAGGGCAAATAGTATGCTTCAATCTGTATTCAGACTCTGGAATTCTTTCTCTGGATGTAGATAGTATTTTCCATCATGAGCTTTTTGGAGTTGTCTTAGAACCTTGAATTGCTGATAAAAGCCAAGTCTATCAAAGTTATCAATTTGGCTGTAACTGTGTATTGAACATATTCTTAGGGAAGCTCCAGACTGGGATGAAAGCTAAGGAAAACTGATCTGATAATGCTTCCAAGGAATTCCAACTACCATAAGGCAACTTAGTCACAATGCTATGTAGATCTAATGATATACAGTTGCCAAGCCCTATTGTTTTTACATTACAACATTTCCCCTATATGCCTCCTCTCTTCTAACACTATTGACACTCTGGTGCAAAGACACACTACCTCATGTCTATACTATTGCAATAGCCTGATGATTGGTCTTCTTTCAAGTTTCTTCCCAGTCCATCCTGTCTCTCCAGTTTACCATCCATTCAGCTGTCAAACTGATCTTTCCTCCCCTCCCTCCACTTATTAGTATTTTATTTTTTTGAATTACATATATAGTTTTCAACATTCATTTGTATAAGATTTTGAGTTCCAATTGTGGAACATTCAGTTCCGCAAGCTTTTGAGTTCCAATTTTTCTCCCTCTCCCCCATGGTGGCATGCAGTCCTGTATAGATTCTACAAATACCTTCACACTAAACATTAGTCAAGTTGTAAAGAAGGAATATAACCACACGTTAGTCATATTGTGAAAAAAGAATCAGAACAAAAAGGGAAAACCCAGGAGAAAGAAAAAACAAAAGTTATAATAGTATGCTTCAATCTGCTTTCAAACTCCATAATTCTTTCTCTGCACGTTTATAACATTTTCCATCACGGGTCTTTTGGAATTATCTTAGACAATTGTATGTCTGAGAAGAGCTGAGTCTACCAAAGGTCCTCATTGAACAATGTTGCTGTTACTGTGTACAATGTTCTTCTGGTTCTGCTCACTTCACTCAGCATCAGTTCACGTTAAGTCTTTCCAGGTTTTTCAGAAATTTGCCTGCTCATCATTTCTTATAACATAAAAGTATTCCTTTGCATTCATATACCACAACTTGTTCAGTCATTCCCCAATTGATAGGCATCTTTCAATTTCTAATTCTTTACCACCACAAAAAGAGCTGTTATAAATATTTTTGTACATCAAACTGATCTTCTTAAAGCCCAAGTTTGACCATGTCTCCTCCACTATTCATCAACTCCAGAGGTTCCCAACTGCCTCCAAAATAAAATATAAAATCCTCTATTTGGCTTTTAAAGTCCTCAATTACCTAGTCTTTTCCTACCTTTCCACTTGTCTTATGCCTTACATTCTACCTATCATATACTCTATGATGAAGTAATATTAGCCTCCTTGATATTCCTCAAACTAGACACTCCATCACCTGACTGTGTTTTTTTTTTTTTTTGGCTGTCCATTCTGCCTAGGACTCTCTCCCTCCTCATCTATTCCTCCTCATTTCCCTGGCTTCCTTCAAATCTCAGCTAAAATCCTACCTTCTATAAGAAACTTTTCTCTATCCCCCATAATGCTGATGCCTTCCTTTTACCAAGTATCTCCAATTTATCTTGCATTTATCTTGTTTGTATATAGTTGTTTGCATGTTATCCCCTCATTAGACTGTAAGATCCTTGAGAACTGTCCTTTACTTTTCTTTATATCCCTGTGATTAGCATTTTGCCTGGCACATAACAGGTACTTAATAAATGCTTGTTGTTGTAAATGAGACTTGTATAGCTAAAACTTTAAAATGTTATATAAATACTAGTGTAACCCAAGTCCCAAAGCCCATGGGCATGGGACCCTCTTCTCATTGGTGGAAACTGATGCCCTGTACCTGTATGAAGGACAGGGCAGAGTTGGCAAGAATGGGATAGAGGAGACCTCCTGTCTCCTCATTTTCTTTGGGTTTCATCAGTCTCTTTGGGTTCTGCAGTAAAGAACTTCTGTCTTCCAATTTTGAGAAGGAAGATAGAAGAGGCCAAGCCCACTTCAGGTTGCTGAAGGGAAAAGACTCTGGAAAGAAGCCAACATGAGATGAGCTAGCAGTCTCCATCATGTCCTTATCCCTAGCCAGATAAACTAGAGACTTTGGGGAACTTCTTCTTGGGTGAGATGTAGCACTTCTTTATTGAGCTGAGTTATTTCTTTCCCAATGGGAAGGTTCCTTCACTCTATATTATCCGATATATTTTTCTCCTAGGTATACTTTCTCTGATTTCTGTTTTGCTATTGCCTTAGATAAATGAGTTTCTTTGCTTCTTACTATATGTACTCATCGTAGAACTGGCTTCTGGTGGGAAAGGGATCAAACTTTGCATATAAAACATGGGACCCTTGTTGCCCCATTAAGAAACGGTGATCAAAAGATTAGCTTGAACCTAAAAATCACATGCTTTAGACTAATAATCTTTAAGGGAGTAGATAGATACAATTCTAGTCCAGTATCCCCTTTCTCTTAGCAGAACAGAGAGGCCAGCCTTCTGTCCCCAACTTTCTGCTTCCTCTCCTGATAGGAATGAAAATCTCCCTTGGTGAAGAGTGAAGGGAGAAAAGGCTAGAGATGTTCACTATACTTGCCTTGGAGTCACATGACAACATCCCCATGCTACCTGCTACATTAGGGGAACAGCCCTCACTTTACTGGTTATCATCATCCTTATCATCATCATCACCATCATCATCATCAGTCTGTCAAAAGGTCCAAAACAGAGTTCATTAGTTTTCTACCTAAAACCTACCTTCCTCCAACTTTCCCTATTTCTATTGCCACCATCTTCCTGGCCACCTATTTCCAAGCTCAGAACTATCTTTAGCTCTTCACATTTCCTAAACCCCTATATCCAATCACTTCCCAAGTCACATCAGTTTTATCTGCACAACATGTCCAGCATCTATCCCCTCATATCTATTCACAAAGCCATCATCCTAACAGAGGGTTTCACCACCTCTCCCCTGGACTATTACAACAGCCTCCTCATCTTTTCCTTCCCCATTACATGCCCCCCTCCATATGACTGCCAAAATAACTTCTTAAAGTATAGTTCTAACCATGCCACTTCCTTTCCTCAAGAAGCTTCTGAAGCTCCCTGTGATTTCTGAGACAAATATAAACTTCTTTGTTTTATATTTATTAATACTCTTCACAATCTGGCAACTGTCTGCCATTCTGTACTTATTTCACATTACTCCCTCCCACACTCACTGTATTCCCATCAAGTTGGCATACTCGCTACTCCCCAAATTTAACATTTCCTTTCCTTTCTTGCCTCTGCCTCTTAACATCCTCGGTTTCTAGACTCTTGTTCATGTACCACCTCCTATGGAAACCTGTTTCCAGTCTTCCCGGTTAGTGTTTCCTCCTTCCTGAAATTAGCTTGTTCTTATATACCTTATTTATATGTTACATCTCCTTGTACAATGCAGGCTCCATGAAGATAGGGACTTTTTTTTTTAATACTTTTTATTTTTTGAAACTGTCAGCACCTAACATAGAACCTTGCTCATAGTAGACATTGAATAAATATTTGTCTAATTGAACTAAATTAGGAAGCAGACCAAAAAAAAAATTGGAAAGAATGAGGTCAGGACATTATGCAAAGGAAGAAATTGGCACCTATGAGCTAAGAAGGAAGGTAGGTAGTCTGGTGTGATATAAGCCATAGGAAGAGCCAGCATTAGAATTCACAACCAACCCACTTGTAAACATATTCTGGGCTCCTAGTACAAGCAAGGTAGTATGCTACAAAGAAACAAAGCTGTATGTCTGCTGGAACCTGTCCTGGAGATGAGTGTAGATCTTTAAGCTTTACAAAACAGTTTCCTCACTATAACCCTGTTAGACAGGTAGAACAAATATTACTAATCTCTTTTTTATACAGATGAGGAAGTTGTGGTTGAGCCAGTATCTTAGGGTCACAGAACTTATCAATGTAATAGTTGGGACTTGAACCCCAGGACCCTGGGTCTAAAATGATCATTTTTCCCATACTTGTCTCTGAAATAGTTTCATCTAATTGGGGAAATAAGGTTTAAAAATAGAAAAGGATTAATAACAAAACAAGGTAATTTATAATTAATTGCTAAGTGAATTGGATAGGCAAGTACTATGGGGTCAGGTATAGCATCTCCAATTTAAAGCAGCCTGGAAATTCAGGAAATGTAGAATCATAGAGTTGGAAGGGACCTTAGTTTGTTTGGTCCAGTCCCCTTCTTTTATAGGACCAAAGGGTAAGTCATTTTCTAAGATCGCACTGATAGTAAGTGGCAGAGCTGGCTAGGTTCAAACCTGGTGCTTCTTCCACATAAAGGGCTCACTCTACTAAATCACACTTCTTTGGTATCTTGTTTCCTCCTGGTTTTATTTACAGATTCTCTGATAGGTACCTAAAGTTCCATACACAGCTGGATTGCTGGCCAGGGCACACACCTCTGACTTTCCTTGCTCATGATCTTGGGCCACACAAACTGACTCAGTGAGAGGCAATTTGGTATCATGGCAAGAACAACAGAAGTAGAGTTGGGACATGAATTCAATCCATCTTCCACTCAGCTGTCAAATTAATCTTACTAAGATGCAAGTCTGACTCCCCTACTTAATTAACTCCAGTAGTTAACTCCACTGCCTCGAGGATTCAATATAAAATGCTCTTTCTGCCTTTGAAAACCCGTTTCTAACTCGGCCCCATCTTGCCTTTTTCAGTCTTCTCATACCTTACTCACCTCTAACTAATTTTGCAGTCTAGTGACACTGTTTCCTTTTCTATTTTTGGAGGCAATGAAGGTTGTGTCTTGCCCAGGGTCACACAGCTAATAAGTGTCTGAGGTCAAATTTGAATTCAGATCCTCCTGATTCCAGGGCTAGTGCTCTATCCACTGCACCATCTAGCTGCACTTGTTTCTTGAACGTGATATTTCATCTCCCAATTCCTCCCATTTTCACTGGTTGTTCCTAGTGCCTAGGATGTTCTCCCTCCTGATCTCTACCTCCTGGCTTCCCTGACTTCCTTCAAGTCTCAGCCAAAATCCCACCTTCTACAAAAAGGTTTTCCAGCCTTCCTTCATCTTAGTGCCTGCCCTCTGAGGTTAATCCCAATTTATCTTACATCATCTTCATACATAGTTGTTCACTTGTTGTCTTCCTCATTAGACTGTGAGCTCCCTGAAAGGAGGAACTATATATTCCTTTTCTATCCCCAGTGCTTAGCATGTGTAGATGCTTAATAAATGTTCTTTGAATGACCCTGAAGGACTCTGGCACTTAATATTGCTTGAATGAGTCACAACCTCTTTGAATTTGTTTCTTTATCTATTAAATGAGTATAATAAAACCTACAGCACCTACTTCACAGAATCATGAACAAAAGCATTTTGTAATCTTTAAAGTGCTATATGAATAGAAGTTTTTATAATTGCTTTTGAAAACGAATATTTACTGGGTTGAAATTCCATTGATTTGGTAAGATACAAGTCTGTTTCCTGTGTCATTGTATTTCCATGAGAAATCTTTGAGAAAAAATTTGAAGATGTATAAATGATATCATTTTAAAGTAATTGAGAAGAAATTAATTCAGCAGAAATATAGTAATGTCTCATTTATCCAGGACTATCAGAACATATAGGCAAGTGTTCTACATACATTTTTCAGATCCTTTTAAGTACCAGTGATTTTCTATATCTTATTTCAGCTTTTTTTGGATGGACTTCTGACTTCTTAAACACAGAATATAATGTCCCCTTTTCTCCTTTATGTTTTAAATTTTACCCTTCTGTAAAGACTCAGTAATCATTATGAACATCACATCCCCATTCTGAGCCTCAGCTTCCTCATCTATAAAAAGAGGGAATTGGATTTAGATGATCCCTAAAGACCAGAGTTCTAGAGTTCCTTCCTGCTCTGACATTCTGTGTTGTGAGTTCTACGGCCCCTTTAAGCTCTGGACTTGTATGGTTTGACTCAGTCATGGGTATCTATGATTCTGTAATCATAGATTTGCTTTCTTTGAAGGGTTAAGTTTGGCCTACAACTTTCCTTAAGAGAAAAGACTGAATGATCTTTGCCTGTAAAAGAAAGGATTGAAATCTCTGACCTTACCTCTTCTCTTCTAGATAAACCCATTCCAAAGCTCAGATACACATTTAGAATGAAGGGGAAATTAAAGCAACCTTAGGAATACCATCTCTCTAACATAAAAAGCAAGGATATATAAACCCTGCTGTTTGGTCTACAGGTCAGATGCCTGTCACCTACAGGACCAGAATCTGGTAGATGGTCATCCCAGGAACACCTTTGGAAAATTTGTACTGATACCAATAAGAAATCCCAGGCAAATGGGAATCAGGGCCCAAACCCAACCTGCAGAACTAGATCTGCCATCACTGGGTTTGGCCTGTAGGACACCCTATGTGAGGAAAAACACTGGTGGAGTGGGTGTAACAGGCACAAAGAATTTGGGCAGCACCCTACAGTATGCAGGGGTAAAATTAACCTATCTGAACACTGACTTGGACCAATCTGCTCTACGACAGAATGCTATGGGATATACTCAGTCTCATTTATTTAATTATTTAATTTTATTTTTTGCTTTTTGGAGGGGGGAAGCCAGGGCAATTGGGGTTAAGTGACTTGCCCAAGGTCATATGGCTAGTAGGTGTTAAGGGTCTGAGGTTGCATTTGAACTCAGGTCCTCCTGACTCCAGGGTCAGTACTCTATTCACTGCGCCACCTAGCCACCCCTCAGTTTCATTCAAAAGCTCTTGGAAAAGTATAGGGTTAGACCAGGGCTGGTGAACCTGTGGACTCAAGGCCACATATGGCCTTCTAGGTGCTTGGGGATGGCCTATTGATTGAGTCCAAGTTTTGCAGAACAAATCCTTTTATTAAGAGGATTTGTTCTGTGAAGTTTGGATTCAGTCAAACAGCTGTACTGGAGGACCTAGAGAACCACGTGTGTCTTAGAGGCCTTAGGTTCCCCACCCTTGAGTTAGACTCTCTATCCATGTCCTGACTCAGTTGTATTTGTGGATCAGATATTGCATAGACAGTGTATTGTGGGCTATCGAATCAAAGCTTTGGGCTTGTTATGAATGAGAGAGACATAGTCCTATTGTGTGTGGATAGAGTACTGGGTCTATAGTTCAGAAGATCTGAGTTCAAATACGACCTCAGACACTTACTAGCTATATGACCCTGGGTATGTCATTTAACCTCTAACTGACTCAGTTTCCTCAACTATAAAATGGAAAAAATATCACCTATCTCCCAGGGTTATTGTAAGAACCAAATGAGATAATATTTGTAAAGTGCTAAGCACATAGTAGTAACAATAACAGTGATAATGATGATGGCAACAATTGTTAACATTTATACAGCACCTATTATGTGTCAGGAGTAGTACATAGCAGGTGGCATATAAATGCTTATTCCTTTCCCCTTCCTTCCCTTCTTGCTATCCTTAACAAGTAATAATCAGAGTCAGGAATTGGGTCTTGTCCCAAGTCCTTACATCAGGTTTGTTAACTTCTTTATTCAGTTTAAGAAGAGTTTATATTTTGGTAGTATATCAAGGTTCACGAAAGTACTTTCCTGAACTCAGAGAGGTCCATAGTCACACAACTGGGAAGGGTTAGAGTCAGAACCCAGACACATTTCCTGACTCCACTTCTAGCACTCTTCCACAAAATCACACTATCTCCAGGAGGTCTCTATTGACTAGAAGGCATTAAAGAGATCCTATAAATTATCCCATGAATTCATTCAACAAACATTCATTAAACACTCCATGTAGAGAACAAGCATTTGGTGTATTCTAAACTCTTGTCTTAAAGGAAATTCTGATCTAGCAAAGTAGCACAACATACATACAAATTACTATAAATATGTACATTTAAAACTTGTAATATATACTTTATTCCCAATGACCCTGTGAGGTAGGTGGTACAGGTATTGTGACCTTCACTCTACAGATGGGGAAACAGAGAATGGGGTTCCACAGCTAGTAGGTGGCAGAGCCACAACTCAACCTCACACTTGTGATTCAAAATAGTCCAGGGGAACTACTAGAGAAGGACTGTATGAGCCCTAAGTGAGAAAGGGATCAGCAAAGGTTTGTGGGGGAAGTGACATTAAAGCCGATGGTTGGGGAGGATTTCAAAGGGAATGTGGAGAACAGAGAACATTCCGTGCATAAGCAAAGGCAGGAGGAAAAGCACAGAGATCTCACACTATAGGACACGTTGTTTAAAGGACTATTTCCTTCATAGGTGGCCTATACTTTTTCTGCTATAAATGGCTTACCCTTTGTACCGGAGGCTGAAGAAGGGTAATTACAAAGAAATAAAAAAGAAAACTTAGATTCAGGATGAATAAGTCTTTCTTCCTGAGAGATGAAAAGGTTGGGGGGGGGTGGGAATAAAAACTAGGAATGACTGATCAATGTTTTAAGCTCAGTGGACTTGTAATTTACTTAGTCATTATATAGCAATGAGAGGCAGTGTGGGACAATGGATTGTGTTAAGGACTATTTTGTGAAGTTGTGATTGCCTGTTGACAATAGAAATAATTGTTTTAGAGCAAGAAAGACCAGGGTTCAAGCCTCCACCTTCTGATACTAATCTCCCCCTCCCTAAAAGAGATCTTTCCTGTAAGAATACCTTTCTTTTGCATTGAATATGTTCATAGTTGTTTACATGTTATTTCCCCCCTTAGAATGCAGGCTCCGTAAAGGCATGAACCACAGTGAATTTTTTCTCTTTCTTTTCAACTTACTACTTAGCATAGTGCTATGTATGCACCAAAGTTAGTGCACCAAAATGGTGCTTATCAAGTCACATAACTTCTTAGAACTCAGTCTCTAAGACTTTTAAGTTGTGGAGTATTGGACCTATGGGGATACAAAGTTTCCTAATGGGAATTCATTTTCTTATACTAGTACAATCTAATATATACTAAGATACAGACTACAACACACACACACACAAACACACACACACACATACACACATATGAATGTGTAGACCCGGTCCCTCCCTATGCTGGCACATAGTAGGTACCCTGAGGTACTCTGGCATTGTAAAAACCTTTATGTACTTTTCTGCCTTGAACTCAACACTGGACAGCTGGGATTCTTAACCTTAACCATAGACCTTTTTTTGGCAATCTGGTGAAGCCTATGTACACTTTATCTTAATCATGTTTCTAAGTAATTTAAGGAAATGATCAATTTTACTCTAAGATTAGTAAAAATAAAGATGTAATTTCTCCCCCTCTCCCCATCCAAGGAAATACTGAGATAGAGCTGATAGGAAAAAGGGGAGACTCCTAAATATTCATTCTTTGGGGGTCATTGTTTCCTGGGGTGGGATGACAGCAGAGAACAAGCCTGACAGGCTGCTGGAGCTGAGGAAACCTTACACTCACAATGGCAATGTAATTTAGTAGAAAGGCTAGAAGCTCATTGAGGGCAGGTCTTTTTCCCTCCATTACCTAGCACAGTGCCTTGAATCACATCACACACATCATAAATACTTGTCGGTTGATTGATGGGAAAAGAAAATCCCTCAATCTTGTCAGGTTTAGGAAATTTAGTTAAAGTGCTGAATTTTTAAAATATCTTTCCTCTCTTTGAGCCTGTTTCCTTACTTGAAAAGTGGTGGCTGGAAAAGAGCACCCCATTTTGTCAGAATAAGTAATTCAGTTCCTTTCTGGCAAACTAGAAATCTCTTCTTTCTTCCAGTGCCCCTCAGTTCCTATTCATTCCCTGAATCCTTATTCAGATAAACATTTTTACCTTCTCCTGAAATATCAGGTCAGGCCAGCTCAAATGAAAACATCTGTTTGAAGGAGGTTGGATCCAATAAGTTCCAGCTGGTACCCAAACACCTCCAGTATCAGATATAAAATCTTCCATTTGTCATTTAAGGCCTTTTGCAACCTGGACCCTTCCTACCTTTCCAGTCTTCTTAACCTTACTCATCCTCTCCACACCCATGTCCAGTGACACAAACCTCCTTGCAGTCTGTCCCACCCACCAAACCCTAGTCATCCCACCCCAGGCATTTTCACTGGCTGTCCTCCAAGCCTGGAATTCACTCTCTCCTCTTCTCCATCACCTGGCTTCCTTCAAATCCCAGCTGAAATCTCACCTTTTACAAGGAATCTTTCCAGATCCCTTTTAATGCTAACTCTTCTCTCTGTTGACCATCTTCAATTTATCCTGTATATATCTTATTTGTACATACTATCTGAATATTGTCTCCCCCATCAGCCTCAGAGCTATTTGAGAACAAATATTGTTTTGGGGGGTTTTTTGGCCCTTTTTTGTATCCCCAGAGCTAAATGTAGTACCTGGCACATAGTAAGTACTTATTGTTGACTGTTGACAGAAATTACAAATATTTATTGAACACCTTCTAGATGCATGGTCTGTGTTAGATATCATTCAATCTCATTATTGCTACGTTTATATTTACCCACAGCTGCAATGAGGGACTCGGGCCCTTCTAGAGAGCTTATATAAAGCTACCAGCTGCCTGTCACCAATAAGGTAACAGCTGGAGGATTGGGGGAATGGGGAGGAGGGTGTTAATGAAATGAGGGCAGAAACAGACCACCCCCTCCTTCCCTTCTCTCTCCTCCCTTCTCCCCAGTTACTTCTTGATTTAGAGGGAGGATTAAAGGATTTTCCCTTTCAGCTAAATTAAACTTTTCAAACTGACCAGCAGGGAAGAGAAAAAAAAAATTAGATTGACCCAGATTCTAGGAAAATCTTGGGGGGTCTGTTTTTGTCCAAGTCAACTCATCTCTCTCTAGCATTCCTATTGCACCCCTTCTATTTAGGACACGTGGCATCAGGCAAGGCTGGCCCAAGATAAGGCTTTTTCCTCTTGGTGATAAGCAGAGAAAGAGCTGACAGACCAACTAGTCTATCCTTGACAGATGGGACTGATCTCTGGGGAAGAGGATTCTGCAGCTTATCTTAAAGACCATGTCTGAGGTCTAACAACTCTTCACTGTGCTCCTGACTGCCATTTCAACTGATTTTTCTCCCTTTCTGAATCCAGATCCCTTCCATTTACTCCACAAATAAGGCCAAATAAGGCCATGACAGTTGTCTGTCATGAAAACAAGAAGGCTGGGAATGGTGTAAATGTATATTTCTCTGCATTGATTCATTCTACAATTAGGTATTCAAATGATAGGATTTTAGAATGGGAATAGACCTTAGAGATCATTTAGTTGAATCATCTTCTTCATTTTAAGGCTGAGATAGAACAAGTCTTCTGTTTTCAAGGCCTGCATAATTCTACTATCTCTTGCTATCTGCCACACCTACAGGGAGCAATGGTCTGTTCTTGACACTGGGGGGAGATAAAAGAATAAGTTAAATATGGTCTTAACCCTCTACAAGTTTATAATTTGCTACAGTTAGGGACCGGAATTGTGATTTCATTGGTCTAAGGACATGCCCGGAGAGGAAATTCCCATTACCAATACAAGGAAGTATTTTGTCTGTAACTTGTCATTTTAGAGAATTGCCTGGAGCAGGGAGGGTGTTAAATGGAAACCTGAGCTACTTATCCATAGTTAAGGATCCCCTTAGTCCACATATTGACTTCTTTTAAAATGTAATATTATCTAGTTTTATTGTATTTAGTTGTATTTGTCCTTCATTTTTGAGAAGGACCATGGCATCAGGAAATGATGACAGGACTTGCAATTAACTTTGATTTGAGTGAAGGAGGGCTGTGCAAGGTCACCAGCCTCACTTTCTCCTCCAGAGCCATCTGGGTGCAGTGACCAGATATTCATCAGAATGACTAGAGTTGACTCAGGATGCAATGGGAGAATCTGGCTCTTTTAGGCTAAGGCCTAAGTGAGTATGTATATTTAGTTAGATACTTCCAAATTACAGGATTTTTTTTGTTTGTTTTTGGAGGCAATCAGGGCTAAGTGACTTTCCCAGAGTCACACAATAAGCATCTGAAGTCACATTCAAAAGTCCTCCTGTCCTCCTGACTCCAGGACCAGTGCTCTACTGTGATACCTAGTTGCTCCTCCCAATTCCTTTTTGCTTCTTGCTGTCTGCTGTCTGTCCTTCATTCTCAAAGAGGATCATGACACCAGGAAGGGGATGCCATGACATGCAAGTGATTTGGATTTAAGTGAGGGAGGGCTGTGCAAAGTTGCCAGCCTCACTTTCTCCTCCAGAGGCATCTGCATCCAGTGATCAGAAACAGATTAGAACAATTACATTTTAATTGGCTTGGGTAGTACTCAGGAGCATTATGGGTCCAGAACATTGAGAGGTTAAGTCACTATGTGTCAGAAGGTGACCCTTGAACCCAGATCTTATGATCTGTGAAGTAGCTCCCTATGTCTATAACATGCAGCCTCGTGTGATAGCTCTAGTAGGGAAGATAAACTGGGGTTACTAGAAGTTTTATTTCCCAGCGTCTCACTATTTTGTTTCCATTGGTGGGAAATTCCCAAAAAGTTGGTATGCTATTATGTTGTGGAAAGACTGACCACAAAAATAGTAGATTTCTTCATCTTGGCCCTGGTGGTCAGAAGGAGGATCAGTGGGTGGAAATTACAGGGAAGAAACTTTTGTCTCAATGGACACAAAAATTTCTAACAATTAGAACCATTTAAAAGGGTCAAATGGAGTTCCTTTCCTAGTAGTGAGTTCCTTTTCCCCGGCCATGTTCTAGTAGAACCTGGATGACCGTTTGTTTGGGCTGTGGCAGATAGGATTCACGTTTCACAAAGAGGGTGTACGAGATGTCTTTGTGATGTCCCCTTGGACTCCCAGATTCTTTGACTATTTGATTAAATAAAAATAATATAAATTAGAATAAGTGTTTTAGAGGCACACAGAGCAGTATATGCCCATTACGTGTGTGGGGAGAAAAACAAAACATGTTTTCTGGTCTCTTTGCCTCAAGTCAAGCTGTTTCATGTTTTCAGGGAATTTCTGGGGACCCATTAAACAAGGTTCTATTAGTAGCCCTATTGGAATGGGGAAACAAGGAGAACCTGAGAGGGAAACAGTCTTATTAGACATAATTTGTTTCCTTGAAACACCTAGTAAAATGATGGGTTGTGTCCAGGACTTAACATGGTGGATTAGAACAGGATTTAAAAAAAAATCCTTTCTTCCTTTCTTCTTTCTTTCCTCCCTCCCTCTTTCTCTTCCTTCCTTCCTTCCTTCCTTCATCCCTCTCTCCTTTTCTTTCTTCCTTTCTTTCTTTCTTTCTTTCTTTCTTTCTTTCTTTCTTTCTTTCTCTTTCTTCCTTCC